>JAKSZT010053764.1:36135906-36314043 GCA_026826555.1 Tolypeutes matacus | reverse complement strand
ATAGATAGATAGATAGATAGATAGATAGATAGATAGATAGATAGATAGATAGATAGATAGATAGATAGATAGATAAAAGCTTGTTGGGAACCCATAATATTTCACTGTCCTTTTCTCTCCTTCCTTGGTGCAGGATAGTAATCATTACCTAGCATACAATCTCATATCCTTTGACCCTCTTTCCATCCTGATCTGCAAAAACCCCAACCTTGGTAGAACACAATTATTGAACTATTCCAAGGCTAGAGCTGACCACGACTGTGAAAGAAACGCAAATAATTTTTCCATCTTGGTCTCATTGTGGTCGTTCCATTCTCAATATCTCCAAGATGAGTATTCCATGCTCTCCTTTCCTCAAATACCTTATTTCTTTAAGAGAACTGATAGAAGAAGCTTCTGCTTCCTACCATCACATTAACTCACCTATCTGTTCCTTTTCCTTTCCCCCCTGAGTTCTCCCAGCTTGTGTTTCTTCTTCTATTTTCTAGCTAATTCTACCCTGGGTTTGCATATTTTACCTTCATAAATGTGATAGTTTTATTATTTTTTTCTTTATTCACAGGAAACAGTTTGATCACATTTCTATAGGCTTTTTTGGCAATATTTTTTTCTAGTAGTACTCTTTGCATACAGGTGATATTTGCTGTTTATTTCTTAAGATTGCACCAATACCTTTATCTTACTTGTCATTGAATCAATTAGATTTCCTTGTTAGGAGAAAAAAGGCCCATGCTGCCTTTCATATTTCACTACCCTTTACTGCAAAAGACAGATTGCTTCCTCCAAATATGGCTCCTTTATATAACAATTTTCAAAGGCCTATACATATGTTTTTCTGATCCAAACTCTATCTAGTAAGGCTTCTGACCCTAACTGTGATTAATCCATTTTTCCACCTCCATTATTGGGGAAAAAAATAATGGGAAAAATACTTTACTCTTCAAGGAGAACTCTTACCTTCTACAAATGTATTTTTGTTGGTTCATTTAGAGATTTACTGCCTCTGGGACCTGACCCTTCTATATGCTCCTTCTCTTTACTTCCGTGATGTGTGATTCTATACAATTTCAGCAGCCTTTACATAGTTTATTGTATAAACTAAATTTTTCCTACTTTTAAAGACAATGATTTAAATTTTTTGTGTGTGTGGAAGAAAGGGGCTTGGAGTTCTGTGTTGCTATTTTATGATTTCCAGGGGGAAAAAGGAAAGAAGTTGACAGATATGTTCATTTAAAATTGTGTCACTATTCTTTTTTATGTCTTAATTGGATGTGAATATTAATAATTTGCATAAGTTCTACTCTAATATAAATATTTGACACTTTAAATTTCTAAGTATTTCTCCTATTTTCTTTATTAGAGAAGGTGTGGGTTTATAGAACAATCATGCATAAAATATAGAATTCCCATACACAGCCCTGCCACTAAGACCTTGCATTGGTATAGAACATTTGTTACAATTGATGATAGCACATTTTTGTAATTGTACTAATAAAGTCCATGGTTTGACTTAGGGTTCACTGTTTCTATAGTGTAGTTCCATGGATTTAAAAAAATTGTTACCATATATACAATCTGACATTTCCCCTTTTAATCACATTCAGATGTATATTTCAGGGCTGTTAATTGCATTCACAATGTTGTGCTACCATTACCACTGTCCCATACCAAAACATTTCCATCATTCCAAATAGGAACCCTGTACATTTTAAGCCTCAATTTCCCATTCTCTACTCACCCTGATCCCTGGTAACCTATATTCTGGATTCTGACTCTACGAGTTTGCTTATTCACATTGTTTCAAATCAGTGAGATCATACAATATTTGTCCTTTTGTGTCTGGCTTATTTCATTCAACATGATGTCTTCAAGGTTCATCCATGTTGTTGGATGTATCAGGACATCATTCCTGATGAATAATATTCTGTTGTTATGTATATATCACATTTTATATATACATTCATTGGTTGAGGAACACTTGGGTTCCTTCCATATTTTGGCAATTATGAATAATGCCATGATGAACATCAGTTTGCAAATATCTGTTTGAGCCCCTGATTTCAATTCTTTTGGGTATATAACTGGTAGTGGGATTGCTGGGCCACACAATAGTTCTCTACTTAGCTTTCTGAGGATCTGCCAAACTGTCTTTCATACAGGCTGCACCATTTTACATTGCCACTAGCAATGAATGAATGTCCCTATTTCTCTGCATCCTATCCAACACTTGTTATTTTCCATTTTTTTAATAGCAGCCATTCTAAAGGGTGTGAAATGGCATCTCATTGTGGTTTTGATTTGCATTTCCCTGATGGCTAATGATGTTGAGCACTTTTCATGTGATTTCTGGCCATTTGTATAACTTCTTTGGAAAGATGTCTGTTCAAGTCTTTGGCCCATTTTTCAAATGGCGTTGTCTGTCTTTTTGTTGTTAACTTGAAGGATTTCTTTATATATTCCAGATTTTAATCCTTTATCGATATGTGGTTTCCAAATATTTTCTCCCATTGTGTAGGATGTCATTTTATTTTCATGATAATGTCCCTTGAGGAAGAAAATCTTTAAATTTTGAGGAGGTCCCATTTATCCATTTTTTTCTTTTGTTGATTGTGCTTTGAGTGTAAAGTCTAACAAATCATTGCCTAACACAAGTTCCTGAAGATGCTTCCCTATGTTTTTTTCAAGGAGTTTTATAGTTCTATTTCTTATATTTAGGTCTTTGATCCATTTTGAGTTGATTTTCGAATATGGTGTGAAGTAGGGGGTCCTCCTTTTTTTGCAAATGGAGATCCAGTTTCCCAGCACCATTTGTTGAAGAGACTATTCTTTCCAAAATGAGTGGTCTCTGCCACTTTGTCAAAAATCAATTGACCATAAATGTAACGGCTGATTTCTGGTTCTCAGATTCCATTGGTCTTTATTTATGCCCTTGTACTAAAAATCATGCTGTTTTGATTACTGTGGCTTTATAATAAATTTCAAGATCATGAAGTATGAGTCCTTCAACTTCATTCTTCTTCTTCAAGATGGCTTTAGCTATTTGGGGCCCCTTACCCTTCCTTGTAAATTTAATGATTGGTTTTTCCATTTCTGTAAAGTGGTTGCTGGACTTTTGACTGGGATTGCACTGAATCTATAAATTGCTTTGAGTAGTACTGACATCTTAACAATATTTAGTCTTCTAATCCATGAACATTGACTAGCCTTCTATATATTTAGGTCTCTAATTTCTTTTAGCAATGTTTTGTAGTTTTCTGAGTACAAGTCCTTTAAGTCCTTAGATTTATTCCAAGAGAGTTGATTCTTTAGTTGCTACTGTGAATGGAATTTTTTTTCTTGATTTCTTCTTCATTGGTTATGTATAGAAACATTACAGATTTTTGGGTTGATCTTATAACTGCCACTTTGCTAAATTAATTTATTAGTTCTAGGAACACTGCTGTGGATTTTTCAGGATTTTCTGTATATGGGATCATATCATCTTTGAATAGGGAAAGTTTTGTTCTGTCCTTTCCAATTTGGATGCCTTTTATTTCTTTCTCTTGCCTAACTGCTCTGGCAAGAACTTCCATACAATGTTGAATAGCAGTGGTTACCATAGGCATCCTTGTCTTTTTCTTGATCTTAAAGGGAAAGCTTTCCATCTTTCATCCTTAATTAGGATGTTAGCTGTGGGCTTTTCACATACGCCCTTTATCACGTTGAGGAAGTTTTCTTCCATTCCTAGTGTTCTAATTTTTTATCAAGAAGGGGTGCTGTATTTTGTCAAATACCTTTTCTGCATTAATTGAGATCATGTGCTTTTTTTTTCCCCCTTCATTCTGTTAATGAGGTGTATTTGTATTAATTCATTTTCCTATGTTGAACCAACCTTGCAGAGCAGGGATAATTCCCACTTGATCATGGTGTATAATTATTTTAATATGCTGTTGGGTGTGATTTGCTATTATTTTGTTGAAGATTTTTGCATCTATAGTCATAGGAGATATTGGTCTGTAGTTTTCTTTTGTTGTATCTTTATCTGGTTTTGGTATGAGGGTGATGTTGGCCTCATAGGAGGAGTTAAGGAGTATTAAATTTTTTGGAACAGTATGAGCAGAATTGGAGTTAAGTCTTCTTGGAATGTTTGGTAGAATTACCCTCTGAAGCCATCTGGTCCTGGGCTTTTCTTTGTTGGGAAGTTTTTCATTACTGATTCAATCTTTTGTTTAGGAATTGGTTTGTTTAGATCTTCTCTTTCTTATTGAGGCTATGCAGGTAATTTGTGTGTTTCTAAGAATTTTTCCACTTCATCTAGGTTATCTAATTTATTGGCATACTAGTTGTTCAGAGTATCCTCTTATAATCCTTTTTATTTCAGTGGAGTAGGTAGTAATGGCCCCTTTTCATTTCTGATTTTCATTATTTGTATCTTCTCTCTTTTTTCTTTATCATTCTATCTAAAGGGCTGTCGTTTTTATTGATCTTTTCAAAGAAACAACTTTTGGTTTTGTTGATTCTATTGTTTGTTTGTTTTCTATCTCATTTATCTCCACTCTAATCTTTGTTATTTTCTACCTTCTGCTCACTGTGGGTTTAGTTTGCTTTTCTTTTCCTAGTTCTTCCAGTTTTGAGGTTAGGTCTCTGATTTGGAGTCTTTCTTCTTTTGTAATGTAAGCATTTAGAGCTATAAATGTCCCTCTTAGCACGCCTTCATTGCATTCCTTAAGTTGTGGTATATTGTATTTTCATTTTTGTTCACCTCAGGATATTTCCTAAGCTTGCTTCTGATTTCCTCTTTAACCCATTAGTTGTTTAAGAGTATGTAGTTTAATTTCCACATATTTGTGGATTTTCCCTTTCTCCCTGTTATTAATTTCTAGCTTCATTCTGTTGTGGCTGGAGAATATACATTGTATGATTACAATATTTTTTACTTTATTGAGACTTGGTTTGTGGCCCAACAGGAGAATGATCCATGTGCACTTGAGAAGAAGATGTATTTTGTTTTCATTTGGTACAGTGTTCTATTTATGTCTGCTAGGTCTAGTTGGGTTAGTGTATCATTCAAGTCCTGCACCCCCATAATGCATATTTTTTTTATGCTTCATGGTTTCTTATAGCTGTCTTAGGCTATTTTCACTTTTAATCTTTCTCTTTTTCCTTCTGCTTCTCAACCTGACTCACTTCAAGTACCTTGCCTTCAAATTCACTGATTCATTCTTCTGCCATCTCCATTCTACTCTTGAAACACAATATGATTTCTATTCTTTGAAAGTATTGTAACTTATTCTATGACTAGTACAAGGTCAAATCCGGCAAGTCTAGGTGTTATTAAGAAGAAAGAAAACTTGTAACCTTGTTCTATATATGGTTATTAAATTAAGCTTGGTAATTGTATTGTTCAACTCTTCTACATTTTTACTAGTTATTTTTGTCTACTTAACAAAAATATGAACAATTGCAAAAGGTTTGTTAAGCTTTTCAAAAAATTTGCTAAGCTTTTCCAAAAATGATGCTTTTTCAAAACTAAAACAATTTTATTCCTATATTTTGAAGGTATGTTATTAGTTGCATATATGTTTGGAATTATTTTATTCTCCTGGAAATTGAGCCTCTTATTTTTATGTAGTGATCCTCCTTGTCTCTTTGTCATGCACTTTGTCTTAAAATCTATTTCATTGGGGAAAATATAACTATCACAACTTTTTTGTTTGTCTAATTTTATGTTGCCTTCAATTAGTATCCTTTTACTTTTACCTGTCCCATAGTCTTAGGTTTTAGGTGTGTCTCTATTTTCCAATAGGATAATCTCTGTCTTTTAATTAGTAAATTTAGACAATTAACACTTGTTATAATTAATGATATAATATGATTTGCTTCTATTTTGTGTTGTTTTCTATTTTTCTGTCTTTTCCATATCTTTTCTGCTCATCTATTTTTCTGATTAGTTACTGTTTGTTTTTCCCCTTTTTTCTCTTCCCTAGGTTTTAAGTTACATGCTCTATTGGTAATCCCTTATTTGTTACTTTCGAAATTTTACTTTATATATTCAATGAATTCTAAAGTAAATAAATGTATTGATCTACCTCCTGAAAAACCTAAGTAACTTTGAACACTTATTACCCATCTAAACTCACATGATATTTGTGCCCGATACCCTAAAGTCTTATATCTCATAAATAGGCTTTGGGTCCCACAAACCCGAATCTGCCTCCTGCCTCTTTAGATATTATCTCTTACCCAACTGTTCCTATTCTCTCACGCTCAGACTATAGTTACATATTCTTTAGAACATCACATATAATCCTTCATGTCCCTTAACTTAAATCTTTCATATTTTTATTTCTTGTCCTTCTATGCTGTGGTATATTTTCTTCCAGATAAATCTTCTTTCACAAATTTTCTCCTTACCCATACATTGGGTTTCATTTTTTTTTTTTTTTCCTGTCTCGTTGCGTCATTGTCTTTTTGGCGCGTCGCTTCACTGCGCGGGGGCCTGTGCCTCTCCACACCACGTGGGTCTGGGATACCTTTTTTTTTTTTTTTTTTTTTTTTCTTTTTACCAGGAGGTCCCGGGGATCGAACCCAGGTCCTCCATAAGGTAAATGGGAGCTCAATTGATTGAGCCACAGCTGCTTCCCTACATTGGGTTCATAATTTCAATTGTTAAAATTTTTATTTATAAAAGTTCTATTTCTTTTCATTTTCCTGTTCATATTTATAGACTTTTGTTACTTGTTCATTTTTGTGATTCATTTTAATTTCAATATTTCATAGCTAGTTAATTTTATTCTGTATCTGATCATTTCAATAACTGAAGTCTTTAATCATCTATATCCGGTATGTTGTTTCTGCTGACAATTCTTCATGTTGGCTTTTTCTTGCAGGTTTAATGATCTTAGATTGTGAAAAATTTGGTTGAGCTTAGAAAGTGAGACTCTTGAGGGCTTACCTTGGAAATGTTTTCTTCCAGAAAGGATTTGTGTTTTCTTCCTGTAGAATCTAAGTCCACTATTAACATAGACTGCATTAGCCTCCTCCAAGGATCCTGGTTTAATGTCAGAGTAGCAGGTCAACATTGTGTGAACCTACGCTTCCTCTAAGATTTCAGCTCATTGTTTTTCCATTGTATATTTTGAGGATTATTGGCCCTTGGAGTTTTCCTTTATTTCCTGCAATCCTAGCAATACATTATAATACCTGTTTTGATCCTGGTCCTGATTGTATTGTAATAGAAAGATCCTTCAAAGTATCTACCACTGAACATCCTGCTCCACTCTTCCAGAAGAATGCTTTTTGAATTATGCTTTAAGTGATTTCTTAAAATTAAGGACAGTATATTTCTTATGACCTGTAGGCTATTTACTAATATGTCATACAAATATATAATCATAGGCTGATGAGACTGATAAGGAACTTAGAAGTCATTTCTCCAATCTTCCTAATTATTTGGTCCTTTAACATCCAGATATAACCTGTTTAATCACAAATTTATCAAAGTTCCACAAAGATGACTGGCATTACCAAAGAATACCCATTCTGAAGAAAGAAAAGCACTCAATGTTTAAGGCTAAACTTTTTAAAAGTATCTTGAATGCTTGGTAATTTGGATATTTTTCTTATTTTATGTAAGCATTACTCATCCCACTGTCATTTGCCTAGAATTAGGTTTTTCTTTAATGGATTTCTATAGACTTTAAAATTAATTATGAGTCAGAAATTCTCTCTATATATATTCTTAAATGGATGTTATTTTGAGTGCAACTCAATGAAATGAAATGGTTTTATAAAAAGATGTGTCTCAAAGTAATTTAACCCATGGGAAACACTGGAAAAATATGAAAGTTATAGTTCTCTGAACTTATGAACCAATGGTCCCTACTTGCATAGAAGGTATAGTCTTCTGAATGAAATACATGTAAAGAGAATATCCTCACATTAATTTCCTTTGATATGTCATTAAGCCATATTAACCAATTAACACAGTACCTCATCCAAAAATTAGTGTCTGTGTGTATGTATATTTTTGCATTCATTATACATCAACCTCAAAGACAGTCCTTCATGCCTCATAGAAAGTAGTATGAACAGATGGATCATAAGAGACACTCCTTTTACCTTGTTCAGTAGGATTTGTGGCAACTCTAACTTTATTAGAAGTCACTTTGCAGAAAATACTTCTCAAAGGCCGTCTACTAATCAAGAGCTAAGACAAAAATTAAACATGTTGTAAGTGAAACATGAGAAAACCTTTGCCTTTTGAAATATCCTATCAGAACCTTACTGCACCAAGAATGGAAGATTTTGGTTGCTTTGGACATGAAGCTATTAGGAGAACTCCCCTTTTCTCTTTTAACCAGTATGATTTTGGATACCAGATGCCACAAGAAAGACTTCTCCACAGAAAAAACTACAATATTAAGACTTCCTTGATCAATGTGCCAATTCGTTTCCTCTCAAAACTGAACCTCTACGGAAATAAATCTGATTAAAAGATAAATCTAGGAAAAACATTCAAGTAGAAAATCAATTTTTTTAAAAAAGCCAATATTTGATAAAGATTATTTTAATAACAATATTCAATTCTAATGAGAGTATGGCCTAGATCAGTATGTTCAGTGCTATGAGGATTATTAATTGGCACAAATATTCTGGAAAACAATTGTGCTATGTATTCCCAAAGCATTAAAAAGTACATATCCCTTTGACTCAATAAATTTACTTTTAGGAAAATGGCAGGTTTTTTTCTAAGTACTGTAGTAAAATCAATCATGATTTTAATTGTTTAGTCATACCTTTGTGAAATTTTTGAATTTTTCTGTGATTACCATAAATTATATTTTAATAATAAATTATGCTTTCATCCATGGGATGTGTCCTAGAGAAGACTGAGAGACATATTATGTACAGAGCACCCATATTAGCCTGACAATTTCCTTTAAGATACTGATAGGCTAGCATAGATAATTCTAAAACAATGTCATCAATATTATTGATAAACTTGCTATTCTTAACATTAACTGTTTAGGGCAGTAAAAATTTGGGCTAAGGTAGAGGATGGGGCTGGTTAATCTCTGATGTGCCTTCTTGCTTTAAAATAATCCTTTTCTTTTTGGATTTTTATCCATAAATTACAAAGGACTGTTATGTGAGTAGATCAGCTAGCTGAGGTTAGAAAAACACACTTCATATATGAAAAATAAAATGTAACATGTCCACACCAAGGTTTCTGCCAGAAATATCTGTTGAGCTAAATATGTAAAATCATCTAACGAAAAGCTTATCAAACATGATGAAGTAGAGGAAAAGTAGAAAAACATAGAACATAAAATATTCTGAAGTACAAAATGTAAAAATAAGGTAAAATATTAGGTAAATAAATGTTTAGGCAATATGCAAACAAAGCAAATATCGTGACAGTTGTAAATGAATGAATAACTGGTATTTGGAAAACTCAGTACTGATGTGTTGTGTGCATGTTGTGTCTGTGCTTTTTTGTGCATTATGTGTGTTTTCTGTGTGGTCTAAGCTGTGTTTATTTGCTTGTCTGTTTTGTTTATGTAATAGTTATATATTTTGCATGAATGGTGTGATCATTGGATGTACATGTCGGGTATATTTGTGTGTTTGTATTCTGTGTGAGGTTTGTGTGTATTTTATGTATGTTTTATATTTATTGTATATTGTGGTTTTGTGTGTGTATGTGTGTGAGTAGTACGAGAGCTGGGTCAAACGATGGCTGCAGAGCCAAAAAAAAAAAAAAGGAGGAGGAGATGCTGGCCCCCTGGCCACATATCAAACATTTAAGTTGCACGTACAGCCATGGAGATTGCAAATAGCATTAATAATAACTTTGAGCATGAAGGACAATGAGATTTTAAATGCAGTGTGCATCTGTTTGTGATGTGTGGGACTGCATGTGTGTGCACACACATACGAAATGCTAGGAGTCTGAAAGCACTGTAGGGTGGGCCATTTTATATGGATCATTAATCTCACGGATCCCTCTAGGCTTCCTTTTCCATGGATCTGGTTTTCTGAGCTGGCTAAAAATGTGGTAGGTGTGGATTTCTGCCAACACATTAACAGTCTCTGATCTCTGTCCTATCTATTGGAGATGAAGGAACCAAGAATAACTTGGTGTTGCCAAACCTTTCTTCCTATTATAATAACAACTTGCCTTTGAATGAGAAACTATAGTGTGAAAGTGCTTTCACAATCATTAATATATTTTTCCAACAACACTGAAAGGATTCCTCCCGACAAACTTGGAAGGAAAAAAGAATAGCTCATTTTATCCAAAAAGCAAACTGAAGCTCAAAAGCCTGAGGGGTATGCCTAAACAGATATAACCCTAAGTGGAAAACTGAGATTAGAAACGACGTTTTATTATTCCTAAGTGCTAAAAATACCATAATGTACTAACCATTTTTTTTCAGTCCTGAACACATGTTCATTAATATTTTATTATCTGATGGTAAGGTTTTTCCTTTAAATTATCCTTGAAAGATTTCAATCATTTCATAAATTAATGCTTCCTTCTCTGGCAGGAAACTACTGTCAATATCATGCTATGTTCACAGTGCTCTTGTCTTCGTTCAGATCTTTATAATTAGGTCTTGAACCACTAGAGACAGAGACAGAGACAGAGACAGAGAGAGAGAGAGAGAGAGAGAGAGAGAGAATCTATGGCTTGGTTTCCTTGCCTCAAGTCTTGCTCTTTTCTGCTGCACCATTCACAATTCTGCCAAGAATAATTTTTAAAAGTGCAAATATTAATATTATCACCCCACTCCCTAGATGCAAACCTTCCAATTGTCCCCATTGCCCCAGCAAGAAGTTTAAAGTCCTTAGCAGGCCTTCCTGAAGAGGCCTGGAAGACCAACAACCATTCTACCCACATTTCTCACCATGTGCCATTTCTCATATTAGGACTCAGACATGCTAAATCACCATTTAGTTTTCAAATTTGTCAAACTTTCCCATTTCTGTAACTTTGTTCACAATTTCGTTCTGCCCAAGTTTTATTCCTTCCACTATGCTCAAAAATTAAGAATTCTCTCTCTTTCTATACTCTGTACATGTCATACTACCAAAACCAATATATTATACTCATTTACATATATATCTTCTCCTACTAGTCTGAAAGCTCCTTGAGGGCAAGAACCAAATCTGACACTTTTCTATATCTCCAGTGCTTACACAGGACACAGTATATAGTAGGTGATCAATGAATAACTGACCAGGTGTTGTTGATTTTTAGCGCATGGCAAACTATGACTCACAGACTAAATACACCTTACTGCCTGTTCCTAAAAATAGGTGTTTTTTGTTTTTTTTTCTAACACAGTCCCACTCATATATATATTGTTCATGGCTGCTTTTGCACTACAATGGTAGAGTTGAATAGTTATGACAGAGACCATATGTCCCACAAAACCAAAAATACTTACTATCAGAAAAACTTGCCATCCCCTGGTTTAAGTAATCTGTTAGGTCCTTAAAGTTCTGCTTTGATTATATAACTTTTAGTATTATGGGCTTCATTAAAAAATCACATTAAAAAAAGAAATATAGCTAGAATTTACTGTATTTTATTCATTGAAGTGTATGCAATTTTGCATTAATGGTGTTTAATTTTTTTGCTGCAGTGTGAATCTGTGTCATCTCAATGGTGTGAAATTCAGATAGCAAAGAACTAAATGATCAGATTTAGTCAGCCAAAGGGGTGCTGATGCAAAATACCAGAAATCTGTTGGCTTTTATAAAGGGTATTTATTTGGGATAGAGCTTACAGTTACCAGGCCATAAAGCATAAGTTACTTCCCTCACCAAAGTCTGTTGCCACGTGTTGCCTGCTGACGTCTGCAAGGGTTCAGGCTTCCTGGGTTCCTCTCTTCCTGGGGCTCATTTCTCTCCAGGCTCAGTGCTCTGCTCTCAATACAAGGTCAGCTGTAGACAATCAGGCTCTCTCTCTTCCCAGGGCCTCTGTCATGTCTATGAAGCCATCTCTATTCCTCTTTGTTCTTCTCCTGTGTGTTTACTTACCAGAGCTCCAGCTCAAAATCTCCAAACTCTGTTCTCTGTCATGTCTTTTCTCTATAAGTCCCCACCCACCAAGAAGGTGAGGACTCAGTGTCCTACTGACATGGCCCAATCAAAGCCCTAATCATAATTTAATCATGGATTTAATCATTTTATCTAGCCAGAGGAATAGACCAGTTTACAAACATAATCCAATATCTATTTTTGGAATTCATAAACAATGCCAAACTGCTACACAGGTAAATATGAATAAATGTTTAATTGGGAAAACTACAGAACATGTTCTATATTCTGAAATATTTAAGGGATAGTAGATATTTGAGTTTTCAAAAAATAGCTTATCTGAATACCTTTAGATATACATTTGAATAAAGAATCAGTCAATGTCTGGACAAATTCCAGCCACATAGGAGAAAGAATGTGTTCTTATGGTTTAAAATTGGTTAACTAAATAATACATTGATTTTTTATTATGTACAACAATTTATTTTCTTCAAAATGACTGATAATTTTGTAGGGGGAAGTTCTCCTTTCTTTCTTTTAACAAGAGGAATATTTCATATTTTCTAGGCTCTCTAATTTCCTTTGAATTGCAATCTTGGTTTTAATATTATCACGTAAATGTGTTCCCCAAGCATAGCGGTATTCAGAAAATGCAAACCTCCTTGGCCCCATGAAGACTTAATTACATTGAATGATATCAGTATTAGTCAGCCAAAAGGGATACTGATGCAAAGTCCAAGATATCTGTTGGCTTTTATAAATAGTATTTATTTGGAGTAGAAGTTTACAGTCACAAGGCCCTAATGAGTCCAACTGAAGGTACCATAAGAGGTACTTTCTCACCCGAAGTCTGTTGTCATGTGTTGATACAAGGTAGTGGGCGACGTCTACAAGGGTAGACGTCTTTCTCTTCCTTTTAAAGCTCTGTGGGTCCAGCATCTTATGATCTCAGCTGTAGGCTGGCTTAAGGCTCATCTCTCTTCCCAATGCTCATTTCTTTCTGGGCTCAGCTGCTCTGGTCTCTTCACAAGGTCACCTGTAAACTATCAGGCTCATCTTTCTTTCCAGGGTCGCAGGATCCTCTGTGTATCTTCTCTGTGTATCTACTACTCTGTGTTCTTGATTGAGCATCCGTTTATATAGGCCATGGGGGGGTTGGGAGTCAGGACTCAAATCGAGTCACCCTAATGACATGGTCAAATCAAAGCCCTAATCTTAACATAATTTAATCAAGGCATCTTAGCTGAATCTAATACAATCAAAGGATATCATGCTCAGAGGAATTTCTCTTTTTGGAATTCATAAATAATATCATATTGCCACAATACCATATTAATTAATTCTTTATATTGCACTGGGAAATGGAGGGGAAGTTTCTAGAAGGTTAATGAAGATAAGTGCATTATTTTTTCTTAGTTCTGTGGTACTGAACCCTTTACTGTTGTATTAAACCCTGTCATTGTTTTCTAAAATTCGTAACCTCCCCTCTTATGTCAGCTACCATAGTATGCTGAGTAGTATTCAATTAAAAGAATACTTTTTATTCTTGAAAATATTTTTAACAGGTCTTCATTGTCCCTTAAGCTAATTGGTGATGTGCTAAAATAATATAAAACCAGGGTTAGGAGTTATTTCAGAGTTGAACCTATAACACACATCACTTACTCTAATTGCCACTGATTTTAAATGTTCTTTAAGAAAGAATTTATTTAATGTCATTAAATCCAAATATGTGCTTTCCTAACAGTTTATCTGTTATGTAGGAAGCATAATAATATAAATAATAATAATAATAAAATGGTAATGAAAATGAACAATCCAACAGCAAACAAAATATAAACCCAGAAGCACATCAGGCTATTACTTTAACAGTTTATTACTTTAGCAATGCTAAATAAATGATTACCATATCATAGGTGCCATCAAGACATGAATGAACATAAGTGATAAGGGAGATAATCAGAATGTGTAGGTGCCACACAATATACTGATACTATACAGGGACAACAAGTAATACCTGAAAGCAGTTATCATTTATTCTGAAATTTCCCCCATTTACCCAAGATGGTAGAAATATGAAACAAAATAAAAGAAACACAATTTTCACTGTTAATTCTTAAAATGTAGGTTATTTAAAAGGTTACATCAAGGAAAAGCATATTATAGAGCATTTCAGGGGTTTGCTTTGTTTAAATGGGAAAATCCAGAAGTTATAGCAAAAAGATTTCTCCTATAAAGACATCCTCAGATTTACATTTTAGTTATCATACTCATGTCAAAATATTAAGAAGGCTTTTTATATTGGTTATGTACAGGGCAGAACCAACATCATTGCTAATTCTGTTGTTCAAATTTTCTATGTTACTACTAACTTTTTATCTACTCATCTTACTAATTTATGGAGGTGTGCAAAAGTCTTTCCCTCTAATTGTAAATTTGTCTATCATTTTAGTTCTATTATTTCTTGCTTTATATATTTTGACACCATGTTATTACGTACATATGAATTTAGAATTCTTATATCTTCTTGGTAAATAAATCTGGTCAATATTGAATGTTTTTCTTTATCTGTAGTAATGCTTATTGCCTTAAAACCTATTTTGTTTAATATTCTTATAGCTACATTTTACTTCTTTTGATTATTGTTTGCATGGTACATATTTTTCCATCCCCCTACTTAATATCATACTGCACCATTATAATTAGGGTAGGGTGCTTGTAAGCTATATATTGTTTTTAATTCAGTTTGAAAAATATTTTTATTAAATTCACATTTAATGTAATTACAGATATATCTGGGTTAATATCTAGGATCTTATTTTTTGTTTTCTATATGTCCAACCTCTTATATATTCCTTTATTTTCTCCCTTACTTCTCCTGGAATAATTCATTTTTTTATTATTCTATTTTCCTCTCTATTACCTAATTAATCACATAGTATTTCACTATTCTTTTAGTGATTTCCCTAGAAATTATAACACGCATCTTTGATTTGTGACAATCTAATATAAATTATTACTTTTACCAGTTCCCAGGCAATGCTAAGACCTTAGAAAGCTTTAACTCCATTTATCCCCTTGCACCTTTTCTTAATGTTGTAGTGTATATTAGTTCTGCAATATACTTTAGGTCCCAAAAGACAGTAGACACTATATTTGCCCATATAGTTTCGCTTTCTGTTCTCTTCATTCCTTCGTGCAATTCTGTTTCCATTTGGGATTATGTTTCTTCTTGAAGAACTCCCTTTTGCATTTCAATTTAAGAGTTTTTTTTTATCAATCAATCCACTTCTTGGAATTTACAAATAAAGGGATTACATATAGGAGGCAAATAAAGGGTGAGATTTATACAAATTGTTCTTTGCTTGTGCTAGTCTAAGGAGTCTGAACATTGACTTGAATATGATATCTCATTCTTTTCTGCTTTACCTTCTTTTGATAAATATATGGAACTGTTTACAGGGTCCTTTTCACAAGCATACTCGCTGAACATCAGACATTTACATATCACAAATAGAATGAACAATATGGTGAGTATATTGTTTCATCAAGGGAAGTGCCTGCATCCTTCAAAAAAGTCATTCAAAAAATGTGCATGGGAAAGCAGATGTGGCTTAAGCAGTTGGGTGCCCACCTACCACACAGGCGGTCCCAGTTCAGTTTCCAGTGCCTCCTAAAGAAGATGAGCAAAACAGCAAGCTGATGTGACAGGCTGGTGCAGTAAGCTGATGCAACAAGATGACGCGACAAGGAAATACAATGAGAGACACAACAAGCAGGAGCAGAGGTGGCTCAAGCCATTAGGTACCTCCCTCTCACATGGGAGGTCCCAGGTTCAGTTCCCAGTGCCTCCTGAAAAGAAGATGTGCACACAACGAACAGACACAGAGAGCAGACAAAAAGTAGAAAACAACAGGGGGTGGAGGAGAAATAAATAAATAAAATAAATCTTTTTTTAAAAAGTTACATGAATGTCATACTGCAGTCTCCCCAGATAGAAATCATAGTGTCCATCAAAACTTACAGCAGTTTGTCACATATTAATGAACTTACTTCCCTATTTTAAAACTTTTATATTGCTCTTGTGATACATTTTAGTGTTCTCTCCATCTCATCAGATTGCTTTTTAAATTAAGACATATTCCCTACTTCATTAGAGTACTAGACAGTAATAACTAATATACTTTAGAATGATTAAGATTTAAAATATTAGTATGCACTAAACCAAGAAAATAATCCAGGGAAAGTCAACTGAGTATGAATTGTGATGTGAATACCCATAAATGTGAGTGGGAGTCATTTCCACCAGGTTAGAATACAGACAAACATACATCTTCACCAAAGCCAGTTAGAAATTTCAGTGGTGAAGCTTGGATTTAAAAAGAACTCAATCATACTTCCAGCCATTCAACAAGTCCTTTGAGCTCCACTGCCTCTCATTTGATCTAATACTTCATAGAACATTTTTGCTAGACAAATGAACTCTTAAGCATAGGCTGCCTTTGGTTAGTTCTCTGCTATTAAATTTGGAAGAGGAGTGAGCATGAAAGGGTTTCTAGGATCAGCAGAGTGAACTTCTGAGTTCTGCTGTTCTGATAATGTCTGTCTTTATTTCATCAAAGAACATTCTCGATGGAAGGGAAGAGAAAGTGTGATGAGAAAAAAAAAATTCCATGGAGCTCAAAGCATCAATTTGGGCCACAAGGTGAAAATGCCATGCAAGGGGATTCTTCCCTGGTACCAAAAAAGGGAACCTTTGTGTGATGAGAAGTCTTCTAGAGCTCAGCAGACTCCATTTTCCACCTCAGAGGAGTTGTGGAAGGTACAGAAAACTGCTTAGTTCTAGACATGGGAATTGAACATTGTAGGACCCAGAAATATCTAAGTAATGGTGGCAGTAAGAGCCTCTTGAGGAGAGGTGGATCCTGACAATGGTATGAATTGCTATCTTGGTATCTCAGCTGATCAGAGCAAACTGAAAAAGAACCATGAATCCAAGGTCTTTCCCTCTTTCCAGATGGAAAACTCAGTCCCAATGCCGGTGGGGGTGGGGGTGGGATGAAGACAGGTGGGGACACTTATCCCAAACCATACAATTAATCATTAGCTAACATTAGTTAAGCACTCTTCTAAGAAATTTATACTCATAGTGTCACTTAATTTTCATAACAATCCCAAGTAGTAGCATAACAGAGAAGCAGCATACTGACTTCAATTGCTGGCTCAGCCACTTATAGTCTATATAACCATCAGCAAGTTACTTGACCAACCTGTGATTCAGTGTCCTCATTTTTAAAATGAGGATAATAATAATACCACGTCATCAAGCCATTTTTAACCCATTAATTCCATCCAACAGAGATGAATTTATTATATGTATGTTAGACAACCATCTCACCCAAATGGCCTTTCTATCTACTCCTTTTCCCATGGAGCCTTTAAGAGGAAGAAAAGGGGGGAGATTACAATCCAATACTCCCAACACAGAGGGAAAGTAAGAGGAAGGGAACCATTCCCCTGTACAATCCCCAATGTCCTTCCTGAATTAAGAGTGCCCAGAAAATTCTTATGTCACCTTTGTAATGTTTAAGTCATAATAATAATGCTGCTAAGTTATTATCCCAAATGGAAGGTAGGCATAGCATAGGTCTTAGAATTAGTTAAATAAAGCAAGTCTGTTGTGGGCTCATGAATTCCCACTCACAGCCTTGCCCTCAGGCACCCTCTTGACCCTTTGGCATCCCTTGGAGGACATGGAAATGTCAGCCAGTAGCCCCAGGTCATTATTTCTGACACAGATTTCATTCTACTCCCAATAATCTTAATGAAGGTTTCCAGCTTTCCCCCACTTGCATTACTTGTCCATCAGTACCACGACACACATCTGTATATAATCCATAGCAAAGAGATTATGAATAGGTCATATTTAAATTTTTCTTTCCACACCTACAAATGACATGGGACTCCTATGGGTGTACATTTGACACCCTCATGAATACAAAATGAATTTATTATGATTAGTGCTTTCGCCTAGAATAGGCATTAATTCATAATGATTGATGGGCTACTTAATGTAGTAACCTTTTCCTAAGGTAGCTAGGTGACCCCACATCCACTTCATTAGTAATATTCCCTGAACAGTAGTTATGTAAATGAAAAAACGTATCCTAAGGCTACTTTATTACTGATAGCCAAGCACAACTCTTGATGTAGCTGTATCTTATACAAACCAAAATACAATTCCAGAGTATTTGACAATATTTTATTTCCACTCTTGAAAAATGAGTGTGTTTGAAGCAATAAAATGCTCAACATATTATCATTAAAAATATACAATGATAAAATTTATATCATATTAATAAGTGCTATTTACACCCTTTATGTTGTCAAAAGCTATTGTTGGGAGCGGGTGTAGCTCAATGGTTGAGTGTCTGCTTCCCATGTACAGGGTCATGGGTTCAATCCCCAGTAACTCTTGAAGGAAAAAAAAAAAAGCTATTATTTAATTCCATCTTGAATAAATCAACAGTGAGTCTTGCTTACATGATTAAAATGATGTTTTCATTGATAGGTGTGGTATGTATTTATGAAAAAATAAAACCTCTGGTCGTTGAATATGAATTCTCAATCATTGTTTTGCACTAAAAGGGAATCTCTATACCATGGACTCATGCTGTTGATTGGTGTTTAGAAACTACTGAACAGGTAAAGTGAAAGTTTGGATGTTTTTAAAAAAATACACACAAAAAATCAACTGGAAAACCACATGCCATTTGGTTATCATTGTTTTTCTACTGGTTTGTTTGAATGAAGTACTTTTCACAAAATGGCTATTTATCTATGTATATCATTTTGAACAAGCATTCCCCTTTCTGGCATGATTTTGATCTAATGAACAAAATGAAGGTTGCAAGAAAAGTAAAATAAACAAGTCATAACACACTGAAACAAGAACAATGTGATACTTGAGAATCATATTCTGCTGAAAAACAAAGATATTTATATCATAAATAACATTGCACTCTCCACTTCTTACCTGGGATGTGGATTTAGGCTGTATAACTGAGCCACAAAGGTGTGGACTATTGAAGTTAACAAACACAAATGTGCACATATGCACTTAATCCACTCTGCTTTTGATGGGAAGAGTCCTTGAGAAGATCATTTAGCATCTTTGTGCTTCAATTTCTTTGTATTTAAACAATAATATCCATCTGTTCCATTCCCAGGGTTGTATTCAGGAGAAAATAAGATATTGTATGTGGGGAGTACTTAAAAAAATAACATAAAAAAAAAAGAAGTCATGCATTATTAAATTCTATTCAACCTCACATCAAAGGATAATGTAGGAAAATCACATACCAAAAACAATGGTCATTCATTTAAGCAAATATTTATTGAGAGATTTCTATGAGTACTCTGATGAATGTAAAGATAAAATTAGTCAGACTTAGAAGAGTCAAGGCATATACACAAATAACTGTAATACATATAAGATAGGCAGTGGTAAGTAGAGGTGATGAGTGGAATACAGATAATGGTCTATAAGAATTTAAAGGAGAATCAGAAAGGTTTGTGGAGGAATACTCACTAAAGCCAGGCCTTAAAGCATGATAGAATTTAGACTTGAGGAAAAGATGGGAAGGCAAATATTCTAACTGGAAAAACAATCTAGGAATAGGCACAGAAATCAGGATTCCCTGAGAACACAGGGAAATGACAAGGGGTTCCATTTCTCTCTAGCTCAGGGTGGTAAGGGAGATTCACGGGAAATATTTATTAATGAATATTTATTGAGTACCTGCTCTGTGTAAGGCACTGTTCAACATGATGGGAAAAGAGCAGTTACAAGAAAATAAAAAAGGCCAAACTCTGAGGCCATAGGATTTATGTTCTAGTAGTTACAAATATATGCTACAAAATGTCTCTAGGCCATGGTAGCCATGGCAAGTTCCAGTCAAACAAGAAGGTGACATTTGTGCTCTAGGGTGCCACATTCCCACACAATTTTTGAATAGCTAGCAAATACTGGTAGAGCAATCTTCCTCAAAACTCCAGAAAATAGTTAAAAGGATCGCAGTAACTGAGCAAGTGCTGAATTGAGAAAAAAAAAGCTTGAAAAATTAAAGGAAAAGCTTGTAGCACCCTTGCTGCTCCCTCCAACAAACTCTCCCCAGCACAGTGTAGAGCCAGCCTTTGTTCCAATTATGGGTTGCTGGCACTGTTCCAGAGGAAGCAGAATAATCCCTTTGAACATACTGAGGTGCCTGTATGTGAGCGCCAATACATTGCGTGGCAGCATGAAAGACTGAACCAGGAAACTGTCTCTGGCTCTCCTTCTCAAGCCTTGTGCTGAAGGCAGAAGCAGCTTGTTGACAGCTAAAACAGTATAAGAAACAATTAGGTCAAAGTAGCCTGGGGCAAAGGATTACTTGCTTTAAGCCTTACAATAGAGTACCCAGGAGGAGGAGAATGTCAATTTCATAGGGGGTGGAGGGTGCATTCAAGGTTCTGTAAATGAGGGGAATTCCTAAGGCTACAAGCAAGCAAAAGCCCAGTACAAGTAGCAGGCTCAGAAAAGATGGAGAAGACCCTGCACTTCACATTCACCTCAGGCTGATCTTCTAGATAGGAGAGGTAAACGCTGAAGAAGAAAATAAGCCAATGCACAGCCATTTTACAAAAACTGCGAAAAGCTGATTTTTGTGTTTGTTGTTTGTTTTTGTAAGCTCTTGGCACTCAAGGAAATCTGTGTTATGTCACTAGCTGGATACAAACTTAAGGGACAGACAGCTCAGGGACTTTATCCAAGAGATAACACTTTAAAATACTAAATGTACAATGCTCCAAAAGGATTACAAGAAAAACAAAGAAACAGGAAATGATGGCTCATCCAAAGAACAAGATAAAAATCCATCATTAAAGAAGACTACCCTTGGGATATACCAGGCAAAAACTTAAAAAAAAAAAAAAAATCCTTAATATACTTAAGGAGATAAAGGAAAACACAGAGAAAGAACTAAAGGATATCAGGAAAATTATCTGAACAATATGAGAATTTCAACAAAGAGAGAGAAATTTTAAAAAGGAACCAAACAGAAATACTGTAGTTGAAGACCACAATAATTGAATGAAAAATTCCATAGAGGGTTTTAACAGTATATTGGAGTCAGAAAAAGAAAGAATCAGTGAACTTGAAGATAAGACAATTGAAATGATTCAGGCTGAGGAATAGAAAGAAAAAGAACGAAAACAAACAAACAAACAAAAACCTAGTAAACAGAGCCTAAGAGACCTATGGGACACCATTAAGCATACCAATAATTGCATTATGGGAGTCCCAGAAGAAGAAAGAGAGAAAGGAGCAGAAGGAATATTCAAAGAAGTAATGCCAAAAAACTTCTCAAAACACATGAATAATGCATATTCAAGATCCCAATGAACCCCAAATAGGATAAACTCAAGGAGAACTATGCTCAGAAACATAGAATTCAAACTGTCAAATACCAAGAACAAGAAGAGAGTTCTGAAAGTTGCAAGGAAAAAGCAGCATGTTATGTAAAAGAGAGTCCCAATAAGATATAATGCCAATTTTTCATCAGAATCTATGGACACAAGAAAGTAGTAGAATGAACTATTTAAAGAATTGAAAGAAGACAATTACCAACCAAGAATTTTATATCCAGCAAGTATGTATTTCAAAACGAGGGAGAGATTAAGACATTTCCTAATAAACAAAAGCTGAGGAAGTTCCTCATCAATAGACCTACCCTACAAGCAATGCTAAAAGGAGTTCTTCTGACTGAAAGGAATTGACAAAAGGAATTGAAATGGCATAAAGAAACAAAGACCTCCAACAAAGGTAACTATATGGATAATTTTAATGCCAGTAATATTGTATTGTATTTTCTGGTATGCAACTCCACTATTGTCTACTTAAAGATCCTAAAATGTAAATGCATAAAAAGATATATTTTTGATAATGCAATGTATAAAGATGTAATTTGTAACAGGTAAAACAAAAAGGTGGGATGTCAGAGGGTTATAGGAACAATGTATGTGTATGCTATTGAAGTTAAGTTTGTATAAAATCAAATCAGGATTGCTATAGATTTAGGATGTTAAATTTAAGCCTCATAGTGACTAGAAAAAAAAAAAAATATATATATATATAGAAACAAATGACAAGGGATGCAAATTGGTACAGTGTAAAAAAAAAACATAAATATGAGAGTAGGCATTAATAGAATAATTGATGGACAAAAAAGGTATAAGACTTACAAAGACAAAATTGAAAAATATCAGAAGAAAGTCCTACAATGTCAGTGTTACTTTAAATGTAAATGGGTTAAACTCTTCAGTCAAAAGGCAGAGATTGGCAGAACAGATAAAAAAGTGACCCAACTATATGCTATTCATAAGAAACTAATCTTAAAAAAAAAAAAAAAAAAAAAAAATACACAAGTAGGTTGAAAATAAAAGGATCAAAAAACAATATACCATGCAAATAGTAACCAAAAGAGAGCTGGAGTGGCTATAGTAATATCTGATAAAACAGACTTTAAGTCAAAAACTGTTACAAAAGATAAAGAAGGTCACTATATACTGATGAAGGTGTTAATTCAGCAAGAAGACATAGCAAGTATAAATATATATGCACCTAATGTCAGAGTCACAAAATATATGAAGGAAATATTGATAGATTTGAAGGGAGAAATTTATGGTTTTAAATTAATCATAAGAGATTTGACTGTACCATTTTCAATAATGGAAGAACATCTAAATAGAAGATCAATAAGAAAATAAAGGACTTGAATGATACTTTAACCCAACTAGATCTTACAGACATATATAGAACACTTCACCCAACAGCAGTAGAATACACATTCTTCTCTAGTGCAAACAGCTCATTCTTGTGGAAAACCACAAATAACTGATGAAAGAAACTAAAGAAGACCTAAATAAATGGGAAGCTATTCTATTTTTATGGATTGTAAGACTAAATATTGTTAAAATGTCAATTCTACACAAGCAATTTACAGATTCAATGCAATCCCAATCAAAATTCCAAACACTTCCTTTGCAGAAATAGAAAAACCAATCATAAAATTCATATAGAAGGGTAAGGGGCTCTGAATAGCCAAAACCATCTTGAAAAAAGAACAAAGTTGGACAATTCACTGTTGCTGATTTTACAACTTATTTACAAAGCTATAGTAATAAAAACCACATAGTACTGGCACAAGGACATACACATAGACCAATGGAATTGAATTGAGAGTTCCTAAATAAATCATCACATCTATGGCCAATTGATTTTTGACAAAGATGCCAAGTCCACTCAATGAGGAAAGAATAGTCTCCTCAACAAATGGTTCTGGGAAAATTTGATGTCCATAGGCAAAAGAATGAAAGTCTTCATGCCTACCTCATACCAAATACAAAAATCAACTCAATATGGATCAAAGACCTAAATATAAGAATCAAAACTATAGAACTATAAGAAAAAAACATAGTAGAGCATCTTCAGGACCTTGTGTTAGGCAATGGTTTCTTAGCTTTTACACTAAAAGCATAAGCAACAAAAGAAAAAACAGATAAATGGGACTTCATCAAAATTAAAAAGATTTTGTGCATCAAAGGAATTCATCATGAAACTAAAAAGACAACCTACAGGATGGGAAAAATTATTTGGAAACTATATCTGATAAGGACTTAATATCCAAAATATATAAATAACTCCTACACTTCTATAGCAAAAATAAATAAATAAAAAACAATCAACACAATTTAAAAAATGGCAAAATAATTTAATAGACATTTCTCCAAAGAAGATATACAAATGGCCAGAAAGCACATGAAAAAGGTGCTCAACATCATTAGCCTTTAGGGAAACGAAACTCAAAATCACAATGAGATAACATTTCATACCCACCAGAATGGCACTACTTAAAAAAAAAGAAAATAAGTGTTGGAAAGGATGTGAAGAAACAGGATACTCATACACTGTTGGTAGGAATGTAAAATGGTGCAGCCACTGTGGAAATTAGTTTGGCACTTCCTCAGAAAGTCAAGTATAGAATTACCATATGATCCAGAAACCTTACTTCTAAAATATACCAAAAAGGAGTGAAAGCAGGGACTCAAACAGTTATTTGCAGACCAATGTTCATAGAAGCATTATTCACAATTGCCAAAAGATGGAAGCAACCCAAGTATCCATTAATAGATGAATGGATAAACAAAATGTAGTATGTGCACACAATGAATTATTATTCAACTGTAAAAAGGAATGGAGTTCTGATGCATGCAAAGACATGGATAAACTTTGAAGGCATCATTGTTGAATGAAATAAGCCAGACACAAAAGGACAAATTTTTTTACTTCACTGATATGAAGTAATTAGAATAAGCAAATTCATAGAGTGAAAACTAGAATAAAGGTTACCATGGGCTGGGATGAGGGTAGGGACTGGAGTTAATGCTTAATTGGTACAGAGTTTCTGTCCAGAATGATAGAAAATTTCAGCAATGGAGAGTGATGAAGGTAGTACAACATTGTGAATAAAATTAACACAACTGAATTATATATTTTAATGTGAGTAAAAGCAGAAATTTTAGGTTGTATATATGTTACTAGAATAAAAATTATAATAAAAATCATAAGATTGCATAGGACAAACAGTAAACCCTAATGTAAACTATGGACTCTAGTTAATAGTATAATTATAATAATATTATTTCACCAATTGTAATAAAGGTACCACGGTAATGCAAAGTGTTAATAATAGGGAAAACTGTGTGGGGTGGTGATGCTGTATATGGGATTCTCTACTTTACATATGATTTTTCTGTAAACCAACACTTTTCTAATTTAAAAAAGTCTCAGAGGATTGTGGAAAGATGGCGATGGACTAAGAGACAGTGCTGAATGCTCTCACAAAAACAATGGAGAAGAAGCCAAAAGCTGTCCACAAGACCTGTTTTGGGGGTCAGCAGACCAGGACAGTGCTATACAACTCTCAGGAGGGTGAGGGACAGAGACACGGAGAAGCCGAAATGTGTTACCAAGCCCCCATGGTGTCCCACAATGGCTCCTGTCCCCCACCCCCAAGATATTAAGCTGGGGTAAAACACCTGGCTCACTGCAGTTGACGAGAGGGGAACAGACATCTTCCCCTCCTGTCAGCTGTTTCAAGGGAAAAGTGAAGGAAGATCAGGGTGCTTTTCTGCAGTGAATTTGGCAGCAGAGCCCCCTTTGTATTTCTGATCTGGAGATTCAACACAGGAACACAGGAAAGCTGGGACTGAAGCATCTCTGTGGAAAGGTGCGTTGACTAGCACCATCTACTGGCTGGTCTGGAAACTGCATGGACAAAAACTGTTCTCGGCGCCCTCTGTATCCAATTCCTGGGAGAAAACCTGTGCCCCACTGGTGAGTCCCTGGCCTGATTCAGAAACCTTAAGCTGGGCAATTTTAAAGACTGAGAATAAGTTGAACCAAATATCAAAGCAGAGCTGTGAATAAAAAGTAGGCAAGAGAGAGAAATTAGTCATCAGAGTAAATTCATCAACATATTCAGATGCCTAGACATCAGCAAAAAATTACAATCCATACTAGGAAACAGGAAGAAACGACCCAGCCAAAAGAACAAACCAAATATCCTGAAGAGATACAGGATTTAATACAATTAATCAGTGATAATCACACAACTCTCCTAAGTCACTTCAAAGAATTTAAAGAAATCATGACTAAAGAAATAAAGGATATTAAGAAGACACTGGGAAAGCATAAAGAACAATTTGAAAGCCAGCAAAGAAAAGTAACAGACCTTATGGGAATGAAAGACACGATGGATGAGAATAAAAATATATTAGAGGCACATTAAAATAGATTTGAATTGCTTGAAGACAGAATTAGTGATTTCGAATGCAGACCATCTGAACTGGAAAATACAGAAGAACTGAAACAGAAGAGAGTGGAAAAAATGGAACAGAGTCTCAGGGAATTGAATGACAATGCGAAACACACAAACATTTGCATGATTGGTGTCCCAAAAGGAAAAGAGAATGGAAAAGGGGCAGAAAAAATATTTGAGGAAATGACTGATAACTTCCCAACCCTTATGAAGGACATAAATATCAATATCCAAGAAGTATAAGGCACCCCAAAGAGCATAAATCTGAATAGACATGTCCTGAGACACCTACTATTCAGAATGACAAATATCAGAAATAAAGAGAGGATTCTGAGAGCAGCAAGAGAAAATCAAAGCATCATATACAAGGGAAACTTGATAAGATTAAGTGCTGACCTCTCATCAGAAACCACGGAGGAGAGAAGAAAGTGGTATTTTGTATTTAAGGTACTGAAAAAAAAAAAAAAACTGCCAGCCAAGAATTCTGTATCTTGCAAAGCTGTCCTTCAAAAATGAGGGTAAGTTCAAAGACCAGATTTGCAAGCTATACTAAAGGAGTTGCTGCAGCCTGGAAGGAAAAAACTAGGGTGAGAGAATTGGAAAAGAGTTCAGAAATGAAGATTATTAGGAAGGGTGAACTAAAGGAAAAGAAGACAGACGATAGAATGATATGACAACAGAGAGCCAAAGGACAAAATAGATGAAGTAAGTAATGCCTTTACAGTAATATCACTGAATGTTAATGGTTGAACTCCCCAATCAAAACACATAGACTGATAGAATGAATTTAAAAAAATATAAGCCATCTATATGTTGTCTACAAGAGACCCACCTCAGACGTAAGGACACAACCAGGTTAAAAGTGTAAGGTTGGAAAAAGGTATTTTATGCAAATAGAAACCAAAAAAGAGCTGGAGTAGACCAGATAAATGTAAAATAACATTATAGTATATGAACAATAATTACTCAGTGCAACTGGCAAATTGTTCCTGTGATCAGTATTCTGTAATTTTTTCATACAAAATAAACACTTGCTTTTAATTGAAGAGGGCTGGAGATCTACTATTGGACACTTCATTTTTTCTTTAAAGAAAAACCCTTTCTTATTCATTCTCTTTAATTAAAATAATCTATCTGGATCAATAATGAATTAGCATGACTACTGTTGAACAAGATTTTTAGTTTTTCTGCCTCATAAAATTATGAGTTGGCAAATTGTTATCTGCTGTAATTCACTCCAATAAGATGTGAGGAGTTTTCAAATAGGAATTTGATTATCTAGAAAGAATTATGGCCTAAATAGAAATTAAATAACTAAACCAATAATTTATTTCATCCTTAGAGATTATGTCCAATAGTTAGAGCTGTAATATAAAAATTAGAATTATGCTATAATTAATTTCTATTATATTTGAATTATTATTTACATGTATAAAGGTTTGTTGCTATGCTATCTATTTTTTATAATTGATTATATTAAATCTAACCTGGCCTTGTACTCTTTTTTAAAATTTATTTCTTTCAACCTATTTTTCTATTTATTTTACAATTTTACAATTAAGGACTTTTTAACAGCTAGAAAAAAAAAAGCCATTGATTATGCACTTTGGATAGATCATATGGTGTGTGAATATATCTCAATAAATTGCTTAATAAACGAATAAATAATTGTTGCAAGAATAGCCAGAAATAGCTGCTATGTACAGCAGGGGAAACAGAGATTGAGAGGTGAGGAATTTTCTTGTTTGTCTGTTTTTTGTTTATTATTATTGAAATAATGAAAATGCTTTAGTAATGATTAAAGTTATGAACACACAACCATGTGATTATACCAATTACCATTGATTGTACATTTTGGATAAAGTTTATGTTTTATTAATACGTATCAATAAAATTGGTTGGTTTTTTTTTAAGCCAGTACTGAGGATTTCAGGAGTCATAAGAGGAATTTTTTTAAAGTCTCCAGACCATGGTATCTTTCCACAACTCCCTTCTCCATAATATTCCCCTTTTCCCAGAGTAGCCAAAGCAAACACACACATGAATCATTTAGAATCTAAAATTTTAGTAACATAATTAATGTTGGTCAAAATGCAGAACCCTGATTGTGTCTGAGGAACCACTGCATTTCTCAAAACTTGGCAGTGAAAAAATAAGGAGATGGGTCTAGAAGAAGTAGGTGAAGAGGAGGAATTTTCTCAGTGGTTTGTAACACTGGATCTACATTAGGATCATCCAAGAAGCTTTTAAAAAATACCCATATCTGGTCACCAACTCTAGAACAATTAAATCAGGCTCTCAAGAGGTTGGTCCCAGGCACCTTTCTTTTTTTCCTTTTCTTTACTCAATATGCAGGTAGGTGAAAAATCATTGAATTAACCAATATCTACCTCACTTTTTTTTTCTTGCTTCACTTTATAGTTTAGATAAACAGATATATAACTTGCATTGACCCCTAAATGCTTTGTTTTCATCCAGTCAGCAAGTCACAGATATTGGGAGATGAAAAATACAGCAGATGTTGGGACAAGTGAGACAAAGCCTGAGAAAGTCAAACTGATAGAAGAATTATTTGAGGGCGGCATGGATGCTTAGAGGGGAGAGGCTAAAATGCAAATATGATTTCCTAGATTTGAGTCTTGGCTTTGCAACTGCCTATCTTTGTGATTTTTAATAAGTCACCTAATCTATTTCAATTTTTATTTTCTCATCTGAAAACCTGAAACATCATTACCTCTTCCTCTTACTTCACAGGGCTCTGTTGAGAATCAAGGGAGACATTATCAGTGGAAGTGTGTTGTGAACTAAAAAGCTCAAAGGCAAGTTTGAGGACTTATGTCCTAACAGCTGAAGCAACTTCAGTCAACCAAATTTAATCCTGTGAACAAAGTCCAAATAAGTGTATTTGCTGTGCCTTTAGATGTGGCAAGTAAAACCAACCCTATTGGAAATAGACTCACCAATTAAAATCTTTTCCTTTCTGTGCAAAATATTTATTTTATGTTCTTTACCAACCAAGATTCTTCTACAGAAGCCCTGCTGGAAATTCTTATTAGTAAGGCAATAAAACAATGCTAATTAATCAGCTGTTAACAATTAGATTATGCTAATGTTGTTTGAAACCAAAAAAACGTAGGGGAGGAAGGGACACGTGAAAGGTTTAACAATTCATGAAGAAAGCAGTAAATCTCACTGACAGAAGATAAACTTCTTGGGCACCAAGGCAATGAGAATGGTGTTGATCTATGTGTCCACAGATGTGACTCCAGGGTGTAATCTGTCCAACTGCTCAATATCACGACAGCCACATGGGCACCACCTCAGGGAAAATAAATACGAAACCTCTTTTTTTTTTTAAGATTTTATTTATTTATTTATTTTATTTATTTATTCATTTATCCCCCCCTTGCTGCTTGTGCTCGCTGGGTCAGCTAACCACGCCGTGCGGGCGGGCTTGCCTTCACCAGGAGGCCCCGGGGGGCCTCCCATATGGTAAACGGGAGCCCTACTGATTGAACCACAGCCACTTCCCAATACAAAACCTCTTAGTCAGGGAGATAAACACAATTGATGCCGCTAGTTCTTACAAGGAAAACCTGCTGGTTGTCACTGTTGGAGGGAGAAAGTGCTGCTGAAATATTCTGAGACCTGGAGAGGAAAAGACCTACTCACAGATCTAAGGGGTGTGGAGGGGCAGAGAGAAAGAACTTTTGCTTTATGGATTCTCTCAAGGTAAGAGTACATCCATGAGGTAGTGAATGGAGCAAATTTAGAAGGCACAAAACAATCAGGAACCTTGTATCATGCATGTATAATATGTTATATGTTAAATGTATAAGCTACCCTACAAGGTCAAGAAAGATCAGAAATATGAAACTTTGGGGGGGGGGAATTGGGTTGGTTTCTTTGCCCATGGATCAATACCCCTCCATTAGAAGCAATGGAAGTCAATGCAACCTTTATTTAAAAGGCAAGTTATTACAACAGCAGGCAGGAACTAAGGCACAGGGTAGGGGGTTGGGGGTCAGGGAATAATACTGTGGAAGAGGCTGTGGAAGAAAACTTAAAAGAAAGCAAAGCAAAACAAAAAAAAAAAAAACAAAAAACCTCTTTAACATTCTCAGAGTTTCAGCTAAGCAATATGCAAAATTTAGAAAAACACCTGGATATTTCAAGGAAAGCCTATGCCTTTGGTTTGTTTGTTTGTTTGTTTGTTTGTTTTTAATTATTATTTTACAAGAAGTTTTAGATTACATAAATGTTACATGGAAAATATAGGGGAGTCCCACACACCACAACCTCTCCTCTCCAACATTTTTCCCCATCAACATCTTTCATTAGTGTGGTACATTTGTTATGATTGGTGAACACATATTGAAGTGTTGCTACTAACCATAGTCTGTAGTTTACACTTTGTACCACACTATTTTATTGGTTTTGACAAAATGTATAATGACCTGTATCTGTCATTGCAATATCATGCAGAACAATTCCAGTGTCCCCTAAATGTCCTGTTACACCCATTCTTTCCTCTCCCTTCCCTCAGAATCTCTGGAGACCACTGCCTTTATATCAAAGTTACAAGTTCTTCCCATTACTAGAATAATAAGTCTACTTTAGTCCATAGTTGCACTCCCCCCTTATGTGTGTTCCTTCCTCATTCTTGAGGATTTGGGGATGATGATGCCCACTCTGTTTCTAATTGAGAGGGGGCTTAGATCCCATGGGAAAGATGGGTGGAACTGTCTTGCTTGCAGTTGTAGATACTCTGTTTTTTGGGATGGTCATTGTCCATTATCGTTTTGTTAGTTGTCCTGGGTGAGTCCAATGAACTGGAGACTAGGTATTGGCTGCAACTCAGCTGAAATTCAGGGCTCAACCAGCATATGAACAGCCAGAAGACTTAAGTTTCTGCAACATATATTTAATGTGTATAGTGCTAATTATAGGTTCAAATAAAAGGGGAATAAGAACCATGTGTAGGAAAATTATAAATGAGTTGAACTCCAATACATTGGGGGAACAGGTTATCATATATTCCAAGGTAAGGCCCACTGACAGGGTGCCAAATTCCTGGGGTTGTCTGCCCCACCTATAGTGTCCAGATGTCTCTAGGGCCCTCAGGAGTCCCCTGCTTGAGGCACTGTTTACTGTGGAAGTCAGTGAGATTCTCCTAAGACGCGTGTAAGCATGGAATGACCTCCCGACTCACTTTGAAATCTCAGCCATAAAAACTCATGTGTATTTAATATTTCCCCTTTTGGTCAAAGTCTTTCCAAATGCATCACTAGTTGGTGCTTGGTAATAATCCCTAGTGCCAGGGAGGCTCATCCCTGGGAGTAATGTGTCATACAGTAGTGGGGAAGGTAGTGAGTTTATATGCTGAGTTTGGCTTAGAGAAAGGCCACATTAGAGCAACAAGTAGGTTTTCAGGAGGTAACTCTTAGGCAATATATAATACTAGGCTAAGTTTCAATTTCACAAGAACAAGGTTCATAAGTACAAGCATCAATATCAAGGGCCTGCGGATTGGTCAGTCCTACTTTGCTGGACACTGCCCATGTACTTTAGGGATTCTTGACACTCGATTAGAGAATGTAGCAGAGCCCTCCAGGATGGGAATTCAATATTCTTTCGGTTATTGTGCTGTCCACCAAGACAATACCCCATACCACTTGAGGCATGTCCCAGGTGCACCCCTCCCCACACTTCCCCCGACCACTGACACCCTGCACCAGTGATCCTCCCCTTGCTCTTCTGCAATCCAAAACCTCCCCCAAAACAAAGCCAAATAAATAAGATATAAATATTTATATATAAAAAATAAAAATATTTTTGCAGTGTTTTTCATTTCTGTAAAATCTGTTCTCTTTTATGTACAGCAGCAATTTCTTCTGTATGTTCCCCTAGTGTTTTTTTTTTTTTTTTTTAATCACTTTATTTTCAAAGAAGCTTTAGGTCACAGAAAAGTCCTATAGCAAATATAAGGGATTCCCATATACCATACCCTCCTCCCCCATTCACACTTTCTCCTATTAATGATATCTTACATGAGAATGGTATATTTGTTACAATTGATGAGCAAATGTTGAAGTATTGCCACTAACCATTGTCAATGGTTTACATTATGGTTCACATTCTGTACCGCACTTTTATAATTTCTAACAAAATGCATAATGGCCTGTATCCATCATTGCAAGATTATGCAAGAACAATTCCAATGCCCTAAAAATGCCCCATGCTCCATCCATTCTTCCATCCTCTTCCCCTTGGAACCCATGGTACTCACTAGGTTGCAACTTTTGAAGAATAAGATTCATAGTTACATGCATTAATATTGTGGGCTTGACATATTGGTCCATCTTCCTTTACTAGGCACTGCCTATGTTCTCAAGAGACTCTGGCCCCTCTATTTGAGAACTTAGAAGGACTCCCAAGGATGGGAGTTTATTATTTTCTTGTTTATTGTATGAATCTCCACCCACTGAGATAACACACTATGACAAGAACACTTTCATATTCCATAGAAGCATGCCCCAGGTGCGTCCTTTCCCACATGTCCCCTCACGCTTGACGTCCTGCACCAATAACCCTTCCCTGCTATATTTGGTAAGAGAACATTCCCATCATTTTAGCCTTAACCACAAACATACAAGTCCCCAAAGTTCACCTGTTTCTTCCTCCAGTCCTCCCCCCAGTTCCATGGAGAGTCCAACCCAAACTTCTACCCTGCTCACCTTCACATTCCAGCACTGTTGACCCCATTCACATCCCTGCACTACTTTCAACCCCCTCCACTTCCAAACCACACCCCTTCCACCTTATCATGGGTTTTACCAGTTCACCCACTCTACTCCCTTTCTGCCTCCTGTCTCCTGTCTTCTGTCTCCTGATAACCTATATTACAGACTGGGAGGTCATGTAATAGTTGTCCTTTAGTGACTGGCTTACTTCACTCAACATAAGATCTTCAAGAATCATCCATGCTGTCCTGTGTGTCAATACTACATATCTTCTTACAGCTAAGTAATATTCCATTGTGTGTATACCACAATTTTCTTATCCATTCATCTGTTGATGGACACTTGGGTTGCTTCCAACTTTTGGCAATAATGAATAATGCCGCTATGAACATTGGTATGTATATATCTGTTCATGTCCCTGCTTTCAATTCTTCTGACCCAGCAGTGGTATTGCTAGATCATATGGCAATTCTATAGTTAACTTCCTGAGGAACCATAAAACCGTCCTTCACAGTGGCTGCACCATTCTACATTCCCACCAGCATTGGATGAGGGTTTCCTTTCCTCCACAACATCTCCAAATCTTGGAGTTCTGTTTTTTTTTAATAGCCACCAGCTTAATAGGTGTAAGATTATATCTCCTTGTAGTTTTGACTTGCATTTCCCTAATGGTGTTACATTTCCCTACTGGTGTTGAGAATCTTTTCATGTGCTTTTTAGCCATTTGTATTTCTTCTTTGGAGAAGTGTCTATTCAAATCTCATGGCCATTTTTATGTGGGTCATTTTTTTTTTTTTTTATTTTCGAGACACAGGATTTCTTTATATATGCTTGATATTAGGCCCTTAGTGGATAAATGGTTAAGAAATATTTTCTCCCATTGAGTAGGCTGCTTTTTCACTTTCTTGACAAACTCCTTTGTAGCACAAAAGTTTTTAATTTTAAGGTGGACCATTTATCTATTTTTTTTTTTCTTTGATCGTGCTTTGGGTGTAAAGTTTATGAACCATTTCCTATCAAAAGATCCTGTAGATGCTTCCCTACATTATATACTAGGAGCTTTATGGTCTTGGCTCTTATATTTAGACCTCTGATCCATCTTGAGTTAATTTTTGTATAGGGCATGAGATGGTGACCCTCTCTCATTTTTTTTTTTTTTTTTAATATAGATATCAGTTCTCCCAGCACCATTTGTTGAAGAGGCCATTCTGTCCCAGTTCAGTGGGCTTGGTGGCCTTGTCAAATATCAGTTGACCATTGTGGCAGTTTAAGATTATACATGAATCCCCAAAAAGAAAGATTATGTTTGTAAACTGTCCTGTTCCTCTGGATGTGATAGCCTTTGTTTGTATTAAATTCAAAGGTATTAAGTTTACTTAATGAAATCAGTCTAGGGCCTTTGATTTGACCACGTCAGTAGGGCATGACTCAGAGCCCTTGGTAGGCTGATGTAAACAGACACTCATATGGAAGAAGACACAGGAAGAGAGATCTCCATAGACAGAGCAGAGGAGAGAACTTTGATCCTGAAGCCCTGGAGAGAGATTATGGAAAGAAATGAGCCCTCTGCCACAATGATATAGGAAACCCTGAGAGACGAGCCCTATGCCAGCCTACAGCTGAGATTAAGAAGCTGGGCCCATGGAGCCTTAAAATGAAAAAGGAAGGAGAGACCAGGCAGAGATCACCTGCCATCTTGCTTCAACACATGGCAAAAGACTTTGGTGAGAAAGCAGCCTTGAGTTGAACTCTTTATGGCCTTGTAACTGTAAGCTTTTAGCCCAAATAAATACCCTTTACAAAAGCCAACAGATTTTTGGTACTTTGCATCAGCACCCCTTTGGCTGACTAATACAATCGTATATGTGAGGAGGACCTATAGCAGAACTCTCAGTTAAGTTCTATTGCTCAGTATGTCTATCCTGGTGTCAATGCCATGCAGTTTTGGCCACTGTAAATCTGTAGTATGCTTTAAAGTCAGGTAGCATGATTCTTCCAATTTCGTTTTTTGTCCATATGTTTTTGGCTATTCAGGGCCCCTTGCTCTTCCAAATAAATTTCATAATTAGCTTTACCAATTTAGTAAAAAAATGCTGTTGTAATTTTTATTGGGAATGCATTAAATATGTAAATCTATTTGGGTAGAACAGACATCTTAATGGTGTTTAGTCTTCTGATCCATGAACATGGAATATTCTTCCATTTATTTAGGTCTTCTTTGATTTCCTTTAACAATGTTATGTAGTGTTCTGTGTACAAGTCCTTTACATCTTTAGTTTATTCCCATATATTTGATTCTTTTAGTTGCTATTGTAAATGTATTTGGTTGCTCATTATTGGTGTATAGAAATGTTACTGATTTTTCCTTGTTGATCTTATATCCTGCCACCTTACTGAACTCATTTATCAGCTCTAGAAACTTTGTTTTAGATTTTTCCAGACTTTCTATGTATAGGATCATGTCATCTGCAAATAGTGAAAGTTTTACTTCTTCCTTTCAAATTTGGTTACTTTTATTTCTTTTTCCTGCTTAAGTACTTGAGCAATTAATTCTAACACAATGTTAAATAAAAGCAGTGACAGTCAGCATCCTTGTCTGGTTCCAGATTTTAGAGGGAAAGCCTTTAGCCTTTCACCATTGAATATGATGTTAGCTGTGGGTTTTTCATATCATGTTGAATTTTTCTACCTTTGAAGTGTTTTTTACAAGAAAGGATGCTAGTTTTTGTCAAATGTTTTTTCTGTATCAATAGATATGATCATGTGATTTTTAAAATTTTTGATCTCTTCATGTGGTGCATTACATTAATTGATTTTCTTACATTGAACCATCTTTGCATACCAGGGATGAAAACTCACTTGATCATGGTGTATAATTTGTTTGATGTGTTGTTGAATACAATTAGCAAATACTTTTTTGAGGATTTTAGCATCCAGGTTTATTAGAGAGATTGGCCCATAGTTTTTTTTCTGGTGTCGTCTTTATGTGGCTTTGGTATTAGTGTAATGTTAGGCAATGTACCCTCCATTCCTATATTTTGGTAGATTTTATGCAGTATTGGTGTTAGTTCTTTCCAGAATGATTGCTAGAATACACCAGTGAAACCATTTGGTCCTGGGCTTTTCTTCATTGAGAAGTTTTTGATGACTTATTCAATCTCATTATTTTAAATTTTTCTGTTAAGTTTATCAATTTCTTCCATGTCCCTCCAAAGAGTTTGGGTAAATTTCAGCCATTATTTCTTCCAACACTCCTTCTGTGGTCCTTTCCCTTCTCTTCCCCCTTTGTGATGCCTATAATGCACATGTTTTTGTGTTTCATGTTGTAATTCAATTCCCTGAGTCCCTGCTGAATTTTTCCTTTTTTTTTTTTTTTTTTTTTTTTTTTTTTGTCTATCCGTTCTACTAACTATCTGATTTCAGATGCATTATCTTTGGTGTCACTAATTCTTTCCTCTGCCTGTTCAATTCTGCTGTCATGTGCTTCCAGTGCATTTCTGATTTCTTGCAGTGTGACATTCATCACCATCAGATCTGTTATTTTTGAAGTATTTTTATGATTTCTTCAGTATTTTCCCCCAGTGTCTTCTCAATATCCTTTATATCTTCCTTCATTTCATTAAATCCTTGATTAGTCATTCCATGTTCTGCATGTCCTCCTGTTTTTCAGTTTATTCACTAGACTGGACCATGTCTTCCTGTTTCTTAGTATGGCTTGTAATTTTTTGCTGGTTTCTAGGCATCTACTTATCTTTATGGGCTTATTCAGATGGTTAGCTTCTCTTTCTACTCTAGGGTTTTATTTTTTTGTTTTGTATTGATGTTCCTCTTTGATACTTGGTTCCACTTATTCTATATCTTTGTAGTTGTCCACATTCCCTTGAAAAAATATTAAGACCATAGAGAAGGAAAGATAGAAGAAGAGAGAAAGAATAAGAGTAATCATTAAAAAAAAAATAGAAAAGGAACCATAGAAGAGCTGGGAAAAAATAATAAGTAATAAGTGTGAAAAATCGTAAAAATACAAGGGAATAAGAATAAAAAAGCTGGAATGGAAAAAATGAAACAAGAAAAAAATAGAACAAAATAAAAGACTGGAAAAATGAGAAGAGAATTAGAAGAAGAAAAAAATGAAGACCAAACAAGAGAAGGTGGAATGAAAGATAAGCAGAAAAGGGGAAAAATGAAAGAAGGAAAAGAAACTAAGGGGAAAAAATAAGGAAACAAAGAAAATGAAAAAACAAAAAACAACCCAGGTAAAATAGGCTTCCCTTTTAGGCCCCTGGGAACCATCTTGGGCTGCCGGTGTTCATCAAATCAATCACCCTGCAGCCTGCCCTCCACAGGTAAGGTACCTGGTTTTAGTGAATAAAATAAAGAATTAAAAAAAACAACAACACACAAAATAAAATGAAATAATAATAATATGAAACAACAAATTGAAATACCTAAAACAAAAAAACCCCTCAGTCTGTAAGTTCCCTGTCACAAGGTGCTGGTTGCGTGCCTGACAACCCACTGCATCAGTGTCTCGACCCCTTCTCTTAGGAGGTACCAGGAATTGAACCAGCAACCTAGTATATGTGAGGCAGGCATTCCTCCACTCAGCTACATCCACTCCACAGGTTAGGTAGGCTTCTGAAAGCTTATCTGGCTCTCCCTGCCCTCCATCCCCTCAGGCAAGTTGGTCTTCTAACAGTGTGCTGGCTATCTCTCCTGGCCTCCTTCTCTCCTGGGGTCCTTAGGTGCCTATCTGCTTACCCACTCACTGACCTAGTTCTTTCTCCCAGGGCGGTTAGGTGTGACAGCCTGCCTGATCAGATTCCCCTTCCCCTCTCCCTGGCCCATCTTCAGTGATGGCTGGGCTCTTTTCTGAGATTCAAAGGGGGCTCTGCTGGCCAAATTCACTGAAAAGAAACCACTCTCCACCTTCTACCAGACCCTTCTTTCTCCCAGTGAAGAGGACGTTCTTTCCCCACTCAGTTGGCTATAGTGAGCCATGGGTTTTACTGAGGCCATTCACCATGATGGTGGACATATGTGCTGTTCTCAGCCACAGGGGCAAGTAACTCATAGTTTTTGTTTGGCCTCTTTGTCTCTCTGTCCCTCTCCCTCCTGAATGATGTGCAGCATTCTCCTGGTCTGCAGATCCCCTAAGAAGCTCCCTCAGATATCTTTTGGCCCTTCCTCCATTGTTTTTGTGAGAGAGTTGAGCCCTGACTATCTTCTCCGAAGCCATCTTCCTGGAAATCCTTACCTTTGTTTTAATTATTAAAGCTAACAATTGTTATCCATAATATGCACATTTATTGATAAGTTCCAACTAGCAGGCACAATGTTAGGTATCATGAGGAAGAAAAAAGGGAATCAGACTCAAAATCTACTTTCAAAGAGCTTACAATGTACCAAGAGAAATGATACTACATAAAAAGCAGCAATGCACAATAGAAAAGATGTATCCTAAAACAGTAAGTGCCATAGATGTTGAAGGGAGGGAGATTCATTCTAAAAAGTTTGATTCAGAAAAGGTAAAACTGCTTTTATTTTCCTGTCACTTGTCAGTTATGACTAGACCTAAAATTTATTCTTCCTCATTAAAATCTCCTTGAATATTTCTCAGTGGAATAAATGACCTTGAATTAATTTTCAAGAAACTTGATGTTCTACCTCTAGTTTCAATAGGAGCCCAACTCTAAGACTAAAGATCTAGAATGGTCTCCAGCTGTCCAGGAAAGTTCTGGGATATTTCTGACCCTGTTTATACTTAAAGGAGGTATTTATTATGAGAGGCCCAGAGATGGGCTGCCCAGTTCAATGGGTACCTTGAAACTGCATGTAAAAATGCTATGTGTGGGTGTCTACATGCATTTCTCATAGCCCTCATCAAAACTTTTATGACAAAGGCTACTTTAAAGCATTGCTGAGACTTGAGTGCAGTAGCAGGTCATCCTGCAGAGAGGTGAAGTCAAGTACAAGTGTGCTCTCCTGGAGCTAGGTTGAAAGGGGATCAAAAGAGTGAGAAAACAATCAAGTTTTCTCTCAACAAAAATGATTTTTTTTTTCTTTGACTTAGTATTGAGAAGATTACTTTGGTCAAGCCTGTGTTTTTAGCTTTTCCCTAAAAGAAGGCATGTGTTGAAATAGTAATATTATTCTTAGATCACATATGTGGTTGAAATGGCAATATTGTCCTGATATCACAGAACATACTGGTTCTGAATCAAAATGGTGAAAGCCTTTGAATTTGAGGACATAACCCTAATCTTCTGTCTAACAATGTTGGCAACCCTTTACCAGTAGAGTTTTGTTGTGCTCTATTAAGTGGGTGTTGACAATGCCCAAAGCAGGCATTAACAATCTTTACTGGAATAGAATGAATGGGAAGGAAAGAAGCTAAACTTTCTGTTTGATTTAATTGCAGTTTAATGTTCTTTCTTATATTCCTGGATTGACTTGCAGAAGGCGTGAGAAACTAGTCAAATTCAGTGAAGAAACACAAAATACCTCAAACCAGCTATTGTTATTGTATGTGGATAATCACTGCTTGACTGACTGAATTTTTCATGTTCTAACCAGCTGTTTTGGCATTTTATAGACACAGCCTGGAGACTTCCACCTACTTTCTATCAGTCCTAAATTAAAGTGACAGTGTGTTTGTGTTTAGTAACATTTTCTAAAATTAATAACTTTTGTTCGGCTCAGCTTCCTAAAATACAGACATTTCCCAAAATGGACTAATAGTTCTAAAAAAATAGCAGTTTCCTTATTTCCAAAGGGCACTGTTGAGACCACAGAACTAAACTGACCACCTCTTTCTTTGTTTCTGGGACCCACTTTTCAATATATCACTTAAGTAGAACATAAATTTATTTTAAATGGCTTACCTCCATTTAGATGCTTATCAAGAGAAATGGAAATGTCTGTTCCAAAGTTATCAAAAATTTCCTGATAGCAATTTTTTATTTAATTAAAAAAAGGGAGAGAGAAAATCAAATCATGTCATAGGCAGGTGGAAGGACACCGCAGGCAGGACTGTGTTTTCCAATGGCATCCAGCAAGATAATGAGTCCATGTCTATGGAAATTGATTCATTAATATTTCATAGAGGCAGCTTCAGAGCAATTCAAGAACCAGCTCCCAGGAATTCAATCAGTAAATCCAATGAATTGTTGAGCTTAAACTATCAGGGGGGGCAAAAATATACATATATTTGCCATGTGTGCATATTTATACGTATTGATGTGACACATATATGCACATGAATACAGGTATATATATATTAAACACAGTACATGTAAATCCAGTCTCACCTGCCTATATCCTTTACCTAGTTAGAATTTCCAAACAAAACAAAAATCACTCTGCTTAACATCACTCTCCTTCTGCTGCTTACAAGGCATCTCAATGCCAGACCTGGCAAACAAGCTCACAAAAATGCTAGCCACAACCCATTCACTGGTAATCACATATTTATAGATAAACTCCTGTCAATCAATTAACAGAATATAAAAATGACTCCCAAGGATCCATGCTGAAACAGGAAAAAGAGAGGATCAAATGTTTAATGGAGGAAGGGCTGATGGTTTGGGGCAGAACAGTCAATTTACCAGGTGATGTACATATTGAGAAGGGTCAGTTAGCGAAATAGATTCAAATTATCTTGTCGGCTAAGTAATTGATCTTTGGGTGTCCCTAAACACCAACCTATAAATAATTTTATTTTAATTTTGGATCAATGTCTTCTAGCCCTTGTCTAACTAACCTGTATTGATGTCTTTTTAATTAAACCATGCGTGATATCCTCGCTCGGCAGTGGGGCATACTGAGTGTGCATGCTAGGAATTCCAGATAAGGTAATTATGCTATTTGTCACTGTCATGATTAATGTGTGACAGCTGTTATGACAGCTGTGCCACTGTTTTGTCACAATACTCTGTTCATCCATAACAAAATTAGCTGTCGCACTCAAAGGTACACACTTGCTGCTATTTCTTTCTGAAGTCAACAATGAGAAAATCGAGAGGGAATATTATATGAACTCCGCGACAAACAAGAAAAACGACATCTTTATTTTTTTTTCTTTAAATGATGATATAACCTGCCTGTATTGGAAATGTAGATAGCTCACCTTTAGCAAACAAGCTGTCACAAGAAGCCAATCCGCCACTAATCTAGCTAACAAGGTCTCAGTATGTGAGGGGTTTGCTTCATAATTTGAATCTGCCTTGTCAGGCAAGCCTTTTAGATGTTACCCAAATTAGCATTGACTGGATCTGTTTCTGCCTGTCAAGGTGGGAAACTGCAAATGCAGAGTTATAATAGGAAGTGGGAGATTGACTCGCCACTTCCTTTGGGTGCCAGTCAAGTGGAGCAAAATAGGCAGCTCTTCCTCCAGTCTCCATCAAGGCAGTCCTCCTTCCCTCCTCCCGCACCCCTGCTTCCTAAACTGAGGAAGATGCTTTCAGAAGCTGACTCCAAATAGAAATGTAAATTGTCATAGGAAGGCAGTTATTAATGTTAGCCAATACTGTTTCTTAAAGAGCCCTAAAACTGGACTATAAAACCATAGAAGACACTGATGTGAAGAGACAGATGGCTACAATAATAGCATCATTGTTCTATAGCTTTGGGTGAAGTGGTTACTGCATATGTTCCATAAATTTAAAAGCAAAAAAAAAAAAAAAAAGAAAAAAAGCCCATGTAGATATCTATTCATAATGGAAAAGAAACATTGTAACATCAGAGACCCTGAGTGCCATAGAAAGAAAATATATAACCTCAGATATGCATATCTAAATGAACATATTTTATCTCTTTAAAATTAAAGGAAGAACAGCTGTGGCTATTATCATTTTGCAACAAATGATTAGTTTGATCTACTGACAATATATTTAAATTTGCCAATAACTTAACCAGTAAATATAATGTGCACTTTTAATAAGGATACTGTTTATAAATTAGGCCCATCTGCCCTATCTCTCCCAGGCCTCCTCTCCATAAACAGTCCTGGAACAGAAAACGGAATTATTTTGAACAATTATAATGATTACAAAGGAATTGTTACCACTTGCTGCTGACTCTTGTCAGTCATCAGTCAATGAAGGATTTAATTAGAATATTTATCAACAATGACCAAAACTCCTTTTGATTTGTCCCTGATTTCTCTAAGCAGGAAAAGTAAACTCTGCAAATGCAAAAATTAAAAGATGCGGGAAAACCTGAGGCATGCTTAACAGATTTCAAATCAAGACAACTGAACTATCTTCAATTGCTCTAAATTTGATTTTCTCTGTTTGTGACAAGTATGTGAGCTCTGGATGATTCCTTGCACTTTTGACCAGTGTCTCCTTTCTCCCTCAGTCAAAGGGAACCAAGAGCATTTGTTATTATATATTATTACCAAGCACATCGCACCTAGCTACTAGATCACACAGGGGTACTGGGTGAAGGAAGCGATGGCTGTTTCCATGTTCTGAAAGACAGTATCTTTAACTCTGCTTCCATTCATCCTGAAAACTACCTGTTGAAAACTTAACCATCTTTCAGGTCCATCTCAAACACTGCCATCTCTTTCCTGAAGCTCTCGCTAAAACACCCTTCTCTGTCAGCAGCACTTAACGCTTTTAAAAATCTATTTATTTACTTTTATCCACTTTTACCTACACCCTCCCACCCCGCACCCCCAGTTTTTGCTGTTTTTGTGTCCATTTTCTGGGCAATTCTCTGTGTCTGTTTCCTGCCCTCTCTTCTCATTCTTCTCCTCCCGTCTTCACCGGGATTTGATCCTGGGAACCTCCGATGTGGGAGAGAGGCATCCTACTGCCTGCGCCACCTTAGTTCCAGGTTTTTTGGCCTGTCTTGTCTCCCTTGTGTCACTCTCCTGTTAAATCATCATTTTGCTGCATGGCTCGGCGGGGCCTGACGGAGACTGACAGGGCATCCACACACGGGGCCTGGCGGCCCACGTGCCTTCTATATTTTTCTTTATTTTTCCCGGGAGGTCCCGGGGGTTGAACCCAGGTCCCTCCATATGGGAGACGGATGCCCAACCATTTGAGCCACATCTGCTTCCCCACTTACAACTCTTTTGTTTGTTCCTTTGGAGCACCAATTGCATTTGGTTTGGGATAACAGTTATTTGTGTTTTCCTTACTCAAGGGCTTCGAGAGAGCAGGGCACACTTATTCTGAATCTTTTCATTCTTCACTGAATCTAGTATACCACTTCACACACAGTAGGGCCGTTTGTTCATGTTTAGAAGGTAAATCATTTGTGCAGAATTGTATGTTGAAAAGCATGTTTGTGTATTGTACTATTTGTAGTCAAATGATATTTAAGTATCCAGGAACTTTTTAATAGATGTAACATTTTTTAACTGAACATGAAATATTAAAAAGACAAAAGTGATACCAATCAGATCACTTTTAACATCAATTGCTATACCCAAGAGGGATGTCAGACAATGGGACACCTGAAATAACCATACTAAAAAGGCTCCTAATTAAAGGGGGTGTTCCAATCAGGGAGATATCTTTTTCTTGTCTAAAGCCAAGGAGGTCTGTAAAAGGCCGCTCTGTAGAGCTGAAAAGGCATCCACAGACATTCACAGGTAATACCAAACAGAATGCAATTTTTGCAGAAGGAGCTTTGTGGGAGGCAATTTTTGCAGAAAGCAATTACACTGGAGGAGAATTGTACTTCCAGCATTCCACAGATCTGTGAAATTAGCAATTAAGCACAGAAATAGCAAGAGCAATAGAAATATAGTAGATGGGTTGTGAGGAACAATGGCAATCTGAAACTTAGAACTCTGCAATTAGGAGATAAATTCTAGTTCCAGGAATCTAAGACACCAAAATGAAATGCAGAGGTCTGAAAATGAGGTATAATTAGCAACAGGTAGGAAGAAGAGGACCCAATGCAAAGCTGGCCAGACTCGACACAGACTTCTCCCTTCTTTCGGAGAATCAGTAAATACCAGAACCCACTAGAGCTTTATCTGAACTTAGTCTATAAATTTGTTTGCTTTTAGATAACTAGTTAGTAGCCTGTGCATTTTATTTCATTAGGCAGGTTCAATTTCTTTTTGTAGGCTTTTAAAGGCATACTTTAAATGTTAAGCAATAAGGCAGAATTTCACCAATATTATTAATGAGGGGGTACCAAATCAGTGAACTGGGTGATGATTTCTGGGACCTTGGTAAGGTGATATCATATTAGCTTCGGAATAATGTCTTTTCCTTTTATTACTTATGCCAGTCCTTGCACTTGTCCTCTGGGACTTAATCTGATGGGTTCTTCACTGATCCAGGGACAGAAAAGGATTTTCAAATGGCATTTACCTGTCTGTGTGCCCAGGTTTGATTCTAAGGTAAAGGCAGGAGGCCTCAATGATGGTTAATCTAACAAACACTTGAAAACTTTGCTAACTCTATCAAAACTCACATGCCATAAAAAATTTTAAAAAAAGATGGGTAATAAATCATTATTCCACAAGAGAGCCTTTTCAGAAGGCTTTGTTAAGACCAGGTGGAATCTCAGAGAGAATATGGAATCATCTAAATTATAAGGTTTATTCAAAAGACAAAGACTAAAGAGACCAAGCAGGTCACCTAGTTTGAGATGGGTTGCTATCCTATCCCTCAAATAATGAAATGGTTCTATATAGTCATTCTTTTCATATATGCCAAGCTGCCCTTTTTAACACTTCTAATAAATCCTCTAATTCTGGGGAACCTGTTTCCACATGATAATGACTGTTCTTTTCCTACCCTCAAAGCAATAATATGTTCAGTCCCCAAGCTATTCTCATGGTTCTCAGCCTTGGCTGACATTGGAATCACCTACAGAACCATAAAAGTACTGATGTGTAGACATGCTTGAAAACCATTGCTGCACCTCAGTGCTTCTCTACCTTTAATGTGCATACAAATCACTGAAAAATTTTGTTAAATTGCAGATTTTGATGTAGTGAGTCTGGGATGGGACTTGAGACTCAATATTTCCATTAAGATTCTAGGTAATATTGATGTTCCTGGTCTATGGCCTACATTGAGTTGCAAGGATCTGGATGATTCTCACTGCTACTCCTCTCACTGCTACTCCTCTACCTCTACATTAATGGCCATGGCTGGGATTAATGGTGTAGTGATAAAGTGGAAAGATTTGTGTCTATCATCATAGGCCACCATTCTTTTCAAAGTATAGCTCAACTAAATCTGAGAATTGTAGTTACAGAGACAATTTGTGTAATTGATTCATAGATGTGTATTGATAGTCATCTTATATTCCCTTCAATTAGTGAAAATGGCTTGCTTTGATAATGAGTTTTTATTCCTTTTATAGAATTCAGTTAGAAACCCAGGTTCTTTCCCCACACATGCAGGATATTTATTATTTTTTCATTTAGTATACTTTGTTTATTTATTTTTTTTATATTTTAAAAGATGCTTAGATTACATATATGTTACACAAAAATTACAGGGATTCCCATGTTCCCCACCTCCCACACCTCCCACAACCTCCACATAAACATCTTTCATTAGTGTGGCACATCACCTGCAATGGATATACACATCCTGGAGCTCTGCCACTAAGCATGGATCATAGTTCACATTATAGACCACACTCTCTCCCACACAGTTCTGCATGTTATATGCTGATATAAAATGGCCTATATCTGTCATTGTAATATCACTCGGGATAATTCCCAAGTCCCGAAAAAGCCCCTGTATTACAACTGCTTTTCCCTCTCCCTGCCCTGAAAGCATCCAGTGGCCACTGGCTCCACCTCAATGTTGTAATTTCTTCCATTGCTTGAATCACAATATGTCTACAACAGAATACCAGTAAGTCCACTCTAGCCCATAGCTCTTCCCCCAATCCTGAGGAGTCTGGGATGATGATGTCCACACCACTTTCAAGAGAGAGGGGATAAGATGGATGGGATTATCCTGCCTACAGCTGCAGACTCTCTCCATTCCCTGGGATGGCCGTTGTCTATCATCATCTCCTCACCAGGTGACTTGGGTGAGACCATTGAGCCGTAGAGTAGGAGTTGCAGCTTCACCGAGATTCCAGGCACAGCTGGCACATGGGTAGGCCAAAGGCTCCAGTCTCTGAAAGTACGCCTACAAACTCCAGCACCACATATAGGTTTGAATAGAAGGGACTGACGGACCATGTGCAGGGAGGACTTATTTGAGTCCAACTCTGTCACTCTCAGGAGCACAGATTCCAAAGTAGAGCCCACAAATATGGCATCAATCTCTGGAGCTATCCCCTCTTATATAGAACCTGGGTATCTCCAGGGCCTCAGGAGCCCCTCTGTGTGGGGTGATATCCACTTTGGTATTCTATGAGATGCTACTGAGGTGTGCATAAGCATTACCTCTGCAATGACCTCCCTAAGTCTCTTAGCCACATGAATTAATTTGTCTTTACCTTTCCCCCTTTTATTCAAGGTCTTTTTCCAGTCATATTGCCAGTTGGCACTTGGTATTAATCCCTCGTTGCCAGGGAGGCTCATCCCCGGGAGTCATGTCCCATGCTGGGGGGAAGGTAATGCATTCATATGCTGAGTTTGGCTCAGAGAGAAGCCACATTTGAGCAACAAGGAGGCACTCAGGTGGCAACCCTTAGACACCCCATAACAGTAGGCTAAGTTTCAATTACAAGAACAAATACTCGTAAGGCTAGTCATCAATAACAAGAACTCATCAGTGGACACCCCTCCTTTGCCAGACACTGCCCCTCCACTCGGGGGACTGTTGCTGCTCCTTTGGAGAATGTGGCAGAGCTCTCCAGGATGGAAATTCAGTATTCCCTCATTTATTGTCTACCCACTGTGACCATGCCCACCCCTTGATCATTTGAACAATTTTATATATCTTTCATGTATATTCAGGTGAACTTCCTCCCATGAAACCCCCATCCCAGGCACGCCCCACCAATTATCCTCTCCTGTCCCCTCTGTAACCCGTCTGTGATCCAAACCTTCCTTGAAGATGAAGCCCATATAATAGCCAAATACAATTAATAGGAAAATGAAATAATAAAGATAAGTTTAAATATGAGATAAAATACATGGAAATTTAAAAAAAAACACTAGAAATAAAATAAAATTAAAGGATTGGGATATTGGGATATTCAAAAAAAATTAAAAAAAAAAATTTTAAACATTTTTCCCTTTATCACTGCATTATCGGGTGTCCAGTCTGTATTATGGCACCTGCCCCCTCTCACTTCCCAGTGTCTCCCAAATTTTCATTTAATTTTCAAAGAAGTTTTAGGTCACAGCAAAGTCACACACAGAATACTAGAGACCCCCATATACCCAACCTCCTTCCCCTTTCCACACCCCATATTAAAACTTTTTTTATGTGGATCATAGCATTGTTATAACTGTTATACAGATAGTGAAGCTTAGCTACTAAACATTGTCAATGGTTTACAGTATAGTTTAAAATCTAGATGGTACAGTTTAATAATTTTTGATGGTATTTACCATGTCCTGTGTCCATCACTGTAAGGTGATGAAAAACATTTCTCCTGACCACTAAATAACCCCTGTTTGATCTTTTCTGTTCCTTCCTCCCCATCCCCCTGCGGCACATGCCACCCCCGTCTTCACTCATTGGATGACAAGATTCATAGTTATATGCAACAAGAGGTCTTGACACGCTGATTGTCCTCCCCTATTAGGATCCACCCTTGCTCCTAAGAGACAGCCACCTGTCTGTTTCTGGGTGAATCGGTCCTCCCAAAGATGGGGGTCCATCCCCTTCCCACTCACCGTGTGGGTCTCCACTCCCCGACACAATACATTATGACAGGATGAATACTCACACACTCCCCAGAAGCCTACTCCAGATGCGCCCCTCCCTGAATGCCCCCCCAACCTACACCCCAAACCAGTGACACTTCCTTGTCATAATGCCCTAAAAGCATTCCCACTCCTGCACTTTCAACATCATACCCACAAATCCCATGTTCACCTAGTCCCCCTCCCATCTCTACCCCCAGTATCCTGGGTATTCTAACCCGCCCTTCCTAATCTACCCACCTGTCAACCATGCACCACCAAACCCAGTAATATCACTACCCACCTGTCCTATCCTTCAATATGCAACTATACTCTATCACTTTACCATAGGTTACATCCATATGTTTGATGGCTCACAACCTTCTCTTTTCCTTCTCTCCCTTGTTAACCTATCTTTCAGACAATGGTTCTCAGAGACTGCTCACCTTCCTCAATTCAAATAAGTGAGGTCATGTAGTGTTCATCCTTCAATGCCTGGCTTGCTTCACTCAACATAAGGTCTTCAAGATTGATCCACGTTATTCCGTGTGTTAGCACTTTATTCCTTCTTACAGCTGAGTAATATTCCATTGTATGTATGTACCACATTTTGTTTATCCATTAATCTGTTGATGGGCACAGGGGCTGATTCCAACTTTTGGCAATAGTGAACAATGCCACTATGAACATTGGTGTGCATATATCTGTTCGTGTTTTTGCTTTCAATTTTCCTGGGTATATTCGCAGCAGTGGAATTGCTGGATCATATGGAAGATCTATTGTTAGTTTTCTGAGGAACTGCCAAACTGTCTTCCACAGTGGCTGGACCATTCCACAATCCCACCAGCAGTGGATGAGGGTTCCTATTCCTCCAAATCCTCTCCAACACTTACAGTCTGCTGATTTTTAATAGCTGCCATGCTGATGGGTGTAGGATGGTATCTCATTGTAGTTTTGATTTGCATTTCCCTAATAGCTAGCGATGTCGAGCATTTTTTCATGTGCTATTTAGCCATTTGTATTTCTTCCTTGGTGAAGTGTCATTTCAGGTCACTTGCCCATTTTTTAAATGGGTTGTTTTTCTTTTTCTTTTTGAGGTGTAGGATTTCTTTATATATGCAGGATATTAGGCTCCTATCAGATATATGGCTGCCAAATATTTTCTCCCATTGGGTAGGCTGCCTTTTTATTTTCTTAATAATATCCTTTGAGGTGCAGAAGTTTTTAATTTTGAGGAGATCCCATTTATCTATTTTTTCTTTTGCTGCTCATGCTTTGAGTGTGAAGTTCATGAAACCATTTCCTATTACAAGGTCCTGTATATGCTTCCCTACATTATCTTCCAAGGTCTTTATGGTTTTGGCTCTTATATTTAGATCTTTGATCCATCTTGAGTTGGTTTTTGTATAAGGTATGAGATGGCATTCCTCTCTCATTCTTTTGGATATGGATATCCAGTTCTCCAAACACCACTTCTTAAAGAGGCCTTTCTCTCCCAACTGAGTGGGCTTGGTGGCCTTGTTAAATATAGGTGAGTGTATATGTGAGGATCTATATCAGAACTCTCAATTCGGTTCTATCAGTCAGTATGTCTATCCTCGTGCCAATACCATGCAGTTTTGATCACTGTAGCTTTGTAGTATGTTTTAAAGTCAGGTAGTGTGATACCTCCAACTTTATTTTTCTTTTTCAATATGTCTTTGGTGATTCGGGGCCTCTTACCTTTCCAAATATATTTTATAGTTAGTTTTTCCAGTTCCTTAAAAAATACAGTGTTGATTTTTATTAGGATTGTATTAAATCTGTAGATTAGTTTGGGTAGGATAGACATCCTGATGATGTTTAGTCTTCCTATCCATGAACAGGGAATATTCTTCCCTTTATTTAAGTCTTCTTTGATTTCCTTTAACAGTGTGGTGTAGTTTTCTGTATATAAGTCATTTACATCTTTAAATTTATTCCTAGATATTTGATTCTTTTAGTTACTATTGGAAATGGTATTTTTTTTTTATTTCCTCCTCAGATTGCTCGTTATTGGTGTACAGAAATGCTACTGATTTTTGAGCACTGATAAAGCCTGTGACATTACTGAACTCCTTTATAAGTTCTAGAAGCTTTCTTGTAGATTTCTCAGGGCTTTCTATGTATAGGATCATGTCGTCTGCAAATAATGAAATTTTTACTTCTTCTTTTCCAATTTGGATACTTTTATATCTTTTTCCTGCGTCAGTGCTCGAGCAAGTACTTCTAAGACAATGTTAAATAGGAGTGGTGACAGTGGGCATCCTTGTCTTGTTCCCGATCTCAGAAGGAAGGCTTTTAGGATTTCACCACTAAAGATGATGTTAGCTTTGGGTTTTTCATATATATCCTTTATCATATTCAGAAAGTTTCCTTCTATTCTTATCTTTTGCCGTGTTTTTATCAGGAAAGAGTGCTATATTTTGTCGAATGCTTTTTCTGAATCTATAGAGATGATCATGCGATTTTTTTCTTTCAATCTGTTTATGTGGTGTATTACATTGATTGATTTTCTTATACTGAACCATCCTTGCATACCCAGGATGAAACCCACTTGGACATGGTGAATAATTCTTTTGGTATGTTGTTGAATGGAATTAGCAAGTATTTCTTGAGAATTTTAGCATCTAGGTTCATTAGAGAAATTGGTCTGTAATTTTCCTTTCTTGTGGTATCTTTGTTTGGCTTTGGTATTAGGGAAATGTTGGCATCATAGAATGAGTTAGGCAATATTCCTTCTACTTCTATTTTTTGGAAGAGCTTAAGCAGGATTGGTGTTAGCTTTTTCCAGAATGTTTGGTAGAATTCAGCTGTGAAGCCATCTGGTCCTGGGCTCTTCTTAGGTGGGAGGTTTTTGATGACTGAATCTATCTCTTTACTTATAATTGGACTGTTGAGTTCATCGGTTTCTTCTTTTGTCAATATAGGCGGTTTGTGAGTTTCTAGGAATTTGTCCATTTCCTCTAAATTATCATTTTGTTGGCATATAATTTTTCAAAGTTTCCTCTTATGATACTCTTTATTTCTGTGGGGTCAGTAGTGATATCCCCTTTCTCATTACTTATTTTCTGTATTTGCATCTGTTCTCTCTTTTTCTTTGTTACTCTGGCTAAGGGTTTGTCAATTTTATCGATATTCTCAAAGAACCAGCTTTGGTTTTATTTATTTTTTTCTAGTGCTTTCATATTCTCTATTTCATTTAATTCTGCTCTAATCTTTGTTATTTCCTTCTTTCTACTTCTTTTAGGTTCAGTTTGTTGTTGTTTTTCCAGTTCCTCCAAGTGTGCAGTTAGGTCTTCAATTTTAGCTCTTTCTTCTTTTTTAATATGTATTTATGGCTATGAACTTCCCTCTCAGGACAGCTTTCGCTGCATCCCCTAGGTTTTGATATGTTGTATTGTCATTTTCATTAGTTTCAAGGCAGTTACTGATTTCTCTTGAGATTTCCTCCTTGACCCACTGTTTGTCTAAGAGTGTGTTGTTTAACTTCCATATCTTTGTGCCTAATTTGTTTTTTCTGGCCCTTAGTGATTTCCAATTTCATTCTATTGTGGTCTGAGAAGTTACTTTGTATAATCTCAATCTTTCTGAATTCATTGAGAGTTGTTCTGTGGCCTAGCATGTGCCCTATCTTGGAGTATGATCCATGTGCACTCGAGAAGAATGTAAATCCTGCTGTATTTCAGTGTAATGTTCTGTATATGTCTGTTAGGTCCAGGTCCTCTAATGTATTGTTCAGAGACTTTGTTTCTTTATTGATTCTCTGTCTAGATGGTCTGTCTAATGGTGATAATGGTGTATTAAAGTCACTCACTATAATTGTAGAGGCATTTATTTCTCCACTTAGTTTTTCCAGAGTGTGCCTCATGTATTTTGTGGCACCCCGATTAGTTGCATAAATGTTTATGATTGTTCTCTCTTCTTGAGAGATTACCCCTTTTACTAATATATAGTGTCCATCTTTCTCTCTTACAATAGTTTTGCATTTAAAGTCTATTTTGTCTGATATTAGGATAGCTACTCCTGCCCTTTTTTGGCTATTGTTAGCTTATAAAATTGTTTTCCAGCCATTCACTTTCAGCCTCCTTGAATCCTTGGGTTGAAGGTGGGTTTCTTGTAGACAGCATATAGATGGATCATATTTCCTTATCCATTCTGCCAATCTATGTCTCTTCAGTGGTGAATTTAATCCATTAACATTCAGTGTTATTACTCGCAACGAATGTCTTACTTCAGCCATATTTTCTTTGGGTTAATGTATGCATATGTTGTTTTTATTTCTCTTTTGTCTTTTTAGTTGTTTTTACACTGTCCTCCAATGCTCTCTCCCTTGTTTTTTCCTTTCAACTTGTAGAACTTCCTTTAGTATTTCTTGAAGTACAGGTTTCTTATTGGCATACTCTCTTAATTTCTGTTTATCTGTGAATATTTTGAACTCTCCTTCATTTTTGAATGCCAGTTTTGCTGGATAGAGAATTCATGGCTGGAAGTTTTTTTCTTTTAGTACTTTAACTATGTCATAACACTGTCTTCTTGCCTCCATGGTTTCAGTGAGAAATCTTATTGTGCTTCCCTTGTATATGATGGTTCTCCTTTCTCTTGCTGCCTTGAGTATTTTCTCTTTGTCTTGAGCATTGGACATTTTGACAAGTATATTTCTTGGAGTTGGCCTGTTGGGATTTATACTGTTTGGGGTATGCTGTGCTTCCTGGACATGTACATCCATCTCTCTCAATAGGGTTGGGAAGTTTCAGCCATTATTTTCTTCAACACTCCTTCTGTTCCCTTGCCCTTCTCTTATCCTTCTGGGATGCCCATAATGCGTATGTTTGTGCATTTTCTGTTGTCGGTTAAATCCCTGGGTCCCTGCTGGATTTTTTCTATCTTTTTGTCTATCTGTTCTTCTATCTGTTTGATTTCAGATGAATTGTCTTCTACATCACTAATTCTTTCTTCTGCCTGTTCAAATCTGCTGTTATGTGATCCAGTATCTTTTTGATTTCTTGGATTGTGCCATTCCTCACCATCATATCTGTTATCTTTTTATGTATGTTTACAATTTCTTCAGTTTGTTCCCCCATTGTTTTCTTAATATTCTTAACCTCTTCCTTTACTTCATTAAGTTGGTTCATGATATTTGTTTAGAAAACTTTGATTAGTTATTCAATGTTCTGCATCTCTTCCTGGTTTTTAGTTTGTTCATTGGACTGGTCCATGTCTTCCTGCTTCTCAGTGTGGTTTAGAATTTTTTGTTGCCCTCTAGTCATCATTTTATGTTGATGGGTTTATTCAGTTGATTAGCTTCTCTCTCTGCTCTAGAGTTTTATTTAGCTGGTGGTTCTGTGTGTGTGTTAAGTTTTCTCTTTGAGACTTTGTTCTCATTTTATTTCCTTGCTTCTTTCTCTTTTCCCTTCAAGGCAAAAGATTCAGGCCAGAGGAATCGAAAGATGTGAGAAAGGAAGAAGGCTAATAGTAATATTGATAAAAGTTAGAAGAGGGGCCATATAAGAGTTAGTAAAATGAATATTTAACTCATGTAGGCAGTGTAGAGTAATAGGAAAAGAAGTGGAGTACCTACAATGGACTGGGAAACCAAATAGAAGAAAATATATATAATGATTTAGAAGGCTAGAATGATGAGGAGAGAGAGAAAGAGTAAAGAAAGGGCTGAAAGGAAAAAGTTAATAATAATTTTAAAAAGAAGAAAACAGAATAGATAGAATAGAAATCGACACCCTTAAGTTGTGGCTAATGAAAAAAGGTGATATGTAAGAACTGCAACAGAAAGCAGAAGGCAGAAAGATGAAGGAAGGAAAAGAGATAATATTGGGAGACAAAATCAATATAGACAGAGAATGGGAAATCATGGAAGAAGAAGCACAGCAAAGAAGAGACAAGCTAGCAGCACCTAATTTTAAAAAATAAAGAAAAAAGAAAAAAAAAGGGGGGGTGTGGAAAGAAGAAAGAAAAGCAAGAGAGAGAACAAAGAAACAAAGAAAAAACAAACAACCACAGAAGCAAGCAGTCAAACAAAGCTAAGGAAGAACAGTGTTCCTTCTTGGGCCCTTGTGGAACCTCTCAGCCTGCTTGTGTTCATCAATCAACTGCCCTGCAAGGTTCTATTTGCAGGTTTTGAGGTAGATTTTAGTGATTAAACTAAGTTAAATTTTTTTTTCTTTTTTAAAGTTACTATGTTTTTTTTTTTTGTTTTTTTTTTTTACGCAATAAGGGACCCAAAAGAAGTCCTCTTCTAGACCACTCCCTTCACCGAGGGGACCCTAAATAGGCTCGTGGAAACTAATCAAGCACTCCCCACTTCCTAGCCTCCCCAGGGGAGCTGAAGCTCTGATGCTTGTTAGTGCAGAACGATAAAATTGGCTGACTCTGCCCTCTCTGGAGCCAAGCCTCAGTATCACCAGGATGTTGGGTAAATCAGGCTTCCTCAGCTGATTCGCCTCTCCCCTCAGCCTGGAACTGCTTCAAGCAGGCTTATCTGCTCCCCAAAGCTATCAGGGGGTCCAGGCAGCCAAATCCACAGAAAGGAAACCCCTCTCCACCTTCTGTCACAGCCCTCCCACTCTCAGAGAATGCTCCCTCTCACTGGGTTGCCAGCAGGAGTTGGGGTGTATCCCTGGGCAACTAGGTAAATCAACCATCCTCAGCAGATTTGCCACTCCCCTCAATTGGTGCCTCTTCAAGCCAGCTATTTCATTCCCCAAATGTGTAAGAGGTTCCAGGCAGCCAAATCCATAGAAAGGAAAACCCTCTTGACCCTCAGCCAGAATCCTCCCATTCTCGGAGAACGCTCCCTCTCACTGGGTTGCTGGCAGGAGTCTCGGCTCAAACCAGCCTTTTTTCCCTGAGACTGGGGCTCAGCTGTCTGTGTCAACCACCACAGGCAGGGGAAAAACTCATGAATCTTTCCCGAGCAATCCACCTTGCCATCCAGCTCCTTCCAGATCGATGTCCCCAAGGTTCTCTCTCTGTGCGCCCCCAGCACAGACCCCTGGACAGGACCCTGTCCCAATCAGCCATCCTCAAAGAGCGAGTCAGTGATGCCATCTTGCCTCTCTCCCCTCTATTATTATTATTTATTATTTATTATTTTTATTATTTTACTTGATTTTACTTGATTCCAAAGAAGTCTATTGTAGTATTATGGGACAGTTTTTTTATTGTTGTTGTTTGAGAGTTTTTTTTTTTTTTTTTTTTTTTCTTTAGTTATAGAGCAAAAAAATAAAGCAGTGGTGTACTGGTATGGATTCTTGGTACAATCCTCTCAGGAGGTTGGGGGTGTGGTGGCTTATTCCTTCAAATAAATAACATTTTTAAATGAGAATTTCTTCCTTTGGTCACCAGACTTCTCTATATTGTTGAAGTCTGCAGACCTTAAGTATAAAACTGGCCATGCAACTAAATTTCCAAAAGATGCTCAATGGTAAATTTTGGCGTAGCCCTTGTTGAAATTTCAGAATTCAGTGAATTTTGAAGAGATGAAATTATAATCAACATAAATTCTTTTGTAGTGCTTTTATGGGGGAGGGCACAAGGGGAAATATGCACATCTAGACTACACATCATAGAATAAAAAAAAGAAATTTTCACATTTTACATCCCTCCATTCTAGCCTTTGTTTTTGCCTCTAGTGTAAAGGTCGACAAACTATACCCTATGGGCCAAATCTGGTTCACTATCTATTTTTGTACAGCCCACAAGCTAAAAATGGTTTTTACTAGTTGGGAATAAAGAGAATAATATTTCATGATATATGAAGGTTATATTAAACTCAAATTTCGATGTCCAGAAATAAAGTTTTATTGGAACCCAGCCATGCTTATTCATGTACACATTGTCTAAAGCTGCTTCTGTGCTACAAGTAATAGAGTATTTCAGACAGAGACTATATGGTCTGCAAAGCCTAAAAAATTTATTAGCCTACCTTTTACAGAAAAAGTTTCCTGACCTCTGCTCTAGAAATATACTGAGTTTTCTTCATTCCTACTTGAAATTGAAAATGTGCCTTGTGTTGTAGACTGCATTGGAATTCCTAGTTTTGACACACACGCACCCCTACGCATGCACAAACACACATTCACACACTTATTTTATCTCCCTTGCTTCTGCCTTCTCACTCTTGCTCTGACAACCAGGAAGTCTGAGCATCATCTACTTTGTAACAATTCTATTTCCTTGTCCTGGCCTTTGAAAATGGCATTCTTTAAGAAGGAAACTGAAGTTAGAAAGCAGAGAGACTCACCTTTCCCCAATTGCATGCTGCCTCTTCTGGCCCAGCTCCTAGAAACTGAGGTCTCTAACATATGCCACAACTTTTCTCCCAGGCTTTCCATGAAGAAAGCATTTCAAAAGGGAATATACCTTTTTCTTGTTACAATTTTCTATCAAAAAGCCTTGTGGCTAGAAACTGTAAGAAAAAACTTTAAAATCTCTGAGTACACATGGGAGAGAGTTGAGATTACCTATCAAGTCTACAGAAAGCTTTTTTTTTTTAAATTTAAATAAAAAGCAGCCAGAGTATAAGCCTTAATGAAGAACAAGATTATTTATGCACCTTTTCCCTAAGAAAACACATTGCTAAAACAAAACAAAACAAAACAAAACAAAAAACCTCTGGACATTTAAAAAGAGGTAGGAGAAAGAAAAAAAAAACAAAAACAAAAGAAATGCCTTCAGCTTTCATGTTCTTTATAGATGGGACTATAATGATGACATAAATACATTACTGGCTCTGAATTTCAGAAGAAACATTCATTTTCCCTTGCAAAAATATTCTGGACTTAAAAATTCTCAGACTCTGGCACTTTCAACAGCAGCATGGTCAAGTGGAAAAAGAGGTAGAATGGTAATGCAAAAACCCAAACTCTAATCCTCAGTTACAAATTCTAGTGCCATGGACATGACCCCTAAATTTTGAGTCTCAGTTTCCTCAACTATAGAAGGAGAATAATAATGCTTCTCTAACTTGCCTCAAGGGGCTGTTATGAGATAATAATGTGATAATGAATGCTAAATGTACTTCGTTAATTGTAGAGACCTAATTCATTTGAAGATACTGTTTTTATCACCATATAACTTGTGTCCTGAGCTTTATCTCCTCTTTCAATTAATCTGTTTCTTTTTAATGTCCCCAAAAATGAAACTTCTTAAATTCAATCTCTGTTATAGCAGAAAATCAATTTCCTTTTGTCATTAATTAATTAATTAATTAATTATAAAAAAACAAAAACAATGGATCCAGTTTCCCTGGATGGCTGCTCATCACATGGCAGAATAAAAAATGGCAGAGCTCTCTCTTCCTGTGTCTGTCTGAGTGATAGTATATTTATACCAGACCCAGCAAGGGGCTGGGGACTCAACCTGAGTCCTATCTCACTGATGTAGTCCAATAAAAAGCCCTACAGCAGTCTTAGGTAATCTAATTAAAGGCCCCTCAGCTGAATTTAATGCAATCAAAGGGTATCATACCCAGACAAAAAGATTAGTTTACAAACATATTTCTCTTTTGGGGATTCATAAAATAATCTCAAACTGCTACACCATGTATCCAATAAGAGTTTGATTTATCTAGACTATATAAAGAACTCCTACAATGAAACAATTAAAAGACAAACAATCCAAGTTAAAAAGGGGCGAAAGACATCAATATATATTTCTCCAAAGAAGATATACAAGTGGTCAATAAGCACACGAAAAGATGCTTAACATCATAAGCCCATTAGGAAAATGCAAATCAAAATCACAGTGAGAAACCATTTCATATCCACTAGAATGGCTATTTTTTAAAGTGGAAAATAAGTGTTGGAGAGGATGTGGAGAAACAAGAACACTCATTTATGTTGGCGGGAGTGAAAATGGTACAGTCACCTGTGGAAAACAATTTTCTCTTTTCTTTCCTTTCTTTCACCTTGTTATGGATTGTACTGTGTCCTCCAAAAGATATATTCAAGGTCTAACACCTAGTCCCATGAATGTGACCCTTTCTGGAAATAGGATCTCAATTATATTTTTAGTTAAGTCAGTCTGCACAAATAGTTTTCTGAGCTTCCTTTCCCTTTCATACCCATGTTCCTAGAACGCCTAGAATACAAGAAAAGATGAAAGCTAACTTCACCATTTTTCAGAGAATGTTTGTGTTCTAAATTACTTGTTTTACATTATAGCTGCATATTTTTAACATCTAGGAATTATATTCCTGCTACTATTACATTAATAGTGCTAAAACAAATACTAGGTTCAGTCAGAAATGCCTCATGCAAAAGACCTAAATGTCCAATAATGGATAAGTGAGAAAATAAAATATGGTCTATTCTCTTAGGAGACTGGTAGGCAGCCATTAAAGATTGTAATAGCATGAAAAATGCTTGAATAATGCTTCACCAGCCTGGAGGTATAAACATAACCACATCCTTTTTATTATTTGAATTAATCACTTAAAAGCCCACTAGCCTATATTGGCAGGGGGTCTGGTATCCCATAATCACAATTATGTAGGACAAAGGGTCTCATTCATTCAAGAGAGATAACCTTGGGTCAGAGACAGCACTGTTGGCACTGCCACATCAGGGGCAGCGATCCCGAAGGAGGGTTCCACAGCTATAGTGTAGCCCTTGTCCATTTTTGGTTCCTCAGCCCACAGTGGAGCAAGCCCTGGGTCTCAAATGCTCAGCCATCCCATTGTTGCCTAATCATGACCCCAGCACCCAGCATTTACATAACTAAGGTAAGCCAGTCAATTATATATATTTTTTCCAAAATAAGGAAAACTTGTCTAAGGTGACTTGCTGGCTTGGTCTTTAGAAAAAGAAGAGGCCATGTTATATTTTAAAATTCCACACCATTAGTCACCTTGTTATATTGATTTTTAAAAATTAATAACAGGTAAAACAAAAACAACAAACAAACAAAAACCCTGGCTATCCAATTTTAAAGGGAAAGAGTGGAATCTGGCAGTGGCCGACAGGGAATGTAAACTTTTGTCATAATCTTAATAAATAGCTGTTTAGGATGTCTTAGTTTGCTAGGTCTTCCCTGACAAATTATCACAAACTGGGTGGCATAAAAAACAGAAGTCTATTGTCTCTCAGTTCTGGAGGCTACATGTCCAAAAGCAAGGTGTTGGGAGGGTGATGCTTCTTCTGAAGCCTGTAGGATTCCGGAGGTTACTTGCTGGCAATGCAGGGCATACTTTGGCTTGTGGCAAAACTCAGTCTTTGCCTCTATCACATGGCCTTCTTCTCTCTCTGTCTCTCTCCTCCTGAATGTGTCCAAATTTCTTTTTCTTATCAGGGCCCTAATCCAGTTTGGACTCATCTTAACTAATAACATCTTTGAAGATTCTGTTTCCAAAAAGGGTTATATTCATGGAACCAGGTGTTAGACTTGAATATATCTTTTTGGGGGTATACAATACAATCAATAACAAGAGGAAACGAAAGGATAAAAGAGAAAAATGCATCCCACCATCCCCAAATCTGGTATGGCACAGATACTATCACAGCACCAAAAAGGGAGTGACTCAGTCCCACTAAAGAAGCAGTCTCCATGCTATGGCCTGGTACGGAACTGAGAGAACTCAGGCTCAGAGTTGTTCTAGGAGCAGCATCCTGACAAGTTAGGAGCTGGGGCAGGGGGCTGGGAGCAAGTACCAGGAGTGGAAGGAGAGAGGCAGCCCAGCAGTGATGTGGAAGCCAAAAAGCAAATGAGAACCCTGGAAGAAAGTGCTTGACAATGAAACACACCCACTAAGGAACCCCAGACATATGACCAGGTATATGTGTTATGGTGAAATATATGCTATATGATACAGTCAACATTGTAAATAACATCTACACATAAAAAGGAAGGAACTATAGCAGAATATTCATTTTTGTTTTTTCTCAATGCAGAAATATAGGCCAGCCCCCTATTATTTATTGTTTTTGGTATTTTGCAAAATTTTCAGAATAATTACATATTGCTTTTTAACTTTAAGTTAAATTTTTAAAAAGTGAATAGTTGAACTTCTTAATGAACTGTTCTTTCTGAACTAGTTAATACATCAAGAAATGCAATGTTATTTTATTTTTTATGAATATATATTTCTTTTTTATTGTTTTTGAACAACAGGAAAAGCTATAAGGTTTGAATATACCTGTGGCTTATTAAACTCATACTTGGCATGAGCATTAGTCAAATAGCACACGAACTGTGTGTAAAATGGGAAAAGAAATATTTTTACCTTTATTAATTCAAATGTCTCATGTAGTTTGCAATTTAGAGCTAGAGAGCAGGATCTGGGATACACAGCTCAAAAATCCATTTCCCAGCTTGCTACAAGACATCCAAACTATGGCTGGGTCACCAGGTAACTGTCAAAATGGCAAGGAAATTAAGGTTGTTGAAAGTTGAAATTGAAATGCTAATACAAATCAAATAACAGAAGGTAGGTCATAACAATATGGCCAAATTATTTCTTTTTTTAAAAATATTAATGATGATATTTATCTTGCAGAATTAGAAACGAAGAATCCACATCAGGTTATGAAAATTCTAAGAAGAAAATCAAGTACGAAAGAAATGACTGCTAATGACACCATAAATGTATCCTTTACAGAATCATTTTACGTGCATTCTTATTTGCTTATTACAATGAGTGTGTGTGTGTGTGTAGTATCACATGATAAAACTGAGACCAAAAATAAATATATTTATCCAGCAGTAGCTTGGGCCCTCTGTCTCTAAGTCCAGAACTTTTTCCCACTAAAAAAAATCTATATATACAAATACAGAAGCATAATAATCTATACTATTAGAGAGTCTACAGAAAGTATATTGTCTCAGTGAAATTTTAAAAAGCAATACATCCAATTCAATAATCATTTGAAACACTCCAAAAAAAGCCATGGAAGCTGCATTGATTTGGAAACAACAGTAGGGAAGTGGAGAAGTGAGACAATAAAGAAAGAAAAGAAAGCATAAAGGTTACATTATCAAGCCAATTACCACTGTGGGCAACTGGCGCTCAGTCCCACTGGAGACCTTTTAGAGATGATGTAGAATATACCTTAGAGTTATCACAACTGAAGGAGGAGGAAGCTGGGTATTTATCCACCAACATCCTTTCTGTCATTGACTTGAAGCTGGTTCCAGGGGCATTACTCTTACAAACTTCTGGTTTGGACTTCATGCAGACTAACCATGCACCTGTGAACGGAAAAAAGCCCTCACACTGGTGCTTGCAATAGAAGACTTCAGCATGGAGAGTAAATGCCAAGGAGATATGGCCAGAACAGTGACATCATCTGTTACAGTACACAATTCAGGCAGCTTTAGCTGGGCAAGCCTCTGATAGCATTGCACACTTATATAGCATTTACCTCTAAGCATATTACATCCAACTCTAGGACTTGGGTACTATTACTATCCTCATTGAACAGAAGATAAAACAGATACAGAGAGGTTACATGACTTGCCCATGCTCACACAGCTGTAATTTGAACACAAACATTCTGATTCCAGAGTCGACACTCTTAACCACCTTGATACATGACCTCTACTGTGGTATGGTTTGTCAGTCCACATGAAAAACACTCAAGGAGGTTATATTCTTCAATGTTATTATAGCTTCTCATTAGGGCTCTGAGAGAAGGGGTGGTAGCTCCTTCCTCATAAACCCTCACTGACACCAAACAGAGTAGCCCATGGTCTATGTTGACCTTTTTAGCAAAGGTCAGCAAAGACACAAAATCAGCAGCAGAAAATGAAGACCTGCAGGAGAGACTTTTCCCCCATTATCTGCCTCCCACATGCTGTCCACAAACCTTTAGATTGCCTAGAATATCTATTCAGAATCCAGATAGTCTGGCGGTCATTTTGAAACACCATAATTTTCACTAACAGGCTCAATTCTACAAGCTTCTAAGCCTGTCTCTCCACAATGCCATAATAACTGGGGGATGGAATCAGTTTGACCAGGGACTGGGAGCAAAGAGGCAATTTAGCTCTATTTCAACTAACTGTGCAACTGTCATGGACACAGCATTAGGCAGGTGGTAAATTAGCTGCTTGGAGAGGTCCGTCCTTTCATTCAGGCCACTGAGACATTAAAACCTCAAGGAACATCTACCAGGCAATGTTGTAAATCCTTATGAAACTCTGCTTGGACACAATTTTAAGAAAACACTTATACCAAGTAACATAACTAGAGGAAGTAAAGTATAGGAGGCTTCTTTAAGATTATGAGCCTGAATACCCATCCGAGTTTGGTAAACAAAATTTGGAATTGATTCTAATAGGTTTAGACACGAAGCACTCTCTGCCAATTCTTTCCAATTAAACTGTGAATAGGAACAGATGAGAAATCAATCAAAATAAAATGAAACACCTTTAATCAATTTGGGTGGGATTTGATAATGGACCCATTTCTTTGTCTTATATTATACTGTGGCATTATCAAATTCTTCCTGAGACAAACTATAAAGCAGAATGGGCTCAGGTTTCCTCAGCAGAATTAAAGGAAGGGGGACATAATTACATTTAATTCTTTCCCATTTCAAGAACTTTATGGACATGATTTGGTTCTTGACTATATTAAACAGTAACATAACAGGCATGCCCATATAGAAAAAAAAGGAGGTTACATCAGATGTTTCCTTTCCACTACATTGTGTGTTTGAATTCAAATTTCTATTGTCCTTCTCTTAGAAATCCTAAAAACGTCTTTTATACTTCCAATATAGGTTGGGTAGACAGGCAATACAATGCCAAGTTGGAGCCTTCAAACATTTCTTATTCATTATTTTTTGGTATTACCAGGGCATTTTGTCTTCAAGGTCTGGCATAGGGAGAGCTCTCAATCTATGCATATTTTTTCAGACATAGTCAAATGTAGCAGAAAAGGTATGGAACTCATGATCAGGCAGATCTGACCATTCAAATTTCAATTCAACTGCTACAGTTTCCCAGTCATTGTAAAATAGCTCATACATCGCTGTTATGATACCAACATCATAAAGTTGCTGGGAGGATTCACTAGTTGAACTATAGCTGGCTCTTACTGGCTTGTGAGAAAGAAATGTGTACATTTCTATTAAACTCCATGTTTAGTAACATCCTTTTGGTAGCCTGAAATCAGCCATACTGGGAATATTTACACCATAGAAATTGGCAAAAGCTAAAATCAGCCCTTTATTTCCAGAAAGCCAGTTTGCTAGCTCATTACTGAAAATTGGATAACATAGGCAAAATGATTAACATAGTGTCCAGCTCTTTTCACTTTCCTTTCCTTCTACATATAAAATACTTCATCATTACAGTAATTATTTCACTCCATAATCAGCAATTTGTTAAAGATTTGCCCTTGCTGTTGCTTGTTATAATCATGCAAACTTTTATTTTGGTATTTAAACACAAAGCAAAATTCTGCCTGAGTATTTTGAAGAATGGTGCTGCATAATGATCCCTAATACTTAGCTTAAGCAGAGCTAATAAGTATAGCTTATGAGGGTTCTACTTACCTGTTGACACTTTCTGCTCAGCCTGAGGTAGAATAACAAGCAAAAAACATTTTCCCTTTAGTCAAGGGTCTCTCAGGAAATTACACTGCCCTGCTGCAACAGTTGGGAAAACTGATGTACTTCCCAATAGACATAAAGGTGCTGCTAAAATGGTTTGGCACTGCAATTCAGCATACTGCACCAGACAAAAATGAAATCTGTGCATGTCAGAGAAATTACTATAGATCCAGTGGAGGGGAACCAAAAGCTATACCAGAAGATGCTGTACTTGGAGGCCTGCAGAAGGCTGACTCTTTCTAATGTGCAGGGATTGTGGAAGGAATAGTGGGTAAAAGGCATTATGACTCTCTTTGGCCCCATGAGTGAGGGAAGACTTCTTCATGAAATCCTGTAGTATACTTGGCACTTAAGACTATGAATAGTGACTAGGATTCTTTGTATATAAAATACTGGAAATATTCTTATGTTGTATCCCTTTTTATTACCTCCAGAAAGTAGTGTAACTAGCAATCAGTTGAAATTCCATTTTAGAGATGGTTTGGAGCAGTTAGAGTCCTTCTGGTAAGCAGTAACAGCATGCTGTATTAGGAAGAATTGCACAGTGGTCAAAAAGCTGTGGTCCAAGTTTTAATTCTGCCATTTGCCTGTGACCTTAGCCATATTTCTTGATGTCTCTAACAATCAAGCTTTTCTAAAATGTTATTATTATTTGGACATTCTTGGTCACATCCCACCAAAAATAAAAGCCTTCTAGCCAAACTTCTAAATTGGCATTAAAAGGAAGTCAGTCTGTGCATCTCAGAAATCATTCTGGAATGTTAAACCATGGAGCAAAGAAAGAGGCAATGTTCCTGGTAACTAAGAGCTGAGCTTTGGAATCAGGCAGAACTGGATGCTATTCCAAGTTTCACCCTACACTAGCTGTGTGAACTCAGACCATTTATTTACCTCCCTAAGCCTGTTTTGCTCTTCCTTTTAATGATGATTATGATAGGATCTAGTTCATTAGGTTGTTTTGTTAACGGGAGAATGCATATAAACATGATTAGGCCCATAGTTAGTTCTTAATAAATGTTATAATGTTATTACTGTGGTTGTTGCTATTGTTATTTGCATTTTGATATTACCTAGGCAGAAAATGTTCCTAACACTGAGAAGATTCCCAAGTGGTAGTTAAAAGAATTTGACAGGAAGTTGCATCTCCTCAAGCTGCAGAATTTAAATTAATGGCCCCCGGTAGAAGCTAGCTTTGACCTGCAAATGTAAAGCAAACCAGCCTCCTTTTCCTTCAGGCTCTTCGTTTTGAACTGTTTTCCATTCAAACTTTAAGAAATGCCATTAGGGAAGCAACTGTATCTGTGTCCAAGCTCTTATCCTAGGAGGGAGAGGTGCTAGGGCATGAGATTATGCCAGGGATGGAGCTACAAGCCAAGGCTATGTGTGGAAGGGTTTTAATCACCATAGCCATGGAGTGTGAAAAAGGAGGAAAGGAAATTTCAAGTTCCAGGCAAAGGCAGGCCATGGAAAAAGTCCAAGAGAGAAGATAGGAGAACAAAAACAATAGATATCAAAAGTGGGCAGAGTTTACTTGCCAATGCCGTCAGGCAGGATGGAAGAAGGGGGTTCAGGAGGTCAAGCTTAAAGCCATGATAACATGATAACAGAAAGGTTTTCAGCTTAACTATGTCCTATTTTGTGAGGAAACTGTTAGAAATGAATCATTACCTTGTTCTGAGATTGGTGGCAAAGAATATTTGAGAATTATGGGTTTAAGAGTTCTTCCTCTTCTCCTCAGGGGTAAAAATAGGATATCTCTTAAGATAATAAAATATTCTTTTTGTATTGTAGGACTATGCATTGGGTGAATTTCATAAGGTTCCAGTTTCAAAAGTTTATTTATTGACAGGGAAGCCAAATCTTTCCATGTCCAAGATTCCCCAGGTTAAACCACTTTGCAAGGTACATAGGTCAACCAAGACTCTGTAATAACAATTAGAAGTGATTACATTTTTCAATGTACCCAAAAGCACAGCAAGGCCAAAAAGAAGTAGTACAATTTGGCATTATGACTAACAAACTAGAAATGGCCAGCAGCTATTGTTTTTTAAATCTAAAAACAAACAAATTACCACCAACAAAAAACTCAATCCACTTCCTAATGTCATTTTTTGACTTCTGTCTCCAAGAATCAAAATCCTCAAATAATGACAGCTTTCATTACTAGAAAAAACTCTCCAAGTATTTTCATACACGGGATAAGGAGGAAGGCTTTGCAGTTTGAGACTGAAATAACCTTTATCTTACATATGCTAAAGCACAGTACTTCTTAAAAAAGGACCAAGAGCCAGTTAACAGTGGGAGGAAGCACCCCGTGACTTAGGGCTAAAATTTGTGATAGAATAATTTTCTCTTGCAATTTGCCAAGATTTCCAAGATCTACTCAAGCCCTCCATGACAAGATTATAGCTTTGTTTGGCATATATTTGAATGTTTTCACTCACGATCTCTCATAAAATCAGTCATGTCTTTTAAGGCAGGGGCAGCACATGTTATTAAATATTACATACCTTTAAAAATATATATAAGTAAAAGAAAGAACAAAATTTAAAAAAAGAAAAATATATATAAGTATAAATGTTTAATTTTTTTCTTTATTAGAGAAATTATGGGTTTACAGAACAATCATGCATAAAACATAGGATTCCCATTTCCAACCTGTGGCAGTTTGAGATTATTTTATGAATCCCAAAAAAGAGAAAGATTATGTTTGTAAACTAATCTATTCCTCTGGGTGTGATACCCTTTGTTTGCATTAAATACAGCCAAGGTATCTTTGATTAGATTACCTGTTAAGGTTAGGGCTTTTCATTGATTATACAGTTTGGCTATAATAGCCAGAAACAGCAGCAATGTACAGTGAGGAAGCATAAAGGGATTGAGAGGTGAGGAATTTTCTTGTCTGTTTGTCTGTTTTATATTTTTTATTATTATTGAAATAATGAAAATACTCTAATAATGATTGAAGTAATGAACACACAACTATGTGATTATAGCAAATACCGTTGATTGTACACTCTGGATGAACTGTATGTTTATTAATATGTATTAATAAAATTGATTTATTTAAAAAAAAAAGATTAGGGTTTTTGATTTGACTACATCAGTGGGCATAACTCCAGTTGAGTCTCCACCCCCTTCCTGGGTCTGGTATAAACGGACACTCACACTCTCAGACAGACAGGCACAAAGGAAAAGAAAGCTCAGTCATTTTTGATCCTGCCATATGACAGAAAGACGAAGGCTCAAACAGCTGAGGTCCCAGGGAGAGATGAGCCATTTGCCTGATAGATTACAGCTGAGATTGGGAAGAGAGTAGACGGGGAAAGCAGAGACCAGGCAGAGATTGATGGTCATCTTGCCTCAACACATAGCAACTGACTTTGTTAAGAAAGCAACCTTGAGTTGGGACTTTTTACAGCTTTGTAACTGTAAGCTTTTACCCCAAATAAATACCCTTTATAAAAACCAACAGATTTCTGGTACTTTGCATCAGGAGCCCTTTGTCAGACTAATAAACAACCTCACCACCAACACATTGCATTAGTGTGGAACATTTGTTAAAATTGATGATAGCACATTTTTATAATTGCACTATTAATTAAAGTCCATGGTTTAACTTAGGGTTCACTGTGTAGTGTAGTTTCATAAATATTTTAATTATTTAATTCTTTTACTGTAATGCAATCTAACATTTCCCCTTTTAATTTTCTATTTTAGTTTCATTCACAATGTTGTGCTACCATTACCATCATCCATTTCCAAAACATTTCCATCATTCAAATTGGAACACTGTGTATTTTAAGCCTTAATTTCCCATTCCCTACCCCCACCCCATCTCCTGGTAACTTTTATTCTCGATTCCGATTTTATGAGTTTGCTTATTCTATTTGTTTCAAATCAGTGATATCATACAATATTTGTCCTTTCATGTCTGGCTTACTTAACATGATGTCTTCCATGTTCATCCATGTTGTTCCATATATTAGGACTTTCATTCCTTTTTACAGCTGAATAATATTCTATTTTATGTATATACCACATTTTATTTATCCTTTCAGCAGCTGAAGGACACTTGAGTTGCTTCCATCTTTTGGCAATTGGGAATAATCCACTATAAACATCGGCGTGCAAATATCTGTTCAAGTACCTGCTTTCAATACTTTTGGTTACCTAGTTGGTTTAGTGTATTATTCAAGTTCTGTACTTCCTTATTGATCTTCTGTCTAAATGTTCTATCCATTATTGAAAGTGGTGTGTAAAAGTCTCCTACTATTAATGTAGAACCATCAATTCCTCCCTTCAAATCCATTATTTGCTTCATATAATTTGGAGCAATCTGCTGTTAGGAGTATATATATTTATAATTTTTACTTCTTCCTGTTGAATTGTCCCCTTTATCAGAATGTAATGACCATCTTTATACCTTATAACTATTTATGACAATGTCTATTTTATCTGATATTAGTATAGTTACCCTGCTCTCTTTTGGTTACTAATTGTATAGCATATCTTTTTCCAGCCTTTCACCATCAACCTATTTGCATCTTTGATTTTAAAGTGAGTCTCTTGTAGACAGCCTACAGTTGGGTCATGCTTTTTTTAAGCCATTCTGCCAGTCTCTGCCTTTTGACTGGAGCTCATGAGAAGACAGAGATTTTCTTGAGATTCAACCCTCCCATCAAGAAGGTTTTGCTAGTCAAAATATTAACAAATTGAATCCAGTATATGGATACTCTATTAAAATAAAGTAACTTTATTCTAAGAATATACAAGGCTGTTTAATATCTATAAAAAGACAGATAACACAATTATTTAAATTTTTTTCCAAAGAACTTGCACTGGCATGTTACAAAAGATGATATCAAATAAATACATGAAAAGATACTTGATATAATTAGTCTGTGGGAAAACACAAACTATTAGCACAATGAGATACAACATCCCCAGAAGGGGTAAAACTAAAAGAACTGAGAATATGAAGGGCTGGTGAGGAAATGGAGCAACTGGAACTCTTTCACTACTGGTAGGAACATAAATTGTTACAACAACTTTGGGAAATTCTTTAACTATACCTACTAAAGTGGAACAAATGCATACTCTATGATAGAATAATTTCACTTCTGGGTATAAATGTAAAGGTATTCATATATACATTCACAAAAAAAATATTCATAGCAGCATTATTCATAATAGCCCCAAACTGGAAACAACCCAAACATTCACCAGCAATAGAATAGCTACATAAACTGCAGTATATTCACACAAAGAAATATTGTTGAATCTCACAAACATTATATTGAACAAAGAAAGCCACATGCAAAAGAGTATGTTTTGTATGACTCAATTTATATTAAGTTAAAAACAGCCTGAACTAATAGAAATTGTAGAAATCAGAATAGTGGTTACCTTTGGGTGGATGAGGGGAGTGACTGGGAAGAAAAACTAGGAAATATTGTGAGGTGTTGTGGTGTTCTATAACTTGACCTGGGTTGCAGTTACATGGGTGTGTTCACTTTATAAAAATTCATTAAGCTATATATTTATAATCTGTATGCTTTTCTGTAAGTACATTATACTTCAATTTTTAAAATCGGCAAGAAAAAGGAGAGAATAGCAAAATTTGGAGGCTAGAAAACAGTTGGCTAAGTGGTAACTGAAAAGACCTAAAACAAAAGACCAATCCTAAGCCATCAATGGAGAAAGCCAAGATTCTCACTAGATCTAGTAATTGGCTACATAAAGTACTTCTGGGAGTGGGGATGGGTGTGGGCCAATATGAGTAGAACTGGTTGAAAGCTGTTGAAGTAGTTGTCTCATCAGCCCCACCTCATCCCCATTCCATACCATCCTACCTTGGCAGAAGACTGAAAATTCCTTTTCTGGAGAAGATAAACTAGAAGGTCTCTGGACTGGGAAACCAGCACACTTAAGAGAAGATGTGCTTTACTGCAAATCAAATTGAACACATGCATATTGAATGCCAAGCTCTCCAGCTTGCTTACCCACTCATCTCTCAAATGTTCATTGTTGGAACTTCACCCTTCAGTCAGGACATAATAGTTTTTTATGGAGAAACTTCTCAGCCAGTGAGAAAAAACAAAATGACACTGAAATTAGGAGTTCTTCAGTATAAAATTAGCCACATTACCCTACAATGATGAGACCACCAATTGGTCCCACTCACATGCTCAGAGCTTCTGACAAGTCTTACTGTCCTAATGAGCAGAAATCCAAGTATTATCAAATATCTTAGGAAAACAGAGAAAAGGAACTTGGAAACAGACACTCTGCAAGGAGAAGAAATTCTATACATATTTAATATCCTCTGGATAATAGAGGATGACACAGCCATTAAGTAAAAACAGTAGATCCAGTATAAATGAGAGGCTAAGGGAACCCAGGGTTGGTGGCAAATGGGGATGCTAGAGGGACAGCTGTGGATGAGGTGTGGAGGGCAACCTGTGCAGACAGAAGCAGGTAAGAATGTTCTAAGAGTGATCCTGTAAGAAGATGAAATTGTTAGAATAACGTATGCAAATGAAGGTATTGAGAGAAGATTTAGGTAAATGGCAGTTGTTCAAGGTTGGCCTATTTAAAGTATAGAGAAAAATAAGCAAACAAGAAAAGGGAACTTATTATATCCAGGAGAAAACAATTTGCACAGTTAAGGAAAAGTGATTAAAGTTTACTGATTATTCCATTCTGAATGATGTACCTGGTAATAAAAATGTAAACACTAAATATGTATCTAATCAAAACTATAATCTTACCATATTGGAAAGATAGAGAATGGAAGGCATTAAACCAAATGTTTACCTCCCACACTGGGAAGTCAAAAGATAATGCCAAAAATGTAAATACCAAAAGAATAAGGTAAAAAAGCCGAAAGTGATTGCTTGTAGGTAAAGGGAACTGGAAAAGGGGGACTGGAGATTGTTAATGGCCTTAACATACCTTGTAGAAGTAGCTGAACTTTTGGACTGAGTACATGTACATCTGATAAAAATGAAAACTTTTAAAATAAGGAGAGAGTAGGAGTCAGGTGAAATGTTAAGGAAGGAGTCACACCATCAACAGCATGGGCAACAGCATGGCTCAGTGGGAGGCTACATGCAGAACCGTGTTGCTAGAACATCGAGTCTCACTTATTGGGAGGTCTCTAGATCTCTTCTTCTATGTGACTTCCACTTCTTTATCCACAAGGGAAGCACTGGAAAGTGAAGAGGCACTAAGGAAGTTGAGAACTGAGACACTAAGACTGCATAGTGCTTCCCCAGCCCAGCTTGAACCAAAACTGGATGATTCAACCTGGTAAGAACCTCTAGTGCTTTTAACAAGGCACTATGTTTGCAAACTACTTAGCCGCAGAGTTACAGAGATCCTGGGAGAATCTTGTTCCAAGCAAGCACCCCCAAAACAAAGCAAGCCAGAGTGACGCCCCAGTTGGAAGTATCAGAGAATGTGGTAAGGCTGGTCTTGCTGAAGACGCCTGTCAGGCAGCCAGCATACTCATGCTAGCAGGGATGAAGGGAAAGGAAACGGAGCTACCTAAGTGCCTTGAAACGTGTGCTTTTGCTGGTAATTTAGAAGGAGGCTTCTTGGGGCCAAAAGGGGATTTACCTGTTAAAGTTAAGATAAAATAGAAAAGGTGATATGTTCCTTTCTTCTGGGTATCAGAATATCCATATTGTGAAAGATAAAAGTAAAATAAAATAACATCAGTCAGCTGGGTAACAGAAAAAAGTTTGGGTTATAAAGGGGAAAATGCAAACAAGCAATCAAAAGTTAAATGATGACAATTAAACAGAAAGCACTAGAAAAAGCAGAACATTATAACCATGAATTTAAAAAAATGTTTTGCAAGCACTATGTATATTTAAGCAAAGAAACATCAAGGAAAAAATTGTGTGCCTTTACAATAATAACAGGGGGAATTAGAGAGAATGGAAAAGGAAATAGCAAAGACACTAAACAATTACTTGCAGATGTCTTTACAAATACAAAAGAGAGAGATTTGTCCCATTTGGGGATAAGATTTTTTCCACTGAAAGCAAGAGAATTCGGAAGTGGGTAGATAATAGTGGCACTGCTGATAAAGACAGAGTATCTTTCATCTTATAAACCCAGACAAGAAGCATCAGAGGGAAATGGGAAAGAAAGCAAAGGTTTTTAAGAGACTTATTTTGGATTTTGTGTTATTTTCATAAAAAGCAAGGGGTTTAGATGCTGGCTATAATACCTGCATGGAATTATCCTCTGCTTCAAGGAAGATAAAGCTTAATAGGTAGTTTAATTTTGGTAAAAGGAGAACTTTTAGAAAAGATGTAATGTAAGCAGGGTGCCTTTTGATATATGAAATGAGCTATTGGATTGGAATCCACTCCTGAGTTCCCATCTGAAAATAGTAAAAACATAGAAACATAATTGCAACTAACCAACGACAAGGAGGATACCCCTGGCTCTACCCCATAGTTCTGAAGCTTCCGTTTAATTTATTTAATTTTTTTCTGATTTATCACCTTTTAAGGAGTCATTTTACCAACAATGAAATGGTAATGTCCATTCTCACTCCCTCTCTTCCACTCTCTCTCTCTTTCACACACACACACATACAAACACAAATACAAAATGTCCTAATTCAATAATTATGCCTAAACATTTGAATAAATTCTTAGGCTTAAATTTTTAATCTTACAATAAATATATAAATATATAAAATAGCTTATTCTATTAAAATATTTATTGCATTTCTGAAAAACCAAATCCAGGAAAATGATGATAAGAACTGTGATGAATTGGAGCATAGGAGGTAATTGAAAAGAGAATTCAAATATAGAACCATTGGGAAATTAATAATAATGTGGTATTTTTAATCAATGAAGAAAAGCAGGATTATCTATAAATGAGGTTGAAACATTTGGATAGCTGTTTGAAAAAATAATTCCTCTTTTATTCTTTATACTAAAACAAATTCAAGATTTATCAAAGATTTCAATGTGAAGAAAATGATTCCTTAAAATTTCTCAATAAAAGTGCAAATAAAAGTATTGTATTCTTAGAATAGAGAAGGCCATCCAGACCAGGACACATGGTTAAGAGCATATTAAAGAAAAATGATAAATTTAGCAATATAAAAATGGAAAATTTCTATATGACCAAAAAATAAACAACATAAAATGGCAAAATGGAAAAAAATTATGTAAGACATAAGATATATACAATATTTTTCTTAAATTTAAATATCTGAAATATGAAAGTAATTTTCTTAATTTACAAAGAGGTTATGCAAATCAATAATCCAAAAAAGAGTACCTGAGCAGAAAAATGGGCAAAGGATGGGTAGAAGAAGAAAATATATATGAATGAGCAATAATCATATGAAAAGAGGCTAAGCCTTACTCCAAACTCAAAATGTAAATTTTAATAAGCATGAGATGCCATATTTACTCATTAAAAGGGCAAATTAGATAGATGATGGATAGATATTTAGATAGATAGATAGATAGATAGATAGATAATAGATAATAAATTATTTTGTGTAAGTAAATGAATATGTGTTTTGTACATATAAACATGCATATGTACATACACTTATATATATTGCTATTATATGTGTAATGACTTTACCTATAGAGATACACAAGAGTTGATTGCTTTTGGAAAGTCAACTCCAATGTGGAGAGGGTAAGCTTTTACTTTTTATTTTCTATCTTTCTGTACTATTTGAATTTTCTCCTCATGGGAATTTCTTAATGCTAACAAGCACTACTTGAACAAAGAGATGATGGGAAATTTTTGTTTTCCCTTCTACACTTTTTGTTACTAACAACCAAAATCAATGTTATTTTTAAAAAATTATGGTTGTAAATTAGAAAATAGATGAACATATTAATAAACATGTGGCTATCCTATCTCATATTTGTATAGTTGAAATAGTAGGTATTGATGCAGTCAACATTACCCACCCTGCATAAAAGCAATTGTATCAGAGATATGCAGTGGTGTCTTCAAGAGCAAATAGAGAGAGATGGGGACAAAGATGTCAGGTGGACACAGGCCCTACTTATTTGGACTTGAGATAACATTCCAGGCTTCATTGCATTCATCTGAAGGGACAACCAGGCTTGATTCAGTCATCAGGGCATTAGATATGGGAACTTTGGAGAAAGGAGTGCAGGGGATCAGAAAACAGCTCTTCCATCTCAGATAATACTGAACCACTGGGACTAGCCTATGATGATGAGAATGGAAAAAGAAATTAATATTTCTAGACAGTTACTATTTTCTGCACAATACCTGTTCTACTAGAAAATGTTTGACTCTATTCTCCTCTTAAAGATTCACTCTGCCTACTAGTATAGTAACAATTCTAATACTTCCAGTCAACTAAGATGGTGATGTAAGATGTTCCAGAGTTCTATTTTTCCAACAGAATCTTTGAACAACTAACTATAACTAGTGGAGCCATCTTCCTTAGAGGTCCAGAAAGCAGGTAAAAGGTTGCAGTAACAGAGTGAGAACCAAAGCAAGAAAACTCAGCTTAACATTGGTAGGATAAGCTAATAAAATCCTTGCTGACCTCTTTCACCCCCTCCCTGGCATTATGCAGGTCCCTGGCCCTTTGTACAGATAGCAGAGAAACATATATATGCATAGTGGGGTGCCTCTGTGTTGGTGCCAGTCTATTCAGTGGCAGCCAGAAAGTCTGAACCAGGACATTCATCTCTGGCTTGCCATTCCAGAACTTGCCATGCATGTAGATGCAACTTGCAGACAGCTAACGCAGTAGAAGAGACAATAAAATCAAAGCAATCTGGTGGAAAGAATTGATGATTTCAAGACATACAATAAAATAGCACCTGTGAGGGGGATGTTCTATTTCATAGGGATTAGAGGGGGCATTCTCATCCCTGTAATGGGAGAATTCCTAAGGCTGTGAGTGAATACATGTCTAGGATAAAATGAATGCTCAGAAAAGACAAAGAGGGCTCATGCTTTTAACTTGGGATGATATTCTTGATAGGAGTGCTAAACTCTGAAATAGAGCACCAGCCAATGCAGCCAATTTGCAGAGACTGTGAAAGATTGTTTTTGCATTGGTTAGCTACTGGCACTCAAAGAAATCTCTGTCATATCACTAGATGGATAAATACTTAAGGATCAGAGAGCTCAGGGACTAAATTCCAGAGTTAACAAATTAAAATATTAAAATATAGAGTGTGCAGCAAAAAAATTACAAGACAAAGAAAGGGGAAATGTTGGTCCATATAAAGGAACAAGATAAACCTTCAGAAATAATCAATGAATAATATCAGATTTTATATATACCAAAGACTTAAAAAATGATCTTCAATATGCTCAAAGTGCTAAAGGAAAATAGAGAAAAACTAAAAGATAACAGGAAAATGATAAATGAACAAAATAAGAATCTTGATAAAGAAAGAAATTATGAAAAGGAACCAAACAGAAATACTAGAGCTGAAGATCACAATAACTGAAATTTTTTAAAAAATTCCCTAGAGGGTTTCAAAAACAGATTGAAGCTGACAAAAGCAAGAATCAGTGAACTTCAAGCTATAACAATTGAAATGATCCAGGCTGAGTAGCAAAAAGAAAAAAGAATGAAAAAAGTGAACAAAGCCTAAGACACTTCTGGGATACCATCGAATGTACCATATATGCATTATGGGAATCCAGAAGGAGAAGGAAGAGACAAAGTGGCAGAAGGAATATTCAAAGAAGTAAGGGCAGAAAACTACCCAAATTTGATGAAATAAATGAATATACACATTCATGATTTCCTATGAATCACAAACAGGATAAACTTGAAGAGAACCACCCCCAGACACAAAGTAGTCAAACTGTCAAATGCCAAGGGTAAGAGGAGAGTTCTGAAAGCTGAAAGAGAAAAGTGATGTGTTATGTACAAAGTAGTCACAATAAGATTAAGTGCTGATATCTCACCAGAAACCATGGAGGAAAGAAGGTAGTGGTATGAAATATTTAAAGTGCTGAAAGAAAATAACAAGGAATTTAATATCTAGTGAGACTGCCTTTCAATATAAGGGAGAGATTAAGACATTCCCAAATCAACAAAAACTGAGGGGGTTCCTCACCATTAGATCTGCTGTATAAGCAATACTAAAGAGAATTCTTTAGACTGAAAGGAAAGGGCAGTGGACAGTAGATGGGGTAAGGGGTTCCAAATAGCCAAAAACATCTCGAAAAAGAAGAATGAGGTTGGACAATACAGTAATCACAACAGCCTGGTACTGGCAAAAGGACAGACATATAAACCAATGGAATAGAATTGAGGGTTCAAAAATAAATGCTCACACCATTAACCAATTGATCTTTGACAAGGTGCCAAGTCCTCTCAAAGGGGAAAGAACAGTCTCTTCAACAAATGGTGCTGGGAAAACTAAATATCTACATGCAAAAGAATGAAGGTGAACCCCTACCTCACAACAAATTTAAAAAACGGATAAAAGGCCTAAATATAAAACCAAAACCATAAAACACCTAGAAAAAAACATAGGGAAGCATCTTCAGGACCCTTGTGTTAGGCTTGGTTTCTTAGACTTTACACTAAAACTCCAGCATCAAAAAAAAAAAAAAAATAGATAAATGGGATTTCATCAAAATTTAAATTTTTCATGCATCAAAGGACTTCATCATGAAAGTAAAAAGACAACCTACAAAGTGGGAGAAAATATTTAGAAACCATACATCTGATAAGGTTTAATATCCAGAATATATGAAGAACACCTACAACTAAACAATAGAAAGACAAATAACACAATTAAAAATGGGCAAAAGACTTGAACATTTCTTCAAAGAAGATATACAAGTGGCCAATAAGTGCATAAAAATAATTTCAACATCCCTAGCCATTAGGAAAATGCAAAGCAAAACTAAATGAGATAACATTCCATACCCAAGAGAGTGGCTGTTATTATTTTTTTTTAATGGGAAATAACAAATCTTGGAGAGAATGTAGAAAAATAGGAACATTCATACATTGTTGGTGGGAAGGTAAAATGGTGCAGCCACTGTGGAAAATGGTTTGGTGGTTCTTCAGAAAGTGAAGTATAGAATTACCATAAGACATGGAATCCCACTTCTAGTTATATACCCAAAAGAATTGAAATCAGGGTCTCAAACAGACAATTACACACTGATATTCACAGGGGCATTATTCACAATTGCCAAAAGGTGGAGGCAACTGAAATGTCCATCAACTGATGAATGGATAAACAAATGGCATATTATTCCTCTGTAAAAAGCAATACATTTCTGATATATGCAACAACATGGATAAACCTTGGAAGACATCATGTTGAGAGTGAAACAAGCTAGACAGAAAAGAACAAATGTTGTGTGCTATCACTTATATTAAATAACTAGAATTTTCCATTTCATTGAATCAGAAAACAGAATATAGGTTACCAGGTTCCAGGGTAGGGGTGGGGAATGGGGAGCTAATGCTTGATTGGTAGTGTCTGTTTGTGGTGGTGTCAAAGTTTTGGTAATAGATGGTAGTGATGGTAGCACAATGTTGTGAATGTAATTACCACTGAACTGTATATTTGAAAGTAGTTAAATGGGAAATTTTAGGTTCTACATATGTTATCAGAATAAAAACAATTTAAAAAAATAGAACTGTACAACACAAAGTGTTAACCCAGATGTAAACTATAGACTATAATTAATAGTATAATTTAATTATAATACTATGATTTCGTCAGTTGTATCAAAGTACCACACTAATGCAAAATATTAATAATAGGGAAAACTGGGTGGGTAGGGTGATAGATGGGAACTCTGTATTTCCTGCCTGATTTTTGTGAAAACCTAAAATAGCTCTAATTATTTTAGAAATGAAAAACTGAAGCCAGGCAAATATTGGACAAAGATTTACTTAATTGTCTTCAGAGACCTAGTAAATATGTCCATATATAGCTATAGGATATCTAAACCCTGTTGCTTTTACTGACCAACTCTGTGACAAAAAAAAAAAAAAAGCCTACTAGAATTTGGGATTACTTTGAATCTATAGATCTATTTGGGAAGAACTGAGATCTTAAAACTATCAGTCTTCAATCCATGAGTGTGGTATATCTTTCCATTTAATTAGGTATTCTTTAATTTATCTCAGCAATGTTTGCAATTTTCATTGTACCGATATTGTACATATTGCATTGTTATCCCTAAGTATTTCATGTTTTTGATATGTTAAGAAACTAAGTTATAGAAGTTATAGAAGTTAAATATATAAAATACTATTGAGTTTTGTATATTGATTTTGTATCCTGTAGCCTTGATGAATTCACGTATTAGTTTTCTTAGTGATTATGTAGACACCTTAGGGTATGTTTATAGGCAATCATTTTATCTGAGAATAAAAGCAGCTTTACTTAGAACAAAACCCTGAGAAGTCCTACAGTACAGAAATCTGTTTAATTTCACTTAACACTTTCCCACAATTATTTGATCACAGAACCTTTTTAAAATATAACACTTATTAACACCTGGCAGAACACACTTTGGGAAATATTGGTCTATCTCATTTAACATGCATTATCTCAATTGATTCTAATAGTAATCATTGGGCTAAATCTTATTCTCCTTATTTTAAAAATGAGAAACATTTATGTAACCTTGACCAAGGTCATGTCACCCATATGTGGGAAAGATGGGATTCACACCTGGGTCTTCCTAATCCCAGAATAAATGTCAGCTGCTGCAGAAACCCATGAAAATCCTCCCCAGCTCAGAAATTACTTCAGACTTGATTCTCTTATCCCACTCTGATATTTTTAGAATAAGGATATCTTATTTAAAGTCAAAGCAATGACACCAGAACCGGAATGCAGGACTTGAGACTCCTGAGACCAAAAATGCAAACTATAAGATGCTTGTATGGGCTCAGCTATGGTAAAATGAAATGTGATTCCCTCTGTATCAAACTACCCTTCTTACAAATCACCTATATTTGCTGACCCTGATAAGGTTTTGAGGATTTGGCCAAATCTAAGAAATTCAGATCATCCATGAAATTGAGGTAGTCCGTGGATCATTGTGAGACCCAACCCTAACCCTAATGTGCTCTCAGGCCCCAGCAGACACACTGACACCTCTGTGGCAGAACACATAGCAGAGAAAGGGGAGAGGAGGAAGAAAATTTGACCATTACTCTGAACTTCCTTTCTTGTGTGGGTTTTAGTCAAATAAAACTCCAATTTTTTTTTTTTTTTTTTTTTTTTTTTGCATCAATTTGTCTTCCAGGAAAGTGCTTATAGAATATATTTCCAGTTAAAGCTTTTAGGGTGGACCATTGCTCAAACCATTTTCAACTATATTGGAGAAAGCATTTGAAAATATACCATGGGGAGAAATTCAGATATGGCTCTTGGGGAGGAGCAAGATGACTTAATAGGTCTCCCCACCAACCCACCTAACTTCTGTGATTGAATTAATAGAGGATAATGGGGGACAGGGAATGGAAATGTGAGCCGCAACCATAATTTAAGCTGTATACAGTTACATCATGGCATCAGTTTTTCCACTCAAGCTGGTAAATGACTACACCCAGAGATATGTGAGCCCTTTCTTGATGAGATAGAAATCAATCCAAACCGTCATCCATTGTCTCTGGCAATGAATTGAAAAACACATCTTTCCTCTTCCTTCACCCTTTGGTTCTACTTTCATTTCTAACTCACTGTGGTCTAAGACCAATTTGTAAGGGATTTGATTCTAGTTGTGGCCCAAAAATCGTTTGAAAGTCCAAACTTTCAAATCTTAGGATCTAGTTGAGTGGGGTCTGCCACAGGATAAAGGAGGCAGAGAGCACGGGAGTTTGTCTCACCTAACTGGACCATAACAGAAGCTTAGTGAATATCTTCATCAAATAACTATTGCTATTTACCAAAGCCTCCCTGTACTTTGTGGCCTAAAATGATATGCATTTTATTACTCATAAGTATTAGGGAGAGCTATGCCTCTGGGTTTCTTGTCAGGGTGGTTCCTTTGGTCTCAGCTAGTCTCATTCCTACATGTGTGGTCAGCCATGTGTCCGGTAGGCACTCTACTATCTCAAGTGGACCCTTCACATGTTTAGGGTTCAGCTGTTGGCTGAGTTAGGATAGCCTTGGCAGGGATGTCTCATCCCTGCTTCATGTGGTCTCATAGCCTCCAGTAACTAGCCCAAGCAGTTGCAGGGTCCAAAAGAGAGTAAGAACAAACAGGTCTTTTGAGGCCTAGGCTCAGAATTGGCACATCATTACTTTATCCACATTCTTTCATATTCTGGGGACATCCAGAGGGGCATCACAGCCTCCAGGGCAGGAGCAGGCTGCCATCTTGCCTAGGTTCTCCAGGAGTGGAACTCAAGATCACGTGATCCCCCCTCAAATGTAGTATAAGTTTTATAAAGGCAGGCAAGATCTCAACCTTAAGTTCAATATCTCTCTCTCTCTCTCTCTCTCCCTCCCTCCCTCCCTCCCTCCCTGTATACCCTGCATATTACATTGAACAATGCCTGACTCAGGTGCTTAATAAATACTTGTGAATGAACAAATGAATGAGTAGAAGAAAGAGTTGAATTACATAAAGAGCTCCCTATTAACAGTCAGATGAGGTGATGCAAAAGCAGATAGGGGAAATCTACCCTGGAGAAGAAACTCCTGAGCCCAAGTAGTATAAGAATGCTGATGGTGTTTTTGAGGGTCCTGCTGCTTCTGGCTTGGGCACCCTGGGAATATTTAAATGGGTTACAGCAGGGTAGACAGAGAAGAATGAATCAGCTGCAGAGATCAAGTTGAGCCGTTAAAAAAAAGGAGGTATGGCAATTTGAAGATCATCGTCCTAGAAAGCAGTGGACGTCAGGTGGCTGAGGATGAAGGGATAGGGTGACTCCCTCTGGTGCAGATGTCAGTGGATTTTATCCACTGACCTGGGCAGCCTGGGAGGCCCCTAATAACATGTAGGTCTGTCAATAAATGTCAGGGTCCCACACTGGATGGGGTTAAGGGACAGACTTGTGACACACAAACTGCAGTGAACTGGGAGGAGAGGAAAGCTAAAATGACAAGAGATAGGCCCTGGGAATCTGAACACAGCAAAGAGAGAAGCTGATGGCAACCATGGAGGGAGGGCTGATGAGGTTGGTGCGTCAGGGATTCCCCAGCTCCTCGAGGCCACGCACATCTTTGACTCCCTTGTCCTTTAGCAAGAAGAGATGTGTTTTATCCCATCAGTAAAATCTGCATTGCTGGAATGACAAGACTCACTTTCTTCAGGGTGCATAACAACTTTCCAACATGTTGTCAGCATGTGTCAGGTCGAGTTATTCTTATTTCATTTCATGATGACGTGACACGCGGAGCCATTGCTGGCGATTCAGACATTTCCTGTCAATGCCTGCCACTCAGGAATGGATGTGTAATCAAACCTCAGTCACTGCTTGGCTTTTTGCATGAGAGTCGCTTCCAAGTTTTACTTTTAATACCTGAGGTTTTGTGTTACTGATATTAAATAAAAACTCTTCGCAATGAATTTTAAATGAGGTAAAAGCTCTCACCAGAGATTTGTTAAAAGCAGATGAACAGCTGTTCTCTTTACCCCCCTTTTTAGTAGAAGGGCTTTAAATTATATATTAACCAAAAAGGTAAACAGAATAAAATGGGCAATTAAATATTAATGGAAGATGTAGTGGAATTGTCCTGTGCTGCACTTAAAACAGCCTGAATGATTGAGCTGTGAATTGCTCTCCCCGAGGTATTGAAATATTCATCAGCGCTATTTAATAAATGTTCATATTCGTAGGCACTCATGTTTACACTACAGCACTTGCAAGAGAGTGCTTACCAAAGAAAACATGCTAATGGAAGGTGAACTTTTCTGTACAGTGAGTCACCTTAAATTATACGGAGTGTGCCGCTGAGGAGACAGAGAAATCTCTCCTCTGACAAATGAGAAGCTTGCATAAGAGAGGAATGTCTTTTGTTAAGAGAATGGCTGGGGATGGCAGGGAGGCGTTGTGACTCCAAGACTATTTTGAGGTTTTAAAAAATTTATCTGGTTTGCATTTTTAAAATATTTAACCTTTCCTGCCTGAAGCAGAGCTTCGTTCTAATGCTATTACTGTAAACTGCCTACCTTACGAGAAGGGATATAAGAGACAGCAAAAAGAAGCTGCAGTGGAAAATCCTTCAACAATCAAGGTAAAAGCACTCTAGGTGACAGTGGAGATGGACTCACAGGCACGCATTTGTGGACAGCTACAGACACTGCCTCTTATTACTTCCTCTCCATGACATTTATTTAGTCATTCATTCCCAACCACCGTAGATATTGTATCACTTCAAATGGGGAGCTTGATTGTTCCCATAAGTTAAAGGCTGATCAATACTTTGGAATTGGCTGATCTCTAGGGAAGATATTAAGATTTACTAGAGCAGTTCGGAAATGGGACTGAAGCTGGGGCAGCTCTATTTCTGAAGAGTGGGGTGACTTAAAAAGAGCATGCTCATCCAACTTAGACACTGGTTTACCGAAAAACTCATAGTCTGCCAAATGTAGCAGCACCATACATATGTGCTGGATCATAGTCAACTGGAGGCTTCCTTTGTGATGGCCCTTCATCATCCTCTATGATTAACCAAAAAAACAAGAGAAATGTTTATTTAGTGAGAAAAGAGAACTTCAGTTCCCAGTGTAACAAAAACAGCCATTCAGAGTATAGTAGGTTGAATGTTTGGTTTCAATTTTTCACTCTCCTGTTATAGTACCATACATCCATTCCCGAATCATGGCTTCACAGTCGATAGAATTTCCTTCTCATCCCTTGACTTGAAGATTGGCCATTGCTTTAGCTAATGAGGTGTTAGAGAACGTGACATGAAAAAAAAAAAATGCTTGAAATTTGTCCATGTAAAGTTGGGCTTGGTCTCTTGTGCTCCTGCCTTTTGCCATGAGAAGAAAATGCCTCCAACTAGACAAAGAAGGATGAGCAACAATGTGGTACCAAGCCCAATTGAATCCAACCTAGATCAGGTGACCTCAAACCAATTTGCAGATGCATGAGCAAGATGCTAGTACTATATGCCACTGGGTTTGGGGTTTGTTATATAGCATTGTTATGGCATTGGCAAGGTCAGCGAGAATCATTCCAAGGTATGGTGGATAATTACTGGACAACTACAGATTGTTGTATTTCTGTTTACTAATGTGTTTTAGAAAAAGGGGCACTATGTTACTAATGTAACATATAAGGTTGGACATTAAAACATGCTCATTCAGGGAGGACATTACCTTTTACCCAAGTTTGAAACACTGGCGCTTTTCTTGATTTTCCTTCTTCAGCATCATCCCTTAAAAAAATTCACCAAGCTCTGTCAATTCAAGTATTTGAATACTTCTTTTTCTCTCCATTCCCACTCCCACAGCCTACTTCCAAGCTCTGTGGTTTTGATTATTACAATACCTTACTCAGTTGGCCTTCCAATGTCTACATTTCTATCAGAATCATGTTTCTAACAGTTATGGGAAACTTCCTATCTGGCTATATAGCACTCCCCTCTCCAAATCATTTTAATAAACAAATACCTATCAATGGTTGTCCACTGACTATAAATACCCAGAATCATCCTCTGTGACCTGCATATCTGTCCTCAATTACCCATCCCAATTTCTAGCCAACTTCTCACTCTACTCTAGGTTATGGCCATCCCAGATGCATGGCTTTTTTTTTTTTCATGTTGCTTCTTTTGCCTAGTTGGGCTGTCTCTCTGGTGCTCTGTCTATAATCCGTTAAGTTCCAAGGTAATTTTAGGTTACTCTTTCCTCTGTACTGCCATAAGACATTAAAAAAAGCATTTATCGCATTTTTTTAATAAACAAAAGCAACCTATCTCCCCCATTAGACTAAGAGTTCTTCAAAAGCAGGAGTAAAGAGGTCTAGAAACATAGTAGGTGCTCAGTGAATGACAACTTAAATATTACAACCAGGTAAGACTTCTTCTCTGAACCGCAGGTGATTCCTATTCCTATGATGATTAAAATTGGGGAAAATCATTGGCAATGTAATGTATGAATGGGGAATTGTTTAGATATAGAACAGCAATAAATGGGTTCTTTGAGGGGTTAAGATACAAAAGCAGTTAATAAGGGAACAGTTCTTTTAAATTTGTATTAGCAACCTGAGAGAGGGTGAGCATAGTAAAATCTTAAAGTTTATAAATGTAATTTAGGTTTTTCTTGTTGTGGGATTTCAAGTCAGCAGGGTAGGCAGCAGAAAGATCCAAGTGGCTATATAAGTAGGCATACAAATTTCAGGTGAAAGGTGGAAACAACCCAAATGTCCATCAATTGATAAATGGATAAACCAAATGTGATATATCCATACTATGGAACATAATTCAGTCATATAAAGGAATGAAGTCATGATATATGTTACACTGTAGATGAACTGTGAAAATACTATGCTAAGTAAAAGAACCTGCTCACAAAGGACTATATATTATATGATTCCATTTATGCAAAATGTCCAGAATAGTTCAATACATAGAGATGGAAATAAGACCAAAGGATGACTGTTACTACCCAAAGGCACCACAAAACACTGAAGATAATCAGTAAGTGAACTGAAAGCCAAACTCAACACTTTAAATGACTTATTATGTGCTTCACTATTGGCACGATACATGGAACTCTAGTCACCACACCAAAACTAATTATTAAATAACCCCTGAGAATCTACGACGAGCTCAATTCTGATAAATATTTGAGAAACCATAAAACATAATTAAGGCATGGTGCCTACCCCCAACAAGCTTACTCTAGTTGAAAGGCAAGAAAACACACATGAAACAATTAGCATTACTAAATATTTAACTACTGAATAAACATAACGAAATAACATGTGTCTTTTTAAGAGTCTCTTTAAAAAGGAAATCTGGCTAAGATTTATATAAAAGCATTTATGAAAATTAGGTCCATTGGGATGGCCCCTGTAGCAGTTTGAAATTATTTTATGAATCCCCAAAACAGAAAGATTCTGTTTGTGAACTACTCCATTCCTGTGGGTGTGAGACCCTTTCAATTGGACTACAGCAGTGAGCATGATTCAGGTTGAGTGTCCACCCCCTTGCTGGGTCTGATAAAAACGGAGACATAGGAAAAGGAAGCTGCCATATTTGAGCATGCCATGTGAGAGAAAGAACTCCAGTTTTGCCCACAGCTGAACTGCAAGGAGAGAAGCCTCTGAGAGGCCAAAAAGCTGAGGTCCAGGAAAAGATGTGCGTGATAGTAGCAGCTGTAGTCAGGAAGAAAGCAGAGCAGCTGAGACTGATAGAGGAGGCCCGGAAAGAGGCAAACCCTATGACTGGTTGCCAACAGCTAAGCTCCAGGAGATGGTAGATTCTGGAGGGGAAGGCAGAGACCAGGTAGAGATCGGTGGCCATCTTTATTTGCCATGTGGCCAGACAACAAGATAAACAGTAGCTGACTTTGGTGAGAAAGCTCCTCTGATGGTGCCTCAGTTTGGACATTTCACAGCCTCATAACTGTAAGCTTTTACCCCAAATAAATACCCTTTATAAAAGCCAACCCATTTCTGGTACTGTGCATCAGCAGCCCTTTGGCAAACTAAAACAGACCCCAAATCATAATTTACTATGGTATTTCTATTCAATAAATGGTCTCATGCTATCATGGAAACTTTCTTTTTCTTTTTTCCCAGATTCCATAAGTTGTGATAGAATCAATAGAAATTGATTCACCCTTGAGTGTAAGTACATAAGAAGAGTTGTGAATTTTAGTGAGACTACTACAAGATAGACTGGTCAAGATTCCGGAGCATAATACAAATAAGGAGGGCTTTGACTTAATGAAGAGATTCAGAATGAACTAAAGGAAACACTATTACAACCAGGAGAAAACCCAAGTTATATTTTAACAGTAAGTAATAGTTTTGTGAGAAAAGTATTAAGTTATATCTAGGTACTAGTTTCTTTAACAGTTCCCTCTATAATTCTTCTTATATATTTTTTTAAAAAGGAGAGTCAGATTTAACTGTTTAATGAAAGTTTTTATATGAAAGCAAAATTAAATTTAAAATGTGGTATTATTTCTGTTGAGAAATTTGTAAGAATCCTCACTTCTTAGACAATGAGACCATTGTTCAACTGATGCCAAATATATTCTAGTTATCAGGGAAGAATACCATGAGCATAAACTTATAAGGTAATAGCAAGCATCACAGTTACATGTAAGAATTTAACCTTTGAAGTTGACATGTAAGAATTTAACCTTTAAAATTGATCTTATAAGCACAAAACAACCAATGAACACAGAAGAATCAGGGCTCTTCTAATTTACTTTTATTTACCAATTTCCTCCTGATACATTTGTTAGAATACTTGGACATTGTGTAAGAACTGTTTCCAAACAGATACATGTTGAGTTTAGCAATTAATTGAACATAAATTTAAGTTCTGGTAGTCAGAGAGGGAAAATTCTCAGGACCGGTTATTTTATTAATTAAGCCTAAAATGCAAGATGATCACATTCTAAAGGTACATTAACCTTGACAAAGAAGCTGAGTCCATTTTGAAATTATTTGAGGTCTTGCTGAAACAAAATGGAAGAACAAGGCAAAGGACAATAGAAAAGGCGACAGACAAGTGAATGAGACAGTGGGCCTTCAGCAAATACCTTTCCTCCACAGTGTGACTGCCTTGCTTTGCACGCACTATTGGTGTCCTTGAGAAAAGTCGTCCAACATTTGAAACAGTTATTTTGTCTTCTATATCTCACCCTGGACCTTTGAACCAACCCAGTAATCTTACCTAAAATACCTGCTTCTAATAAAGTAGATTCAACCAAGCCTAGCCCTACATAGGAGGAAAATTTATAGTCCTGTTCAAGAGAGGAGAGTGACCTTGTTAGCACAAGTACCATAATAAGAATACATTGAGCAAAAAGATCGGTGTGAGTGCTGTAAAGCATCCAAGAGGAAATTAGCTGTTTTAAACCATGGAACTAATGTGAATCATTGCTAATAGCTGCTTATTTATTACCAGCATAAAAAGATAATTTGGCTAAGCTAATAAAGTAATTCCAGCTTTTAACTGAATGTTAGTTATTAATTGAATGTTACTGAAAAACTCAGGGAGGGAAACTACACTAAGGAGTGAGTACAAACAGCTTCCATGCTAGTTTATTAGTACTTTCTTGATGCTGCTGAGATAATATACCAATTGCATAAATTTGGGGCTATCAAAATATTTAAGAAGATTTCCAGAGAGAGAAAATCTAGATTCAGTGTTTTTGTAAGAACAACATAAATGGCTTGGGCAGAAGGAGAAGAATATATATTTTTCTTTGGCTTTTCCTTCCATCCTGTTGCAAGTGAGAAAACATTCCCAAGAGCAAAGTATAGACATTGAAGCCAACCAGACCTGATATTTGACCTGGCTAATCCATTCCAGTGGTGTAAACTTAAATTTATTGTTTGCTTTTCTAAGTCTTAATTTCCATCTTCTCTAAAATGGGAGAGTAATGCCTAATTTACAAGTAAACTGGTTTATTGAAAAGTATTAATTTTCTGGGGTTAAACATTAAATGGTTTTATGATTTTTTTTTCAATATAACCACCAAGTCTGCTATGTAGAACCAACCCTTCCTTCTGCATGGTGACTCCCTTAATGAAATTGTGGCATTTCTACAATTTTTCAGTGAATTCTGATTATTAGTACAATCTTATTTCCATATTGGAAGACACAGTCCCATGTTTAGTTTTAAACTTCAATCACAGGGGAGTAAAATACAGACTAGGGTAGACTTACTGGTATTCTTCTATAGACTTATTGTGATTCTAGCAATGGAAGAAGTTATATCATTGATGTGGAGACAGTGGCCACTGGAGGTGTTGAAGTCAGGGAGAGGGAAAAAGAGATGCAATATGGAGGCATTTTCAGGACTTGGAATTGATCTGAGTGACATTGCAATGACAGATACAGCCATTATATATCTTGCCATAACCTACAGAATTGGGTGGGAGAGAGTGTAAATTACAATGTAAACTATAATCCATGCTTAGTGGCAATGCTCCAAACTGTGTTCATCAATTGCAATGAATGTAACACATTAATGAAAGAAATTGTAAATGTGGGGAAAAGTGTGAAGTCTGGGGAGTGGGGCATATGGGAATCCCTTATATTTTTTTATGTAACATTTTATGTAATCCAAATATATTTTTAAAATAAATAAAAAATATATTTTTAAAAAACCAAAACAACTTCAATTCCATGTCTGATTCAAAATCCTCCTCCCTACCTCCAGTCTGATGCTGGCAGTCTGAAGTGCAATGGAGGCCTGGAAGGGTTTTTCTCTGACCACCCCATCTCCTACCCCTGCCCTCTTCCTTGTGCTTATCCCTTTGGAATTGGCAAGGGTGAAAGGAAGAAGTGAGCAAGATTGTATTTATTCCTCTCCTTGGCTGCAATGGCTCCATTCATGTTGGTTTATGGACTCACTGCATGGGAATAGCTCTAGCATGCCCCATTGATGGGAAGCTCACTCCCAATCATACCACATTCCTCAGAGATGCATTCTACTCAGCCTCCACATGCTGTAGCAAGACTGTGGCATCCACAATGAATTGTACACTTAAGCATGATTAAAACATGCATGATTGCACGATTAAATCAAAACCATGAATAACCTACTCACACCCAGTAAGACAGTTACTATTTTTTTTTTAAAGGAAAATAACAAGCATTGGTGAGGATGCAGAAAAGTTGTATCCTTAAGGTGCATCAGCCTTATGCTCAGTTCTATTTTCCCTAAAATGATTTATTTCAAAAATTAAAATATATAATTTTCATGTTATTTAAGTCCAAGTCTTAGAATATAGACACAACTGGATTGTTTTAGTATGAGACTATTTTCTCAAGGAGTAAAAAGTTAAAATGGATTAATGCACATCCTTGAAATGAAAAATACAGAAATTTGTAATAATCATCACTTATCTCTTATTTCATAACTTAGTCAAAGAAGGCTGCTGGAGTTTTAAGGGTAAAAATTGTAGGTACCCTCACATCCCGAATTAGGAACCAATTGAGGAATAAGACACAGGAATCAGATAGAGTTGAAAACATATGCTTTATTACCTGCATGGCTGGATTGGAGAATGTGACTTAAATATGTGTCCACCCTCTGGCCTCCCAAAGTTTAGACATTCAGAGATCCATTTAAGGAAGTATATGGGTCTACAGAGCAGACTCACTTAATCAGAATTGCAGCCTTCTATCTATTGAGCCTGAGAGTGGAGGAAGACAAACTTGGGCTCTGATCCACACTCACTGGCACCTAATGTGGAAGAAGGAGAGAGCACAGAACACAAGATCCTAAAGAGAGGTAGTTCTAAAAGGAGAAAAGCTAAACACATCTTCTGGACTCATCCATCAGGCAAATTGTTTCTCCTTTCTTCTAAAATAAATTAGTGAGGGTATATAGGAACAGAGACCAGAAGAGTTTCTCCCATTATCATCCCTCTGGACAATGAAAGTTTCTTCCCTCTGTGGAAATATTAAGAGTGTAGGAGGTGAGGTACAGAGGAGATAAGTACATGTCAATCTACACCCAAGGCCAATCTTAAAGAACAATAATAACTTCTTTTTTATGAATGCCAAAGTCAAATTGACCTCTTTCTTTTAATGGCAGTGGAGCAGTGGCTGGCTCACTTCCCAAATATCCTTGCATGAAAAGATACCTAGCGAATGACAACATTGCTCTCTTTCCCCCTTCTTTTCATAGCCATAATTAGAATTCATTTATGGACATTCAACCAATAGCTTGTAATTATGATTAGAGGGACTTAGCAATGAAATCACCCCTCTTAACAATAGTATTTTTACTGCAAATTCCACCAAAAAAATTAAAATCCTTTTTAAAAATGTAAATTAAAATGCTGGCTAAACTAAATCTTTAATGAAAGTTTATAATGTACTCTGACACCTTCCCAGGATACATCCATATAAATGCAAAGGTTTCTTAATGCTAATTCAGGTAGTGAATAGCTATTCTCACTGCTGATTCAGGCAGAGACCTTAGCTCTTTAGATCCTAAACTGCTTATGCTATAGAGAAGCTTCCTTAAAGCTGACTTATGGTGCCTGTATTTAATACACCAAAGAGACAATGAAGCTATTTGAAATATACCAAAATGGTGGTTTAACATCAGAAGCATCCTCCTGACAAGAACACTAACCATTCTGAGATTAAAGAGATATAAAAGGTAAGTGTTTTCATAAAAAACATTCCATTGGGAACGTCAGACCTGACTGGGGCTGGGACACGTGGGGTTTAAGAGTTTCAAGTGACTTGAGAGATTGAGCTAGTGATGATCCTCAACCTGGGGAGGGGAGCGAACATTCCTATGAAGAATCACTCATGGGATGAGAGATGGTACTGAAAGGAGTGTGTCATACATATGAATAGCATCGTTACAGAAGAAAGGACTGAAAAAGAATCCTAAACCTTCATTTGCAGATTAGAAAACCAAGACACAAAGAAGTTAGGTTGCTGCTTGAGTCACTTAGCAAGTTAACTAAAGTCCAAACAAAGCTTATTTTCCATGACAGGCCAGTGTACTTTCCTCATGATTAATCTATACTGAACACAAGGCCTCCTATTATTGTGGGTTTTGGTAACATCTTTTCTCTGTCCAAACAATTAAAGGTATGCATTTTTCAAATTAAAATGACTAAGAATGAATATTGACTGAAGAATTATGCAGAAGCCCCTTCCTTACAAAGCCCAGAGATATTCTTGGACTTGAGTAGGTAAAATTCCTCCCTATATGTGTCTACTCCAAGGTGATGGCAATGTCTACTTGTGTCTTTATGCTGATTAAATAATCTCCATGGCACTGCCAGCATCTTGCCCCTTGAGAAACAGAGTTTTAATTATACCTGGATTCCCCATCAGTGCATTTCTCATGAGAGGAAGACAACAGATTCAATAGCAGGCTGAGATTTACAGCAAGATCTTTGCCAAAAGGAAAGGCACAGTTAAGTCAGTCTGCAGGGGAGTCTGACATTTTAGTTTCCTGAAATTTTTCTTTTTACTTTTATATCCACATCAGCTATGTTTATGAAAAAGTGATGAACCCAAGAAAACTTCAAAATTTTTACATATGCAGTAGAAGGAAGGAGTTTATAATTTGTTGTTAAAAGTAAGGGTCTGGCCACCGTCTAGCAAATTAAGAAGAAACATTAGGTCAGGTTCAGCTGAAGACAGCAGTTATCTTTGAAATAGGACTTCACTGTTCGTTTAAATTACAATTAAATGCGTTTAAAATAAGAGGCCACCAAAAGATCTTTCCTACATCCCTTCATCCTCTGTACATTTTTCATTCCCTCTCCTTTCTAAAATCAATAACTGAATAACAGGCTTATGATTAACTTGAAGTACAATAAATTTCCCAATCTATACTAGCGTCCTTTTTTTTTTTATTATGGGTAAAAATCAAAATTCTCACAATACATACAAACATTTGCAAAATTATATATAAATATATATGCATATATGTGTATTTGCTTACAAAAATGTTATTTATATATATTTTAAGAGGTGCTTAGATTACCTAAAATATTACACGGAACCCACCGGGATTCCCATGTTGCCCACCTCCCACACCTCCCACCACATCCCACACAAACATCTCCCACAGTGTGGCCCACCAACCTCAATGAACTTACACATCCTGGAGCCTTGCCACCAACCATAGACCACAGTAGCGTCCTTTTTGGTGTTGTTTTTTTTTTTTTTTATTTCTCTGCAGCTTAAAAAATGATTCTAAATACTCTTTTAATGGCTGAAATAAACAAATCACATCCAAAATTCACAGTATCAAACTAGTATTATAGTTGTCAGTGAAGTTGCTGTGGTTGTCTCTATAGCGCTTACTCATTTATGAAATGCTTCAGTATATATGAACTTATTTAATACCTTTAGCAACATCCATGTATAGGGAAAACACATATTCTATACAGGTGGTATTGACTAAAGAAGGGAAAAAAAGACTTTGGAAGATTCTATGATTTGTACAGAATCACAAAAGTGGTGAGTGGTAATTCCTCACTTCCCATTCTTAAATATTGGGCTGTATGTACATCTCCCACAAATGACCATAGAAAGTTAGCATTTCTGCCAAATAAATCTTAGTAAAGGCAGGAGGAGTAACTTTTCAAAGATTATGCAGTACCCTTTAGATTTCTCTTTTGTGACCTATTCCAGGCAAATGAAATCAAGCCATAAGAGAATATTAGAAGCCGTTGGTCACTCTGGAGCTCTCACTGAGAACAATCACTTAGGAGCTCTTCCTTGGACAATGTAAAAGAAACACTTACGCTTGAGACCTTATAATAGGCACTTTTGTTAAATTCATGATTAGGCCCACATAATTGAAGCATCAGAGTTATCACACAAACCTGATGATAACTTTAATCAAGCCAAAAGGGAACACAAGGGCAATGTTTACTCCTAAAAGTTCATATCTGAAGTGTTAGCTAGCTGAAAATTTCACCCTTGGAAAAGAATCAGAGCATGAGTTAATATCACAGTCAAAACGACAAAAATCTAGCTCATTTAAAAGCCAGGAAAATGGCATTTTGTTTTTATGATTGCCTCCAAAATATTTTTTAATACCAAACTAACTTATCATAAACTGAAACTTGAGCATGCAAGCTGTTCATTTCACCACATGTTAAAGAAGGCTCTGACGCTGTGGAAGGAGCCTGGAATCTAAGGCCAGGCCTCTGCTCTGCTCCATGCTCACCAGCCTTGAACAAGTCACCTCACTTCTCATAGATTGTCTTCTAATGTATGAATTAAAGGTAAGAGTCCTTGTCTTATATATGTAGGATAACATATAATGGAGGTTATTACCAAGAGGTTGAGCCTAGAAGCAGACTGCCTGAAGGTATATTTTGGCTTATCCAACCTCAGCACTCTTTACTTTTAAATGAGATAATATATAGACCACTTAACAAAGTACTTGACCCCCACTAAGTTCCCAATAACTGTTACTGATTTATTTATATTTATTGTTCTTCTAATATTTTTATGTAGCATGATGTCTAGCTCAATAAATGCTTAATTTGAGCTTTTATTCACCAGAAAAAATAAACACTAATTATAAAAGAGAGTTTCTTGGCATTCATTATCATTGAAAAAAATAATAAAGGGTTTGTGTATTTTGGGGACCACTACACAATACACCATAACAGTATTTTGAAATACAAGCATATTTTGTGAAATATAAGGGGGCTTCTCCTAAGGCTACATTGAATGCACCATTTTAATTTCTAGGTGGGAAATTCAGCTGATAAAAACAATTCTGATATGCTGCTAATGCAGGAATCAACAAAACTAGGAAAGAACATCTTTTCTAACTAAGGATTATTCTGAATATTAATTAGAAAATAGACACTTGGATGACTCATTAGGTTACAATGAGACAAATTCTGACTTCTCTAGGACTTGGAATCTGAATCTAAAGAAATACACAGTTACATTTTTTTCCTAGATAATTGCATACTTTTAAATTTGTAGTCTATATGTATCTGTAATGATTTTGTATCAAGACACTACATAACTTTCTACTATGACCAGGAAATCAAAACAAATTTCACCTAAATGTATATTTGCAATTATCCAACATATTACCTGTTCCAGAATTAGTCAGATATCATAAAAATTTTTCTTAATTCTTCAAAGAGATAAAAACTAATGAGTTTAATAAACTTGTAAGCAAATAAATATTTTTCAAAACAATCTGGAAGCTAAAAATATCAGAATACTCTGAACTTATGCTCAGTCTTCTAAACAGATGGTACACTAGTGAAAATTTATAAAAGTAATCAAGTTTTTGGATGAGAAATTTATAGCCACTGCTGTTAGTTTCTGCTCACATTTCATCACAGAGCTATTGGGTGCTTGTGAGATTTAGAAAATTTGTATATTTTTAAAACAGAAGCCAAGTGTTTCTCTACTTCCAGAGTCCCTGTAGCAAGAGGATCTGTCCCTAAATTAGACAATTTGTCTTCGATGTGTATTTATTTTGGAGACTTGTGTTCATTTCCAGTGATCTAGTTTAATAATCAACATTTTTAAGAGAAACTTATTTTTTCCATATCCTGGTTTGATATTTCACATAAGCCACGGCTGATTTTACCTGGTTATCTCTTTATGTTTGTGTGATTCATATAAGAATTCTTGAAAATATGAATTTGGGAAGATATAGAAGTCGTAAGGGAGAAGTGGCAAGATGGCATTAGTTTAAAAGGGAACTTGCCATCTCTCTCGCAAGGGGTGGCTGAGTGAGGGTAAGATCCGAGTGGGCTGTTTTGGGAGCCTACAGAGTGGGAAGCTTCGGAGCATTGATTTGGAGGGAGCTGGATGGGGGGACAGGTTGCTCAAGGTAAAACCGTGAGTTTCTTGCTCCAGGGCTGGAAACTGCAGATATCTAAGCCCGACCCTCGGGACAGAAAGCCACTGTGAGCCCCTGCCACCACCCAGTGGGAAGGAGTGTTCTCAAAGAGTGGGAGGGTTCTGGCAAGGGGTGGAGAGGGGTTTTCCTTCTGTGGGTTTGGTTGCCCAGATCCCATCTGAGCTTTGGGGTGCATACAAGCTGGCTCAAGGCAGCACCAGGAAGAGGGGAGAGGCAAATCTGCTGTGGAAGCCTGATTTACATAACTGCCCTGGGATAGAGAAACTTGGCCTGGGAGGGGGCAGAGTCAGGCAATTGATTAGTCCTCTGCAGAAAACTATCAAAATTTCAACTCCCCTAAGGGAGGCAGGCAGTAGGAAGTGCTTAATAAGCTTCCAAGAGCCTATTTAGGGTCCCCTGGGAGGAGGGGGTGGTCTGGAAGAAGTTTGAGAGTTATTTTTCTGTGGTGAGTTCAGTTGCCAGGGTCCCATTTGAATTTCAGATGAAAACTCAACCTGAGGAGTAAAGGTGAGGGGGTTATCGGCTCACACAGGCTATTGCATCCTGCCACCCTGAGAGAGAAAGCAATAAGAATAGAAAGAGGACAGAGACTGACAGACTTCTTTTTTTTTTTTTTTTTTTTTTTTTCATTTTTACCAGGAGGTCCTGGGAATCGAACCCAGGTCCCTCCATATGGGAGACGGACGCCCAACCATTTGAGCCTTCTAATCAGCAGGAATCTACCCAACTGCAAAGAGTAAAACCTGCCTGAGGGAAAGTGATTAGATAGCTTTCTGAAGAGCTAACAGACCCAACGAGAAATATTAGCTCATTGGAGGAAATTCTGCCTTGAATATACGAGGTCCCTAGTTCAATTCCTGACCCTTCTTAGAGGCGAGATCCACCAGGATATCAAACATCCAGCTGATACTTTAGGACAGGGAGAACATAGACATTATTTTTGTACTAGCTTCTCTTGGGTCTCTTATTTTTCCTTAAAAAAGTTTACTTAAAAAAAAAATTAACTTAGTTTACTCACTAAAACCCACTTCAAAACCTGCAGAGGGCAGGCTCTAGGGTAATTGATTGATGAACACCGGCAGCCTGAGAAGCCTGTAAGGGTCCTAACAGGGAAGGCTGTTTTTCCTTAGTTTCTGGTTGGCTGCTTGCTTGTATATTTGTTTTTTCTCCCTCCCCCCACCCCTTTTTTCCTTCCCCATCCCCCCCCCTTTTTTTCTTTTTCATATTTAATTAGGTGCTGCTGGCTTGTTTCTTGTTTGCTGTGTTTCTTCTTCCTTGATTTCCCCATTTCTGTGTATACCAATTTTGTCTACCAATGCTATCTCTTTTCCTTCCTTCATCTTTCTATCTTCCACTTTCTGTTGTTCTTACATTCCACCTCACATTGTTCAGTCCCCAATTTTTCTGGCTTTTATTTCTATCTTGTATATCCTGTTTTCTTTCTTTTATTAACTTTTTTTCTTTTTGTCTTTTCTTTTCTCTTTCCCTCTCTCCTCATCATTCTGGCATTTTAATTCATTCTATATATTTTTCTCTATTTGGTTTCCCATTTCATTGTTGGGACTCCACTTTTTTATTCCTATTACTCTACACCTCTTACATGAGTTAAATATTCATTTTCCAAGGTCTTATATGGCTCCTCTTCTAATGTTTACTATTATTATTACTATTACCCTTTTTCTTTTCTTACCTCTTTCACCTTCTCTGACCCTAATCTTTTTCCTTCAAGGGAACATAGACAACAGCAAAGAAACAGAATAAGAGGAACAAAGTGTCAAAGAGAAAACATAACACACACACAAACAGCAACTAAATGAAACCCTAGAGTGGAGACAGAAGGTAATCAACTGAATAAATCCATCAAGATAAAAAGATGACCAGGCAGCAACAAAAAATTACGAAGCATACTAAGAAACGTGGCCAAGTCCAATGAAAAAACTAAAAACCAGGAAGAGATGCAGAACATTGAACAACTAATCAAAGCCATCCAAACAAATATCATGGACCAACTTAATGAAGTAAAGGAAGAGATCAAGGCTATTAAGAAGACACTGGGAGAACAAACTAAAGAAATTGTAAACATACATAAAAAGATAACAGATATAATGGTGATGAATGTCACAATCTAAGAAATCAAAAATACACTGGAAGCACATAACAGCAGATTTGAACAGGCAGAGGAAATAATTAGCGATATGGAAGACAGTACATCTGAAATTAAACAGATAGTAGAACAAATGGATAAAAAGATACAAAAAATCCAGCAGGGACTTAGGGATTTGAACAACACAAAACACACAAATATATGCATTATAGGCAACCCAGAGGGAGAAGAGAAAGGAAAGGGGACAGAAGGAGTGTTGGAGGAAGTAATGGCTGAAAACTTCCCAACCCTATTGAGGGAGATGGATGTACAAGTCTGGGAAGCGCAGCACACCCAAAATAGTATAAATCCCAACAGGCCTACTACAAGACATATACTTGTCAAACTGTCCAATGCTCAAGACAAAGAGAAAATACTGAAAGCAGCAAGAGAAAAGAGAACCATCAAAGGCAAGGGAAGCTCGATAAGATTGAGTGCTGATTTCTCATCTGAAACCACGGAGGCAAGAAGGCAGTGGTATGATATAGTTAAGGTACTAAAAGGAAAAACTTCCAGCCATGAATTCCCTATCCAGCAAAGCTGGCATTCAGAAATGATGGAGAGTTTAAAATATTCACAGATAAACAGAAATTAAGAGAGTATGCCAATAAGAAACCTGCCCTTTAAGAAATACTAAAGGGAGTGTTGCAGGTTGAAAGGAAAAAAACAGAAGAGAGACAGTTGTAGGAGAGTGGAAGAAAAAAATAAATAAAGAAATAAAAACAACATATGACATACATAAACCCAAAGAAAATATGGCTAATGTAAGCAATTCCTTGAGAGTAATAATACTGAATGATAATGGATTAAACTCACCAGTCAAGAGACATAGATTGGCAGAATAGATTAGGAAATATGACTCATCTATATGTTGTCTACAAGAAACCCACCTTAGACCCAGGGACACAAGGAGGCTGAAAGTGAATGGCCGGAAAACAATCTTACAAGCAAACAATAACCAAAAAAGGGCAGGAGAGGTTATTCTAATACTGGCAAAATAGACTTTAAATACAAAACCACTGTAAGAGAAAAAGATGGCACTATATATTAGTAAAAGGGGTAATCTTTCAAGAAAAAAGAACAATCATAAACATTTATGCATCTAACCAAGGTGCCTCAAAACACATGAGACAAACACTGGAAAAATTAAATGGGGAAATAGATGCCTCTACAATTATAGTGGAGGACTTTAATAAACAATTACCACCATTAGAGAGAACATCTCAACAAAGAAGCAATAAAGAAACAAAGATTTTGAATAATACATTAGAAGATCTGGACCTAATAATATATACAGAACACTACACCCAAATACAGTGGGATATATACAGTGCACATGGATTATTCTGCAAGATAGACCACATGCTAGACCATAGAAAAATGCTCAATTAATTCAGAAAGATTGAAATCATACCAAGTAATTTTTCTGACAACAATGAAATGAAGATGGAAATCAGTAAAGGCCAGAGAACCAGATTAGGCACAAAGATATGGAAGTTAAACAACACACTCTTAGACAAACAGTGGGTCAAGGAGTAAATCTCAAAAGAAATCAGTAACTACCTAGAAACAAATGAAAATGACAACACAACATATCAAACCCTATGGGATGCAGCAAAATCTGTACTGAGAGAGAAATGCATAGCCATACATGCATGTATCAAAAAAGAAGAAAGAGCTAAAATCGAAGACCTAACTGCACACCTGGAAGAACTGGAAAAACAACAATAAACTAACCACAAAGGAAGTAGAAAGAAGGAGATAACAAAGATTAGAGCAGAACTAAATGAAATAGAAAATAAGAAAGCACTAGAAAAAAAATAAACAAAAGCAAAAGCTGGTTCTTCAAGAAGATCAGTAAAATTGACAAACCCTTAGCTAGACTAACAAAGGAAAAAAGAGAGAAGATGCAAACACACACAATAAGAAATGAGGAAGGGGATATCACCACTGACCCCACAGAAATAAAGAGTATCATAAGAGGATACTTTGAAATATTATATGCCAACAAGAAGGATAATTTAGAGGAAATGGACAAATTCCTAGAAACTCACAAGCAGCCTACACTGACGAAAGAAGAAATTGATGAACTCAACAGACCAATCACAAGTACAGAGATAGAATCAGTCATCAAAAACCTCCCAACCAAGAAGAGCCCAGGACCAGAAAGCTTCACAGGTGAATTCTACCAAACATTCCAGAAAGAACTAACACCAATCCTGCTTAAACTCTTCCAAAAAAATAGAAGTAGAAGGAGCATTGCTTAACTCATTATATGATGCCAACATTACCCTAATATCAAAGCCAAACAAAGACGCCACAAGAAAGGAAAATTACAGACCAATCTCGCTAATGAACCTAAATCCTCAACAAAAGACTTGCTAATCATATTCAACAACACATCAAACGAATTATACACCATGACCAAGTGGGTTTCATCCCAGGTATGCAAGGATGGTCCAACATAAGAAAATCAATCAATGTAATACACCACATAAACAGATCGAAAGAAAAAAAATCACATGATCATCTTTATAGATGCAGAAAAAGCAGTGACAAAATACAGCACTCTTTCCTAATAAAAAGACTGCAAAATATAGGAATAGAAGGAAACTTTCTGAACATGATAAAGGGTATACATGAAAAACCCACAGCTAACATCACATTCAATGATAAAATCCTAAAAGCTTTCCCTCTAAGATCAGGAACAAGACAAGGATGCCCACTATCACTGCTCCTATCTACCATTGTGTTAGAAGTACTTGCTTGAGCACTGAGACAAGAAAAAGAAATAAAAGGCATCCAAATTGGAAAGGAAGAAGTAAAAATTTCACTGTTTGCAGATGACATGATCCTATACATAGGAAGCCCTGAAAAATCTACAACAAAGCTTCTAGAACTTATAAATGAGTTCAGCAAAGTTGCAGGTTATAAGATCAATGTGCAAAATCAGTAGCATTTCTGTACACCAATAATGAGCAACCTGAGGAGGAAATCAGGGAAAAAATATGACTTACAATAGTAACTAAAAGAATCAAATACCTAGGAATAAATTTAACTAAAGATGTAAATGATGTATACACAGAAAACCATACCACACTGTTAAAGGAAATCAAAGAAGACTTAAATAAATGGAAGACTATCCCCTGTTCATGGATAGGAAGACTAAACAACATTAAGATGTCTATCCTACCCAAACTAATCTACAGATTTAATGTAATCCCAATAAAAATCAGCACAGCATTTTTTACTGAATTGGAAAAACTATGAAAATTTTTTGAAGGGCAAGAGGCCCTCAATAGCCAAGACATATTGTAAAAGAAAAATGACGTTGGAGGTATCACACTACCTGACTTTAAAACATATTACAAAGCTATATTGGTCAAAATTGCATGGTATTGGCACAAGAATAGACATATCGACCAATGGAACTGAATTGAGAGTTCTGACATAGATCCTCACAAATACAGTCATCTCATATTCGACAAGTCCACAAAGCCCAATCAACTGGAAGAGTATAGCCTCTTCAACAAATGGTCCTTGGAGAACTGGATATCCATATCCAAAAGAATGAGAGAGGAACTTCATCTCACATATTACACAAAAATCAACTGAAGATGGATCAAAGATCTAAGTATAAGAACCAAGACCATAAAGACTCTGGAAAATAATGTAGGGAAACATCTACAGGACCTTGTAATAGGAAATGCTTTCATGAACTTCACACCCAAAGCACAAACGCAAAAGAAAAAATAAATGGGAGCTCCTCAAAATTAAAAACTTTTGCACTTCAAAGGAGGTTATCAAGAAAGTAAAAAGGCAGCCTACCCAATAGGAGAAAATATTTGGCAACCATATATCTGATAGGAGCCTAATATCCAGTATATATAAAGAAATCCTACGCCTTGAAAAATAAAAAGACAACCCATTCAAAAAAATGGGCAAGTGACTTAAAAAGACACTTCTGCAAGGAAGAAATACAAATGGCTAAAAAGCACATGAAAAGATGCTCAACATCACTAGCTATTAGTGAAATGCAAATCAAATCTACAATGAGAACCATCTTACACCCATTAGACTGGCCTCTATTAAAAAAAAAAAAAAACAGAGGACTACAAGTTTTTGAGAGGATGTGGAGGAATGGGAACCCTCATCCATTGCTGGTGGGAATGTAGAATGTTCCAGCCATTGTGGAGGATAGTTTGGCAGTTCCTCAAAAAACTAACTATAGAATTGTCATATGATCCAGCAATTCCACTGCTGGTTATATACCCAGAAGAATCGAAACCAAGGACACGGACAAATATATGCACACCAATGTTCATAGCGGCATTATTCACTATTGCCAAAAGCTGAAATCCACCCAAATGCTCATCAACAGATGAATGGATAAACAAAATGTGGTACATATATACAATGGAATATTACTCAGCTGTAAGAAGGAATACAATGGCAACACATAGAATAACATGATGAATCTTGAGGACCTTACTTTGAGTGAAGCAAGCCAGGTATCAAAGGACAAATATTACATGACCTCATTAATATGAATTAAGCAAATTGAGCAGACTCAGAGAGCTATTGTCTGGAAGATAGGTGTACAGAAAATAGAAAGGGAGAAGAAGGCTGTGAGCCAATGCCCAGATGGGCATAATCTATGATAAGGTGGAAGTGTGTAGTTGGGCACTGAAGGGATATGAAAGGAGAGTAATGATATTATTGGGTTGGGTGGTACAGGTTTGACAGGTGGGTAGAGCAGGGAGGGTGGGTTTGATGGTCCATGGAACTGAGGGGAGGGTTGGAGAGGGACCAGGTGAACACTGGGGATTGGCGGGTATGTGATTGAAAGTACAAAATTGGGAACGCTCCTATGGCAATATGACAAGGAAGGGTTACCGGTTTAGGATGTTGGATGGGGGGGTGCATTCGGGATAGGGCACACCTGGGGCAGGCTTCTAGGGAGTGTGCGAGTGATCATTTTGTCATAACGTGTTGTATCAGTGGGTGGAGACCCACATAATGAGTAGGAAGGAGCTGGACTCTCATCCTGGGGAGGACCAATATGTTCTCAAACAGAGGGGCAGGAGTCTCTCGAGAGCATGAGTGGTTCCTAATAGGGAAGAACAAACCAGTGTGCCAAGACCTTAGTGTTGTTGCAAGTAACTATGAATCTTGTCATTAAGGAGGGAAGCTGGGTGGTCACCGTGGACTGAGGGAAGGGGGAGGGAGGAATAGCATAGATGGAACAGGGAGTATTTAGTGGGCAATGGAAGTGTTCTACATGATCTCACAATGATTGACACAGACCATGTTAAATATCATCAAAATTTATAAAAATGTACAGTCTAAAATGTAAACCATAATATAAACCATTGGTCATGATTAGTAGCTATGTTTCACTATTTGTAAATCAGTTGTAACAAATGTACCATCCACATGTAAAAAAGGCATTAATACAGGAAGGGGGAAAAGGGGGAGGATGTTGGGTATATGGTAATTCCCTGCATTCTGTATGTGACTTTACTGTGACCTAAAACTTCTTTGCAAACAAAATGAAAAAAAAAGTAAGGCACTGGGGAATAAATGGAAGAAAATATCAGTGTACATTCATGACAACAGATATTACAGTGATGGAAGGGAAAATGTCAAAAAAAAAATTTTTTAATATTTTTCATTATTTTTTAATATCCCTATTTTTAAATTTTAGTTTCAGTTTTCTTTTAATTTTTATGTATTTTATTTCTTATATTTAAACCTACCATTATTATTTCATTCTCCTATTAATTGTATTTGGCTATTTTATTGGCTTCATTTTTGAAGAGGCTTTAGGTCACAGAAGGGTTACATCTGGGGCAGGGGAGGATCATTGGTATGGGGTGTCAGTGATGGGGGAAACATGGGAGGAAGTTCACCTGGACATACATATAAGGTATATAAATGTATTCAAATGTTCATGGGGTATTGTCACAGTGGGTAGAGATTCACACAATAACAGATCTCTGTCACGTTCTCTAATGTAGCAGCAACTGTCCCCCAAGTGCAGGGGCAATGACTGGCGAAGGAGGATGGTCCATTGATGGGCCCTTGATATTGATGACTGTGCATATGAACCTTTACTCTTGAAATTGAAACTTAGCCTAGTATTACAGAGTGCCTAAGAGTTACCTCCAGGGTGCCTCCTTGTTGCTCAAATGTGGCCTCTCTCTAAGCCAAACTCAGCATATAAATGCATTACCTTCCCTCCAGCGTGGGACATAACTCCTGGGTATGGGCCTCCCTGGCACTATGAAATTACTACTAAGCACCAACTAGCAATGCAACTGGAAAAATACCTCAAATAAAAAGGGGAAAAATAAAGACAATGTGTTTATATGGCTAAGAGACTTCAAAGTAAGCCAGGAGGTCATCCCAGAGGTAACGCTTATAGACATCTCAGCAGGATCTCATAGACTGCCAAAGTGGATACTACCTCAAATAGTGGGGCTCCTGAGGGCTCTGGAGACACCCAGGTCCTATGGTCAGGGCAGATAGCTCTGAAGTTTGGTGTCTTGCCAGTGGGCCCTACTTTGGAGTTTGTGTTCCTGAGAGTGACAGAGTTGGACTCAGTTATGGCTTCCCTACACATGGCTTATCTGTCCCTTTTATTTGAATCTATACTTGGTGCTGGAGTTGGTACTTGTATATCCAAGAGACTTAAATCTTTGGGCTGTCCATGTGCCAGGTGGGCCCTGAGCCTCAGCAGAGTTGCAACACCTACTCTCCATTTCATTAGACTCACCCAGGACAACTAACAAGGAGGTGAGGATTGACAACCACCATACCAAGGAAATGAGAGAGCCTACAACTGCAAGCAAGAGAGTCCCATCCATCGGCTGAATGAGATCGAAGCCCCTCTCAATTAGAAGTATAATGGACATCACCTGCCCAGAATCCTCAGGATTGGGGAATGAACTATGGACTAGAGTGGACTTACTGGTATTCTACAATAGACTTGTTGGGATTCTAGCAATGGAAGAAATTACAGCATTGATATGGAGGCAGTGACCACTGGAGGCTCTGGGGGCAGGGGGAGGGAAAGACAGTTGTAATGAGGGGGCTTTTTTGAGACTTGGCAATTGTCCTGAATGGCATTGCAATGACAGATATAGGCCATAATAAATATTCCTATAGCTTGCAGAATTGTGTGGGAGAGAGTGTAAACTACAATGTGAACCATGGTCCATGCTCAATGGCAATACCCCAGGATGTGTTTATCAATTGCAATGAATGTGCCACACTAAAGAAGGATGTTGTTTATGTGGGAGGGTGTGGGAGATGTGGGGAGCAGGGCATATGGGAATTCCTATATTTTTTGTGTAACATTTGTACAATCTAAGTATATTAATATATATATATATTTAAATAAAGGAATAAGAGAGAAGAAATGACATATAAGTAAGGGAAAAAGTCTATAAAATGACTAAGTTGAATGCTTTACAAAGAGAGAAAGAGCACCTTTAGAAATACTACTGATGAAGGAAAATATGGTGGAAGCCTGGCCCTCTTCAGATACCAAGAATTATAAGAAAATTATAAAAATTAAAACATTTGCTATTAGTGCAAGATTAATCAAATAGACCAATGGAAAAAGAACAGCAATCCCAGGAATAGAGCTACTATTGCAAATAATTGGGAAGAGGAGGAACTATTCAATACATGTTACATAAATAATTAGTTATCTATGGAAGAATACTTACTTGGATCCCTGCCTTAAGTAAAAAATAAAAACCAGCTCTAAGTGGATTAAATATTAAATGTGAAAGCTAGAACTAAAAGCCCTTTAGCATACTGTAAAGAAGTATATCTTTATAAACTTAGGGTAATGAATATTTTCTGAAACAGGACAGAGGGTGGACAAACTATAAAGGAAAAGATTTAGAAAATTGTATTAAAATTAATAACCACTGCTCATCCAGAAAGATCATAAAGAAAATGAAGTGATGAAAATGATCTTGAAAGAAATACTGCAACATATTAAGTTGCTTTACTGTACTTTCCTATTGCCTTTTATTCATGCATCCTTTGCTGATATTTACTAAGGACACTTCCTTCCCAATAAGTGCTCTCAATTTTCACATTTTAATTGTCCCACTCACACCCTGAGAGTTAGATAAAGAACCATCTTCAATGTGTAGAACAATTATAACTATTGTAGTTACTAGAAGACCAAAAACTGTGCATAATCATAGAATAAAGAATGACAGAGAAACCTATTGCCAAGATCCAAATTCATGCATCTTATAAGAGAGATAGGGAATTGAAAATAAACAAATAGAGAAATATATACAGAAAGGAAGGAAGCAAGGAAAGAAGGAAGGAAATATGGAGGCAAAGAGGAAGGAAGGAATAAAATGCTGGGAACAGGAGACAAATACTAGCCAGAGTATTTGGCCAGCTCAAGCCAGAGAGTTCTAAGACAGCACCTCTGCATAAAGCAGGTATCTCAGAGGACTATAGCCACTATGTAGCAGTCTCTTCTAGTCAGTTTGTCCATTCAGCAGTGGCAATAGCTAGATCATCTTTGGTGAAAGACAGCCCATGCTGTTGGATCCATGAATAGCATACACCCCTGACACTATGCTTTTTCTGTACTTGATCCTATTGTGCAAGCATGAGGTGGCCAAGAAGAGAGACTGGTTGGTATCCTCACATGTTAGTAAGAATCTCCTCTTTAGGGGTTGTTCTCTGATAGAATCTACTTTATTCCCAAACCCATGGTTTATCTTGTTCCTAGTTAAATCCAATTGCAGCAGTTAGTTCCAGTTTGCAGCTTTCCCATACAAGTGGAAGCAGTCAGATTAGTCCTCTGAGACATCAGTACTAACCAACTGGTGGCCCCTCCTCTTAGGTCTAAATCCCAGCTCCTCAGGGTTCTACCCTGATCCCCTAAAGCATTTATCCCAGCCAAGCAGGGTCCCCTCCACAGGGGTCTGTTTCTGAACTCCACAGGCCTCTAGATTTTAATAATTCTAACCTACTCCCTTTCCTCCCAGCTCAGGGGTGGTAAATGCTTCCTATACTTGCTACTTTTGTGATACCTCAGTACTTCATATTAACATATCTGTTAAAGGAATTGTTGTGGCTTCTGTCCCATAAATGGACACTGACTGATATAATGATCAAAACCCCTTAAGATAGAAAGCAGGAGAGTTAATAGAGTCCTAAGGACAAACAGTGCCAGTGTACTGCTGTCCTTGCTAGGTAAAGTTGAATATGTTTTGATTCTCTCTATTGATGGCAATTTAAAAGAAAGCATTCACCAAATCAATAGGCACACATTAAACTAAAAAGGCAGTGTTGATTTGCTTCAGTGAAGATACCAGATTCAGTATGGAAGCTTCCATTAGGGCTGGTTAAGTTTATCATTGCCCATTATCTGCTGCCATGATCTCTCTGCTTTTTGCAGAGTGCAGATAAGGGAATTAAATAGGGACCACTACTCCTGCATCTTTCAAGTCTTTGACAGTGATAGTAATCTCTGCAAATCTTCTCAAGATGCAGTACTACTTATTTACTATTATGGCTATATGGCAGGGGTTGGGGCAATTTTAGGGACTTCCTCGTGCCCTTCCTACCCTAATGGCTTTTCATTAATGGCTTCAAGGGTCAGGAAACCAATGTAAGGGTTCAACCAGCTTCTATGTATAGTATATCTATCAATTATACCCTACTGGACTGGGGAAATAATCACAGAATGGATCCTCAAACCCATGATACCAAGATAAAGTCATTTATCACTTGGTGTCCATAAACCCTCACATAGAAGACTATGGTAACAGTTCAGGTCTTCCAGGTATCAGTGTTGGCACATATTTAACAAGCCCTGAAAAGTCTGATATTCTTTTCCCCCAGAGATGAGTTGCTCCCTGGAGAATAAGCACAGAATATTTTTCCACATATACTTTTGGGAGAATTGCAGAGTCCTTTTCATGGAAACCTGGTCTCCCCTTCAATCAATGGGCTATAAGTCAGTGAACTGATATAGATTTGGAAATTTAATGAAGAACCACAATTTTCCATTGTGGCAATGGGTATCAACCTTCTACTCAACACCTTCAGGGTTTTTTTAATTTAATTATTTTTATTATTGTAAACATTGAACAATATTCTAGTCACTATCCTATTTTGCACCACAAGGACACCCATGATCTATAATTTACGGCCATAGATCCCTGGGGGCAAACACACTCTGTCACTCTGCCTTTGCTGTGCATTACAGTAAACACATATAGTTTGTGTCTGATGGTTAAAGATTGCAATTTGGTCTATTCTGTTTTAGAATCTAACATCTCCATTGATATGAGGAAGCCCAGGGTCATGGCAGCATCTCAAACTAACACACAGTCTACAGAGGACAACCGTTACTAGACTTCTCAAAGATTCCAGTGCCCTACATAAGAGTATATTCTTTATTGCCTAAGTAAAAGTAGTGTCCCCTGCCCCACCCCCAGGGTGATGGATTCTCAAATATTACATAGTAATGCATAGATAAATTCTCACTTCCCTAAGTTTTCTGACTCCTTCCTTCATCCCATACCAAGGCAGTTCTGGAATGTTAATCCTGTTTAATGATGGCCATTGTTGTTTGTGGAATTTGAGTAACCATCCCAACAAATTATTACACACAGCTCCAGGTATCCCTGCCAGAGCACCGAACTCCAAGTGAAAGGTGAGTATTTTCATGGCATCCAGATTTATATTCTTCCCCCATCCCCACAACTCTTAACACCAGAGTTTCAGTGGGTCCAATGGGCTCATTGGGATCCACTCCCACCACCGTATTCCCCTCTGTCTTAAGTTGCCAAAAGCTGCCAATGCAAAGTACCAGAAATGGGTTGACTTTTATAATGGGAATTTTATTTGGGGTAAAACTTACAGTTCTGAAGCCATGAAATGTCAAAATCAAGGCACCTTCAGAGATGCTTTCTCACCAAATTCAGCTACTGGTAATCCTGGTGTCCAGCCACATGGCAAATATGGCTGCTGATGTCTGCCTTCTCCTCCAGAATCTACCATCTCCCAGGGTTCAGCTGTCGGCAACAAAGCATAGGGCTTGTCTCTTTCCAGGCCTCCTCTCTCAGTCTCTTGAGACTTCTCTGCCTTTCTGCATTTATGGGTGAACCTGGAGTCCTTTCTCTCATATGGCAGGATCAAAGATGGCAGAGCTCCCTTTTCCACTGTGCCTGTCTCTCTGTGAGTCTCCATTTTTATCAGATCCAGCAAGGGTGCTAGACTCAACCTGAGTCATGCCTCACTTACATAGCCCAATTGAAAGGGTCTCACACCCACAGGAATGGATTAGTTCAAAGACATATTATTTTTCTTTTTGGGATTCATAAAAGAACTTCAAACTGCCACACCCTCCCTCCATATTCCCTCATGGTATGTATTAACCAAAGCATGACTTTGGTTATCTGCCTAGATGAGGGTAGTAGGGATGAATAGTGGGGAGAATCAATCATCTTGCTAGGTAACTGCTTTATGTAAAGACACTGCAGTTTCCAGGTACCACATGGTCATTCTCCTCTGTTCTCCTCTGGAAAGGGAAAAGGAGCTGCTTCTGATGGTCAAATATATGGAGGGGCATGGGAGGGTTCAAGATTTTTAGGCTCATCAACTTAAATGTCTCCATGATTGGTCTCAGCATCCTACTCTTTCCTTACCAGGGCCCTGACTTTCACTTTTTTTTTGAGAAGTTGTTTGTTTCCTTTGTAGCTGTCTGTCACCGTTATAATTAGATCCCAAGCCCAATGTTATTTTTTTAGCTCATCCTCTTTAAGACTGCCATAGATGTCCTCTAGCTTTCACAGCATGATTATGTAAATAACTATTTGACCTGAATCTATCCAGTGTCATCAAAAGCAACCATCCCATGCCATAATTCTTGTATTATTTTTTTCTGCCTTCCCAATCAATTACAACAGCAATTTAAGTTCCCAATGTCTTGCCCTTATCTGCACCTTACCCTAATTTACCACCAAGTTAAACTTCAGTACTTGTGAGGCCATGCATGTCAGAGTTTATTATCACACCTTACCCCAGCAGCAAGCAGGCATCTATTGCCCTCCACTAGGAAGCAATCCAACATCCTGAGGATCTTCATTCTAGGGCCTCTGCTAATTTCAGTTGTCTTAGACTGGGCTCCCTAGAAAACAACATTTTATTGGACTCAGGGGATATAATCCCAGGAAAGCAAGAGTGAAGGAAAAAGGGAATGAGGCACAAAAGGAGAGAGATCATTACAAGGTGGCACATTGTCCAGCTGGCCACAGCTTTATAAAAATGTAACTGGTTTGCTCAATTATGCAGGATGTTTTCTATATGGAACCACTACATTGGCAAGTAGTCCATAGAGGGGGGACAGGCTAGCAATTTATCTGCCAGCTCCTTCTCAACTCTTATGTAAAATCCTTCTCATGTATGGATTGCACTATTAGACCCTCTAGGCAGCTACTAGGGAGGAAAACTAGAGCGTCAGTCAGTCCAGTTGGGTTGAACTAGAGCTTCATTTGGGCACTGGAGTCACTGCAGCTCCAGATACAGAAGGCACATGGAAGCTTTGCCCTCACTCTGGCCAGGAAGCAGGACAATGGTTGAGGCCTGGAAGGCAGATGGGGCCAAGAAGGAAGGCACAGTATTTTGGAAATTTATTATCTCATGTCAAAGGAAGTCCAAAAGGAAGTCAAGTTTTAGGACTGTTTGATTTAGCACTTCTACACATCCATCAAGTTCCCAGCTTCTTTCTCGACACTTTGCCATAGATTCTGCCTTCCATAAACCCAAGCTTAATCCCCACATAGTAAGAAGGTGCCTTCCAGCAGTCACTAGAGGAAAAATGCTTCCTTGTTTGAAACAAGCAAAGAGAAGAAAAGCTCTTCCCAACACATCAAACATTGGAAAACAAGAAAAGGAAATATTCTATTAGTAAAGAAATATCTCTAGTTAGTACGATTCAGAACTGTATACATAAAAATTTATAACAGTTGATAAGACAAATTTCACAAAGCTAAAGTACTAATCCTATATTTTTAACCTTTCACAGGGCGCCAGAAGAAACAAATGTGTTGTGCAGAAAAACAGAAATCATAGCTTTTTGACCTTGTCATTCTTTCAGTAAAGCTGGCAAGTCTAGGCCTCCAGAAAAGCAACATCATAAGCTATTGCATGAATCCCACTCATGCTCTAAAATAAGTTACTGATTTCCTTCCCACAGAAATAACTAGGACCTACATTTGGAACTATACACAATCTAGGTAAAAAATAAACCTAACAAAAGTTAGGCATGAAAATTTTGATTAACATCAACCTTTACATTTAGGATAATAAGTTTTCTCTCTCTAATTTGAAATAAAATCAAGAAGATAAATAAATAAGGTTGGTTTTCAAGTGGCATTGATAATCTAGACCTGAATTCTTAAAATCCCAGGGTTCTTTCCCAAAATTGTCAACCAATTAGCCTCATGACCTTCAGTAAATCACTTCACTTTTCCAAGTCTCAGATTCTTCATCTATCAATTGGCTGAACTATGATGAGAAAAATTTCAGTTCTAAGAAGAACAAAAAAAGTTGCCTAATTAAAATGTTAAAGATATTGACTTGTTTATCTGCATCTGAAATCTGAAAATATCCAAGCTCAATCCTGTTGAGATGTTATACTGGATTCTTCAAGAGTCAACACTGATGTGAAGAAAGAAAGAGTAAATCTGACACTCAGAAATAAGATCTTCTGTTGTATTTTATTTGTCTATATATATCAGGAATGAGGGATGAAATTAACAATAATTTCAAACTTCTCTTCCAAGAGAGAAGATAGCTTTTTTACTGGTAAAAATAAATTCTGAATGCTTAGAGCTTGCTTTGCTCTACTAATAAAAAATCAAATGAAAAAAAGCAATTTGATTAAATTATGTGTGCCTTTTCCTATGCCAATGGAGCTTAACTAAGCAAACAGAAGCAGTGAAGTAAATCAATGTTGGTTTATTAAAGATCAGAATTCAATATCTCAATGGTTGAGGAGCTTATGCACTAGAGTGCTCACTGTTTAGCTTTCCTTTACAAAGAAAGTAAACATGGTGGTACCAAGGAAAAACTTGTTCAGAAAATGACATTGACAAGACGGTTTCTCAAGCAGGAGCTTGCCTAAGCAGAATATAAATTTTATCCTAGTGTTTCACATGTTTCAAGTTCTTTTCAAAAATATTTATTTTAACAATTTAAAAAAATTATTTCATAAATATTTGTTTTGTTCACCGCTGAAAGCACTCCCACCTCCCAAGTAAGAAATGAAAACGGAAATGCTTTCACCTCCTCTTATCTGACTCACCAAATATTTGGTGAAGAATTCAGAGATTAATTTCTCATTCAGGCCTATTCTACAATGAAGTCACAAATAGCGGCAAATTTGTAACATCACATTAATCTCCATGACAACAGACTTGCTGCACAAACAGAGGATTATGACTTCACAGGAGATTCAGAGAGTGGGCTGCAAGGAAGAGAGCTCATTTGCAAACTCATATAATCTACGGTAATTGCACAGGGAGTACAGGCAAAGCCCAGCAAAGCAAATTGCTTTTCATGGAAATATTTTGTGTTTTTTTTTCAAGTTTGTTCCACTATGAAAATCTTTTTGTAAATGGCATGGGTTGTATGACATAAGGCAATTTTAACACATAGCCAATGTGAGACTAGCAACTTGGGATGCAAATCGTTGAACCAGGACTGATGGAAGCACGACAGAAACACTATGCATCCAAAACTGCACTATATACAACTTATAGACAAACAAAACAGAATTGCTACTCATGAATTTACTATCTAAGCTTTGAACATTTGCAAAGGAATATGCCTTTTTATCTTTCCTTTCCCATTTTACTTTCTCTAAAACACAATCTATAAAAATTATAATCCCCTTTTGGGATTCACTTCCATTTTAGGGAAGCTGAAATACTCATATCTAAATAACATCCTTAGGGATTATTCATATATAAATTCTTTTAAAAGAATTCTCCAACTATTCTTTTCTCCAACTAGTATTTTTTCCTGTAATCTCCTTTCCTTTTTTTAAGGAAAAAATCCTGCTCACAGCAAGACTAAGGCTTTTACAGAACTCTATACCCAAGCATTGGTGCTGAGGATTTTTCCTGACATAAAAATTTATTGGCTTATTAGCCATACCTCAAAAGTTGGCCAATGGGTTACTCACTGTTTTTTGTTCTTGTTGTATTGTGCTTGGTATCATTTTGTTCAATTTGTGTTCCCAGTAAAGCAGGGGTGTCTTTAAGAAAACAAGTAAAATAAATCAAATGAACTAAAATTATACCTTCAGTGGTACTCAGTAAAAGGAATAGTTAAAATAATAGTTTAACCATAGGCCAAAAGGCTGCAAACTCTCCCAAGCCTTCTAAGGAATACTTACATTGGCAGAGAGCAGGAATGAAGCACCTGAAAAGCAGCCTGAAGTGGTCAAAATATTTTTGAGGACCAGTGTTTTCATGGAATTTCCCACTAAATCCTTCTCCCTGTGCAGAAGGCCAAAGATGAAATATAACTTATGATTAAGGATATTGAGTGTGATAACTACTTGTGGGTTGTGAAGGAACAGACCTCATTACTCACAATTGGCTCAATTAAATATTTGAGGCAAGAAAATGATCTCACCAAATCCTCAGAAAACATTATACCAAGCTGAATGACTTGAGCCTCTGATATGTTTGAAGCCAAATAGAACACCAGATTGATGAAGCTCTTATAATTATGGACATTGGCTGGTAATGCTGGAGTGCATATTGTATTTTCTTTCTAACATCTGGTTGATATCACACTCTCAAAAGACATGTATGCTATCTAATCTCTCCTCTCCCACTGTCTCACTTGCCTGCAAGATGTACCAAAATGGACAAGTTTGATCATTTTGGTGCCAACTGCATGACATTCTCTTAAGTCAAAAGATCAAAGTAGGAATAAGGATTTTGTGGTGTTTTAATAAACCTCAGAACCAAAGAGACTGCAATTGTTTCCAGGACCCACCTTTAGCAACCTCTGGAAAGCCTCCCCTCTTTTTGTTTTACCTTCCTTGTCTTTCCCATAAACTTCTCAACGGCCGGTTATAGGCCAAGGCTAAAAAGGTTAGCCTCCAATGGTCTGGCTCTTTTCCTCTCATCCACATTGACTTGGCTTGTCCTTAAATATGAATAAGAATAATTGCCTAGGAAAAAATGTTTTAATTAGAGCTCAGATTAGAAACATATTTATAAACAAACTAGTTTAAAGAAACTTGAGTAACAGAAGTAAATACTTAAACCATAATATAGTCAGTCTCTTTTAGGTAACACTTTGCACTTTGCATGATAAATTCCATTTAATTAACACTATTATTAGAAGTAAAAATAATAATAATAGAAAAAAATCATTATAACAACTATTCTTTTGAGCACATCTCAATCATGCATCAGATTCTATGCGCTAAGTATTTTTTTATTATCTCATGTAATCGTCACCCCAGCCTTAAGGAGTTGGTATTATGATTTCCATTTTATAGATGAAGAAATTGAAGCTCAAATAGATAAATAATCACAAATTCATGGAGCTATCAAATAATGGAATAAGGATTGTTAACTAGAAGTTCTGATTGATAACTTATAGAAGTTCTGCAACACAGTTTTACACCAGACGTCAATTATATCTGAAAAAGGCAGCAGCTCTACCAGATGGGCTAAATAAAGATCTGAAGCTCAGATATATATACACACACATACCTATATTTATATAATACATCATACATGATAGCTTATATTTATATATGTATGTTTATGTACATATATATTGTTTTCATATATATTTGTATCATCAGTCAATAAATATTCCCTACCTCTCAAGAGCAAAGAGCTATGACTGTCCTTCCTCAATTCCATCTTCCCCTATTGCTTAAGGGGCCTTTCTGTGACTTTTCTTATTCCATTCTGCCCTTACAGTTGCTGAGAGAAGAGAGAAATAAGATGAACAGAAGAGCCAGATATAAGTCTACTGCTCTTCAAACACTCACTATGAAAATCCTCAGAGATTTTCAATGGCTCTTTAAAAAAAAAAAAAAAAAAGATCTACACCCCAAATTTCAGTGCAGCATTATGGTCACTGAACTGATTCCAAATGCTCCTACTTGCTACAGAAAAAAACATTACTTATTTTTTAAAATGATCAAACTTCCTTTGATAGATTTTTAAATTATTTTTGATCATTCAAATAATGCCTCCAAATGGCTCTAAATTTAAAAGCTGTGAATTGACTGTAACACATGTCATAGCAAGCATATTAATTTGAGCTAGGCCAAATTTATGATATAGTTTGTTATTTTATGTGCTATATGCACACTTTATAGTTCATAAAGACCATTTGAATAATCAATGCATAAGGTGTATTTATGCTTCTTTTATGGGTTGTGAAACATCATTTTACCATTTGAAATCACTACTTAGATTTATATCAAGAGTATCTTCATTTATAACATTTTTCTGGTAACACAAATAATTAGATGTGGTGAACCTGGTCAGGAATATAACCTTAGTTATGATGCTACTGTCTGGCAGCTAGCTATCTAATCGGTAACGTGGGATCCATGTGAGCAATGCACTATGACTCAGTTGCTCGGAATTTTTGCTGTTCAATAACTTTAGGTGAGGATTAAACAAGTTGATTAAGACCATGACCATAGCTGCTTTGTACATAAACAAAGTCTTTATTGTTAATAACAAAGCAAAACTGGGTTGGTGGGGAGTGGGGTGTAGGGCAAATGAATATTAGTTTCCTGGGAGAGCTCCAACAAATGTTGGCCTCATGGAGTGCTCAGTTTTCAGGGCCTTAGTAATTATTTTTCTTGTCCTCAGTATCATATTGATTCTCAAGACAGAGGAAATACTGGGGTCAAAAAAGTCTGCTGAGATCAAGATGGCATCGGTTTAGGAGGGCACTCACTGACTAGCTCTTTGAGGACGGCTGATTGGGGACGGGGTCCTGCCCGGGAGTCTGTGCTATGGGCGCATGGAGCGAGAAGCTTGGGACATCTATCTGGAGGCAGCTCGACGCGTTGATTGCTCAGTAGAGATTCGTGAGTTTTAACCCTGCCCGTGAAGGTTAACACAGATGGCTGAGCCTCACCCTCAGGGAAAGAGGCTAGCTTGAACCGAGGACTCCCGAGGCAGCCTGGTGAGAGGGAGTGATCTCCAAGAGTGGGAGTATTCTGGTGGAGGGTCGAGAGGACTTTCCTTTCTGTGGATTTTGCTGCCTGGAACCCCTTGAAGACTTGGGGAGCAAAATAGCTGGCTTGAAGCAGGACCAGGCTGAGGGGAGTGGCGAATCTGCTGAGGAAGTTGACTTACCTAGCTGCTCAGGGATACACCCCAACCCCCACCAGCAATCCGGTGAGAGGGAACGTTCTCCAAGAGTGGGAGGGTTCTGACAGAAGGTGGAGAGAGGTTTCGTTTCTGTCAATTTGGCTGCCTGGACCCCCTCATAGCTTTCGGGAACACGTAAGCTGGCTTGAAGCAGAGCCAGGCTGAGGGAAGAGGTGAATCTACTGAGGAAGCCTGATTTACCAACAGCCCAGTGATACTCAGGCTTGGCTCCAGATGGGGCAGAGTCAGCCATTTTTATCGTTCTGCACTGACTAGCATGAGAGCTTCAGCTCCCCTGGGGAGGCCAGGAAGTGGGAAGTGCTTGATTAGTGTTCACAAGCCTAGTTAGTGTCCCCTCAGTGAAGTAGGTGGTCTAGAAGAGGACATATTTTGGGTCCCTTATTTTACCAAAAAAAGAAGACAGTCACTTTAAAAAATAAAAAATGAATTTTTCTTTATAATTTAGTTTAATAGCTAAAATCTGCCTCAAAATCTGCAGATAGAACCTTGCCGGGCAATTGATTGATAAATACAAGCAGGCTGAGAGGTTCCACAAGGGCCCAAGAAGGAACACTGTTCTTCCTTAGATTTGTTTGACTGCTTGCTTGTGTGGTTGGTTGGTTTTTCTGTTTATTTGTTGTCTTTTACTTTTCTTTCCTCTTTCCTCCCCCGCTTCTTTTTTCTTTCTTTTTTTTTTTTTTTTTAATTAGGTGCTGCTAGCTTGTCTCTTCTTTGCTGTGCTTCTTCTTCCATGATTTCCCATTCTCCGTCTATATTGATTTTGTCTCCCAACGCTATCTCTTTTCATTCCTTCATCTTTCTGCCTTCTGCTTTCTGTTGTGGTTCTTACATACCACCTTTTTTCATTAGCCCACAACTTAAGGGTGTCAATTTCTATTCTATCTATTCTGTTTTCTTCTTTTTTTAGTAATATTAACTTTTTCCTTTCAGCCCTTTCTTTACTCTTTCTCTCCCTCCTCATCATAGTAGCCTTCTAAATCATTATATGTATATATTCCTCTATTTGGTTTCCCAGTCCATTGTAAGTACTCCACTTTTTTCCCTATTACTCTACACTGCTTACATGAGCTAAATATTCATTTCACTAAGCCTTATACACCCCTCTTCTAACTTCTATCAATATTACTATTATCCTTCTTCCTTTCTCACATCTTTCGATTCCTCTGGCCCTAATCTTTTGCATTCAAGGGAATATAGAAAGAAGCAAGGAAATAAAATAAGAAGAAAAAGTGGCAAAGAGAAAACTTAACACTCACACAGAACCACCAGCTAAATAAAACTCTAGAACAGAGAGAGAAGCTAATCAACCAAATAAACCCATCAAGATAAAATGATGACTATAGGGCAACAAAAAATTACAAACCACACTGACAAACAGGAAGACATGGACCAGTCCAATGAACAAACTAAAAAACCAGGAAGAGATGCAGAACATCGAACGAACAACTAATCAAAGCTTTCCAAACAAATATCATGGACCAACTTAATGAAGTGAAGGAAGAGATTAAGGATATTAAGAAGACACTGGGAGAACGTACTGAAGAAATTGTAAACATACATAAAAAGATAACAGATATGATGGTGATCAATGGCACAATCCAAGAAATCAAAAAGATGCTGGATTCACATAACGGCAGATTTGAACAGGAAGAAGAAAGAATTAGTGATGTGGAAGACAACACATCTGAAATCAAACAGATAGTAGAACAGATAGACAAAAAGATAGGAAAAATCCAGCAGGTACTTAGGGATTTAGCGAAAAACACAAAACACACAAATATACACATTATGGGCATCCTAGAAAGAGAAGAGAAGGGAAAGGGAACAGAAGGAGTGCTGAAGAAAATAATGGCTGAAAACTTACTAGCCCTATTGAGAGAGATGGATGTGCAGATCCAGGAAGCACAGCACACCCCAACAGTATAAATCCCAACAGGCCAACTCCAAGACATATACTCGTCAAAATATCCAATGCTCAAGACAAAGAGAAAATACTCAAGGCAGCAAGAGAAAGGAGAACCATCACATACAAGGGAAGCACAATAAGATTTCTCACTGAAACCATGGAGGCAAGAAGACAGTGGTATGACATAGTTAAAGTACTAAAAGAAAAAAACTTCCAGCCATGAATTCTCTATCCAGCAAAACTGGCATTCAAAAATGATGGAGAGTTCAAAATATTCACAGATAAACAGAAATTAAGAGAGTATGCCAATAAGAAATCCGTACTTCAAGAAATACTAAAGGAAGTTCTACAAGTTGAAAGGAAAAAACAAGGGAGAGAGAGATGGAGGACAGTGTAAAAACAACTAAAAAGACAAAAAGAGAAATAAAAACAACATATGACATACATTAACCCAAAGAAAATATGGCTGAAGTAAGAAATTCATTGCGAGTAAAAACACTGAATGTTAATGGATTAAATTCACCACTCAAGAAACACAGATTGGCAGAATGGATAAGGAAATATGATCATCTATATGCTGTCTACAAGAAACCCACTTTCGACCCAGGGATTCAAGGAGGCTGAAAGTGAATGGCTGGAAAACAATTTTACAAGCTAACAATAGCCAAAAAAGGGCAGGAATAGCTATCCTAATATCAGACAAAATAGACTTTAAATGCAAAACTATTGTAAGAGAGAAAGATGGACACTATATATTAGTAAAAGGTGTAATCTCACAAGAAGAGAGAACAATCATAAATATTTATGCAACTAATGGGGGTGCCACAAAATACAAGAGGCACACTCTGGAAAAACTAAGTGGAGAAATAAATGCCCCTACAATTATAGTGGGGGAATTTAACACACCATTATCCTCATTAGACAGACCATCTAGACAGAGAATCAATAAAGAAACAAAGACTCTGAACAATACATTAGAGGACCTAGACTTAATAGACATATAAAGAACACTACACTGAAAGAGAGCAGGATTTACATTCTTCTCAAGTGCACATGGATCATACTCCAAGATAGACCACATGCTAGGGCACAGACAACTCTCAATGAATTCAGAAAGATTGAGATTATACAAATTAATTTCTCTGGCAACAATGGAATGAAATTGGAAATCACTAAGGGCCAGAGAATCAGATTAGGCACAAAGATATGGAAGTTAAACAACACACTCTTGGACAAACAGTGGGTCAAGGAGGAAATCTCAAGAGAAATCAGTAACTACCTTGAAACAAATGAAAATGACAACACAACGTATCAAATTCTATGGGATGCAGCAAAAGCTGTACTGAGAGAGAAATGCATAGCCATAAATACATATATTAAAAAAGAAGGAAGAGCTAAAATTGAAGACCTAACTGGACACTTGGAGGAATTGGAAAAACAACAACAAACAAAACCTAAAGGAAGTAGAAAGAAGGAAATAACAAAGATTAGAGCAGAACTAAATGAAATAGAGAATAAGAAAGCACTAGAAAAAATAAACAAAACCAAAGCTGGTCCTTCGAGAAGATCAATAAAATTGACAAACCTTTAGCTAGACTTACAAAGAAAAAGAGAGGACAGATGCAAATACACAAAATGAGGAATGAGCAAGGGGATATCACTACTGACCCCACAGAAATATAGAGTATCATAAGAGGATACTTTGAAAAATTATATGCCAACAAGAATGATAATTTAGAGGAAATGGACAAGTTTCTAGAACCTACAAACAGTCTACATTGATGAAAGAAGAAATCAATGAACTCAACAGTCCAATTACAAGTAAAGAGATAGACTCACTCATCAAAAACTTCCCAACTAAGAAGAGCCCAGGACCAGATGGCTTCACAGCTGAATTCTACCAAACATTCTGGAAAGAGCTAACACCAATTTTGCTTAAGCTCTTCCAAAAAACAGAAGTAGAAGGAATATTGCCTAACTCATTCTACAATGCCAACATTACCGTAATACCAAAACCAAAACAAGATACCACAAGAAAGGAAAATTACAGACCAATTTCTCTAATGAACCTAGATGCTAAAATCCTCAACAAAATACTTGCTAATCACATTCAACAACATATCAAAAGGATTATACACCATAACCAAGTGGGTTTCATTTTGGGTATGCAAGGATGGTTCAATATAAGAAAATCAATCAATATAATATACCACATAAACAGATTGAAAGAAAAAAATCACATCATCATCTCTATAGATGAAGAAAAAGCATTTGACAAAATACAGCACTCTTTCCTGATAAAAACACTGCAAAAGATAGGAATAGAAGGAAACTTTCTGAATATTATAAAGGGTATATATGAAAAACCCAAAGCTAACATCATCTTCAATAGTGAAATCCTAAAAGCCTTCCCTCTGAGATCGGGAACAAGACAAGGATGCCCACTATCACCACTCCTATTTAATATTGTCTTAGAAGTACTTGCTCGAGATCTGAGGCAAGAAAAAATATAAAAGGCATCCAAATTGGAAAAGAAGAAGTAAAAATTACATTATTTGCAGATGACACGATCCTACATGTTGAAAGCCCTGAGAAATCTACAACAAAGCTTCTAGAACTTATAAAGGGGTTCAGTAATGTTGCAGGCTAAAAGATCAATGCTCAAAAATCAGTAGCATTTCTGTACACCAATAAGGAGCAAACTGAGGAGGAAATTTTTAAAAACACCATTTACAATAGTAACTAAAAGAATCAAAACCTAGGAATAAATTTAACTAAAGATATAAAGGATTTATATACAGAAAACTACACAACACTGTTAAAGGAAATCAAAGAAGACTTAAATAAAAGGAAGAATATTCCCTGTTCATGGATAGGAAGACTAAACATCATCAAGATGTCTATCCTAACCAAACTAATCTACAGATTTAATGCAATCCTAATAAAAATCAACACTGTATTTTTTAAGGAACTGGAAAAACTATCTACAAAATATATTTGGAAAGGTAAGAGGCCCCGAATCACCCAAGACATATTGAAAAAGAAAAATGAAGTTGGAGGTATCACATTACCTGACTTTAAAACATACTATAAAACTACAGTGCTCAAAACTGCATAGTTTGGCACAAGGATAGACATACTGACCAATGGAACCGAATTGAGAGTTCTGATATTGATCCTCGTATATACAGTCATCTGATATTCGACAAGGCCACCAAACCCACTCAATTGGGAGAGAATGGCCTCTTTAACAAGTGGTGCTTGTAGAACTGGATATCCATATCCAAAAGAATGAGAGAGGAATACCATCTCACACCTTATACAAAAATCAACTCAAGATGGATCAAAGATCTAAATATAAGAGCCAAAACAATAAAGACCTTGGAAGACAATGTTGGGAAGCATCTACAGGACCTTGTAATAGGAAATGGTTTCATGAACTTCACACCCAAAACACGAGCAACAAGAGAAAAAATAGATAAATCGGATCTCCTCAAAATTAAAAACTTTTGCACCTCAAAGGACGTTACTAAGAAAATAAAAAGGCAGCCTACCCAATGGGAGAAAATATTTGGCAATCATATATCTGATAGGAGCCTAATATCACGCATATATAAAGAAATCCTACACCTCGAAAATAAAAAGACAAACAACCCATTTAAAAAATGGGCAAGGGACCTGAAAAGACACTTCTCCAAGGAAGAAATACAAATGGCTAAAAAGCACATGAAAAAATGCTCGACATCGCTAGCTATCAGGGAAATGCAAATCAAAACTACAATGAGATACCATCTTACACCCATAAAAATAGCAGCTATTAAAAAAACAGCAAACTATAAGTGTTGGAGAGGATGTGGAGGAATAGGAACCCTCATCCACTGCTGGTAGGATTGTGGAATGGTCCAGCCACTGTGGAGGACAGTTTGGCGGTTCCTCAGAAAACTAACAATAGATCTTCCATATGATCCAGCGATTCCTCTGCTGGGTATATATCCAGAAGAATTGAAAGCAAAGACATGAACAGATATATGCACACCAAGCGGCATTATTCACAATTGCCAAAACTTGGAATCAGCCTTGGTGCTGATTCCAAGCACCGCATTATCGGGTGTCCAGTCTGTATTGTGGCACCTGAAACAACAGATGAATGGATAAACAAAATGTGGTATATACATACAATGGAATATTACTCAGCTGTAAGAAGGAATAAAGTGCTAACACACGGAATAACGTGGATGAATCTTGAAGACCTTATGTTGAGTGAAGCAAGCCAGGCACTGAAGGATGAACAGTATATGACCTCACTGATCTGAACTGAGGAAAGTGAGCAGTCTCTGAGAACCATAGTCTGAAAGATAGGTTAACAAGGGAGAGAAGGAAAAGAGAAGGTTGTGAGCCATCAAACATATGGACGTAACCTATGGTAAAGTGATAGAGTATAGTTGCATATTGAAGGATAGGACAGGTGGGTAGTGATATTACTGGGTTTGGTGGTGCATGGTTGACAGGTGGGTAGATTAGGAAGGGCGGGTTAGAATACCCAGGATACTGGGGGTAGAGATGGGAGGGGGACTAGGTGAACATGGGATTTGTGGGTATGATGTTGAAAGTGCAGGAGTGGGAATGCTCTTAGGGCATTATGACAAGGAAGTGTCACTGGTTTGGGGTGTAGGTTGGGGGGGCATTCAGGGAGGGGCGCATCTGGAGTAGGCTTCTGGGAAGTGTGTGAATATTCATCCTGTCATAATGTATTGTGTCGGGGAGTGGAGACCCACACGGTGAGTGGGAAGGGGATGGACCCCCATCTTTGGGAGGACCGATTCACCCAGAAACAGACAGGTGGCTGTCTCTTAGGAGCAAAGGTGGATCCTAATAGGGGAGGACAATCAGCGTGTCAAGACCTCTTGTTGCATATAACTATGAATCTTGTCATCCAATGAGTGAAGACGGGGGTGGCATGTGCCGCAGGGGGATGGGGAGGAAGGAACAGAAAAGATCAAACAGGGGGTATTTAGTGGTCAGGAGAAATGTTTTTCATCACCTTACAGTGATGGACACAGGACATGGTAAATACCATCAAAAATTATTAAACTGTACCATCTAGATTTTAAACTATACTGTAAACCATTGACAATGTTTAGTAGCTAAGCTTCACTATCTGTATAACAGTTATAACATTGCTACCACCCACATAAAAAAGGTTTTAATATGGGGTGAGGAAAGGGGAAGGAAGTTGGGTATATGGGAGTCTCTAGTATTCTGTGTGTGACTTTGCTGTGACCTAAAACTTCTTTGAAGATTAAATGAAAATTCGGGAGACACTGGGTAGAGAGAGGGGACAGGATCCACAATACAGACTGGACACCCGATAATGCAGTGATAAAAGTAAAAATGTTAAAAAAAAATTTTTTTTTAATTTTTTTGCTTTTTCCCCTTTTTTTGAATATCCCAATCTTTTATTTTTATTTTATTTCTAGTGTTTTTTTAAGTTTCCATGTATTTTATGTCTTATATTTAAACTTATCTTTATTATTTCATTTTCCTATTAATTGTATTTGGCTATTATATGGGCTTCATCTTCAAAGAAGGTTTGGATCACAGAAGGGTTACAGAGGGGGCAGGAGAGGATAATTGGTGGGGGGTGTCTGGAATGGGGGTTTCACGTGAGGAAGTACACCTGAATATACATAAAAGATATATAAAATTGTTCAAATGATCAAGGGGTGGGGCATGGTCACAGTGGGTAGACAATAAATGAGGGAATACTGAATTCCCATCCTGGAGAGCTCTGCCACATTCTCCAAAGGAGCAGCAGCAGTCCCCCGAGTGGAGGGACAGTGTCTGGCAAAGGAGGAGGGTCCACTGATGGGTTCTTGTTATTGATGACTAGCCTTACGAGTCTTTGCTCTTGTAATTGAAACTTAGCCTACTATTATGGGGTGCCTAAGGGTTGCCACCTGAGAGCCTCCTGTTGCTCAAATGTCACCTCTCTCTAAGCCAAACTCAGCATATGAATGCATTACCTTCCCCCCAGCATGGGACATGACTCCCGGAGATGAGCCTCCCTGGCAACGAGGGATTAATACCAAGCGCCAACTGGCAATACAACTGGAAAAAGACCTTGAATAAAAGGGGGAAAGGTAAAGACAAATGAGTTCATGTGGCTAAGAGACTTCAAAGAGAGTCGGGAGGTCATCCCAGAGGTAATGCTTACGCACACCTCAGTAGGATCTCATAGAACACCAAAGTGGATATCATCCCACACAGAGGGGCTTCTGAGGGCTCTGGAGACACCCAGGTCCTATATAAGAGGGGATAGCTCCAGAGATTGATGCCTTATCAGTGGGCTCTACTTTGGAATTTGTGCTCCTGAGAGTGACAGAGTTGGACTCAAGTCCTCCCTGCACATGGCCCATCAGTCCCTTCTATTCAAACCTATATGTGGTGCTGGAGTTTATAGGTGTACTTCCAGAGACTGGAGCCTTTGACCTGCCCATGTGCCAGCTGTGCCTGGAATCTCGGTGGAGCTGCAACTCCTACTCTACAGTTCAATGGACTCAACCAAGTCACCTGGTGAGGGGACGATGATGGACAATGGCCATCCCAGGGAATGGAGAGAGCCTGCAGCTGCAGGCTGGATAATCCCATCCATCGTATCTATGGGATATAAGCCCCCTCTCACTTGGAGATGGAGTGAACATCACCACCCCAAACTCCTCAGGATTGGGGGAAGAGCTATGGACTAGAGTGGACTTAATCGTATTCTGTTGTAGACATATTGTGACTCAAGCAATGGAAGAAATTACAACAGTGAGGTGGAGCCACTGGACACTTTTGGTGCAGGGAAGGGAAAAGCAGTTGTAATACAGGTATTTTTTCAGGACTTGGGAATTATCCTGAGTGACATTACGACGACAGATATAGGCCATTTTACATTAGCATATACCATGCAGAACTGTGTGGGAGAGAGTGTGGTCTATAATGTGAACTATGGTCCATGCTTAGTGGCAGAGCCCCAGGATGTGTATATCCATTGCAGGTGATGTGCCACACTAACGAAAGATGTTTATGTGGGATGTTACAGGAGGTGTGGGAGATGGGGAACATGAAAATCCCTGTGATTTTTGTGTAACATTTATGTAATCTAAACATCTTTTAAAATATATAAAAACAAACAACAACAAAAATAATCACGTTAACACCAAGTGATTGTGATGTTATTGCTCAATCTAATCTCTCATGCATTTTGGTGGTATTCAAGATGCTACAATAATTCACAAAAAAATGGGCAATTCCTTATAAAACTAAGATGAACAAGTAAGTCAAGTGTTCATTATGTAATCAAGATTACTTGGTAAATAGATCCAAAAGAGATTTATACAAGAATGTTCACAGCAATTTTGTTCATATTAAATAAAATGTGAAAATAGTGCAGATGTGCATTATAAAAAATTAAAAAAAAAAAAAAAGGCTGCTGTTTCCCAGATGTATGGAGGAGTACAGCCAAATAAAGACTATGGAAGAACCATTTTAAGGGTCCCTTCCCTCTGACTTTGTTCATCGGGCAATGCTCCTCAGCACATCAGCACATCTCTTCCCAACTGCAATTTCAGCAGACCATCATAAAAATGCTACCATTAATCTCTGAAGCAGACACTGAGCTAAGTTGCAATGAGTAAATTTTCCCTTTTAATCCCCACAGAAATCTTATGATTAGGTCCAATTATTCTCATTTTATAGATGATAGAATCGAGGCTAAGAAGCATGAGTTTGCTTGCAAAGATGGTTGTGCACTACACTATCCTGCCTACATTGCTTCCCCACGCCTCAAATCTTGCAGGCTTCTTCTTGTGCCTTCACTATCATCCTCTGTTGAAGAGGAAATGTTATAGCCCAGGGAGGTTAGTTTTTTAAGTATGAGAACATTACGCATGGCTGGACTCAAAATGGTTAAATCACCAAATACCAAACTGCTCTCTTCTGATTGTTGTGATTCAAGAGCTAACAATATCTGTGCAGAATAGAAACTCTTAGCTAAAACCCAAATATAAATTTTTGTTCTTTACAAATGAATCCTAAGAGGTGTTGATAGCCCTCCTTCTCATGGCAGGGGAGAGAGAGAGAGAGAAGCGGGAAGAGAAGAGGAGAGGATATTCATGCCACGGTACCTAGGAATCATAGTATATTTTGCAGTCTGTTCATTAGAGGATGGCAAACTTCTTTGTGTTCAGCTTTACCCAAAGTTGTGCAGTAGCACAGAGGAACAAAGGCAGCAAACACTAAGAAAATAACAACAACAGAAAAATGGAACATTCTAAAGTCTCAGCAGTATGGATTAATTTTTGTAAATTATTGCATATTCATACAAAAAATAATGCACTTCAAATAATATTATTAAATAATCGTGTTGATATGGGTACATGTTAAGTAAAATAAAGCAAGCTATTTCAATATTTTTAATACACACAAATATATGCACATACAGAGGAAGGGAAGTACATTTACCACTATGTTAAAGAACTTTTTCTTGGGCAGGAAAATTATATTTTCTATTTGATCATTGGGTTCTTCTGTGTTTTCCAGTGTTATGACGTTGAGCACTTACTTTAAAAAAAATATTATTAAATAAAATATTCATCCACAGGCACAGGTAGATTATAAAGATTCAGCGCTTAACATCTAAACTTGAATGATGACGAACAGATATGAAATGTAGAGCATTGTGGGGCACAGGCAAAGATCAACAAATAACATAAGAAAAGTAAAAAGCAAGAAGAGAGGATCTGAACAGATCAGTGAGACAGACATTGTTCCTAACCTGACCTAGCTAGTATTTCACCAGCTCCCTTAATTCTAGGGATGAATTTAAAACCAAAACATTTTCTATATACTTTATAAGTTCTTGTGTGTTTATATTTGCTGAAATCAAGTCTTCCAAGAACTCCTTTTTGTGTATAATGCACTCTCTTTTGTGTTCACTCCCATTCTCAACTAACCATTACTATTGTCACTAGAATGGCCAAAATAAGAGTTCTTTTGGTATTGTTAACTTGATCTAGATGCAAAGGACCATCTTAATCAACTTTGGCATCCCAAGGAGACATGCCTAGTAAGCAACCACCTTTTAGATGGAGATTGAATAGGGCCTGCTTCTCTCTGATTAAACTCTACCTTACACAGCTGTACCCAAATATCTGAGACTTGAATTAACCACTCTTACTTTTTCCTTCATGTGTGACCAACATTCTGTTAGGTGCTAACCAGAGGACTGTAAGAGTTCACAGGCTGTTTCAAGGACTTTTTAGATACATACATACCATACACCTTAGCAGTTCCCTCTCCCCGAGAAGCCTCCCTTGTCTGTTTGCTCGTTATTTTTGCTCATTGTTTGCACTCACTGTCTGCTTGTTGTCCCACTTGTTTTTTCTTTTAGGAGACACCAGGAACCGAACCCGGGACCTCTTGTGTGGAAGGCGGGTGCTCAACTGCTTCAGCCACATCTGCTCCTTGCCTTAGCATTTTTTATTTTATTGAAGTACATCATTCATACATGAACATACATAAACAATAAATGTATAGTAAAAGTTATGAGCTTACAAACATGCATATCATCATACAGGGCTCCCATACATCACCCCACCACCAACACCTTGCATTGTTGTGAAACATTTGTTACAAACTAAGAAAATAGCATCATCAAAATATTACTGCTAACTCTAGCCCATATCTTACCTTTGGTGTATTTTCCCCCCAACCCACTCAATTATTAACACCTTGTATTAGTATTATACATTTGCTATAGTTCATGAGAGAACAGTCTCATATTTGTCCTGTCAGCCATAGTCCATCTTCCACCACTGGATTTCCATGTCATACACTCTGATGAAAATGAGAGCCACTGAGTGTATACTTTGAATGGATTGTACACAACATGGGGCTGTGTAACGCCTTAGCATTTTTTTCCTTGCCATTTGTAATGCTTGGGAAGACACATCTACCTTGACCTCTGACCTGGATTACTGTAACTGTGTAAGCATTTGCAACCTTTAATTTCAACTCTTCAGTCTCTCCCTAGTTCCCAGTAACAGGATGTCATCCAAGGTTGCAATAGCCCCACCAATGCCAGTCTTTACCTGAAGTCAATAGCTGACTTCATCCCTCCTCCCTCCTTGCTGGTAATGGCAGGAAAATTTGCCTCATGTGCTCAGACTGAGTAATAAATAGTCAGGGACCCTTTTGAGCAGTAAAGTTCAGTTCTGCAGATATTATAAAACCAAAATAATCATGGTTGGAGTTGCCTGGGTCAAGGTCTACAGACCTGTCTGTTCCCTCCCCAGTAGGGTACCTGCCTCCAATTTCCCTTTCTGGGCTGCCCTCCAGAGTCTAGCTGACAAATCTGTAATGTTTGGGATGCAGTGACAGAAGACAGAGTACCTGGGGAAGGCCTGATAATCTACTGAACCCACAGCTGGAACCTTTTCTTCAATAGATGCATACACTCTTCTCAAGGTAACCATTTATTCATTTTGTTAAAAGATATCTGACTCCTTTTATATTAGTGGAAGATGGTTAGGATTGTTGTTTTTGCTTTTGGGAAACCATAAATTGGAAATACCCACCGACTTTAATAGGTGAGAGGGAATAGGTGAATTATTAGAATCTGAATAAAGTCCCTTAGCAGGAGGAGGGCACGAGTTAGTAGAGGACACATATTCTTTGAGTTCAAACCTTTCTAGGAGCCACAAATAGATACAGGGACAAAGAGATCATTAGGCAATATCACTGACCTTAAAAAGTTTATTATCTAGTTAGATAGACAAAACTCACTTAGGAAATAATGAAAAAACATTAAAGTATAAAATTGCATGATATTGAATGGAAGTGAAAATGGATCGGGTTGGAAGAGTCAAAGAAGTGTTTTTGGAGGGGGATGATCCAAACTCAGACTCAAAATTTGAGAAAGAAATTTTCTAAATTGCAAAAAAAAAAAAGGATATGAAAATGTAACCATATGCCATAACCTCTAAAGAAAGGAATTGTTTAAACTTTTGTACCTCCCTTATTATTTGTTAGATTATGCTCCTCCTTATAAGATTGCTAATTCTTGAATTTGCAGTTAAATATGATGGCTTAAGCACACTGATTTACCTCTGCTTCTCCAGGAAAAAAAAAAAAAAAACCTCTAAAATGACAGTAATGGAATTAAAAAAAAAAAAAAAAAAAAGTAGATGTGCACAAAGGAGAAGAGAAACAGGAGAGGGAGAAGAGCAAATCAGAGATTTTAAAAATTTTTGAAGGTTTAAAAGCAGATAGAAGGTTAGTAATTGTTTTAGAAAGCTGCAAAATAGCTGCCTACATGGAGACAGCCAGTTAAAAATAGACAAAATGTAGTATAGAATGTCAGAGAGACTTGGAAATTGAAGACTCCAAGTACTTCTGAAGGCTAGGAACAGGTAAGTCTGAAAGCAGGGCTGGGTGAAAGTCTGTATCATGAACAGTTAGACCCCCAAACCCCATCCTCTCCTCAGGCCTTCAGTATCCTGCATCCATCCTAGCTTCTAGGACCATTCAATCAGAGAAGACATGGGACCAGCAGACACAATTGAGGGTGGGAGTGACCATCTGTACTGAAAAGAGGATGAATAAGTAAAATGCTGCATACTGAATGGTGAGATCATCTTCCTCAACCCTCTTTCACCTTTATGTCTCCAAGAATTCTGACAGCCAGGCTTATAAACCCCAGGCAGGAGAATTCTTCTGTAACAGAAATGACCAGCCCAAGAGATCAAAACCTATAAAAAAACAACATTTGATTGTCACCCAATGAATGGAATCGAGGCCCACCAATGCAATAGCCTTGACCACACACACAGAGCTTCTGATCAATAATTAGAGCCTCATTTTTTTAAAGTATTGTGGTTGATGGAATAATGAACCCCCAAAGATGTCCATGTTGCAATCCTCAGACCCTATAAGTATGTTACCTTATATGGTAAAAGGGACTTTGCAGATGTGATTAAGTTAAGGACCTTGAGACAAAAGGATTTTCTTGGATTATCCAGGCGGGCCCAAGGTAATCAGAAGGGTTCTAATAAGAAGCAGAAGGATCAGAGTGAGAGAAAGGAATTGTGGCTACTGAACCAGAGGCTGGGGAGAGGCTCTTTGAAGATGGAGGAAGGGACCACAAGTCAAGGAATGTTTGTGGCCTCTAAAGGCTAGAAAAGGCAAGGAAACACAATCTTCCCTGAAGCTTCCAGAAAGAAACTAGTTAGCTCTGCTAACAGCATGATTTTAGCTGGTGAACTTATTTTGACTTCTGACCTTATTGTAAGATAATAAATTTGTGTTGTTTCAAGCCACTAAATCTGTGGTAATTTGTTACAGCAGCAATAGGAAAACTAATACAAGTATGAAGGATATGCAAAGGTCACCAGTATTTGAGGAATATATCTAACATGAAAGAGGCAGAGAACAAACCAAGCCAACTGGAAATAGGAATTGAGAGGAAATTTAAACAGTGCAATGAGCATAAGAAAAATTCAGAAAAATTATAATGAACATCGTAAGAGAAATGAGATAATCTATAAACAAATACGGAATGTTATGAAACTGCAACATTTAAGAAAACATGACTGAGCTTTTATAAATTAAAGAGAAGATAGCAGAAAAACATTTAATGGTTCCTCTAAAAGAAAACTTGGAGAAATTACCCACAAAACTTTTAAAAAAAGAAATGTAATATATATGCACATATGAATATATATTAGAAAATTAATTTGGGAGGCTGTCATCATTATAGAAGTTCTAGAAAAAAGAGAATAGAAAAATTAAGAGGGAGAAAGTTTCAGAAAAATAATACACAATATGACTCAAGTATAAGAGTTTTCAGATAAAAACATCCCACTGAATATTCAGTTCAATGAATGCAGGAAAAAACCCACACCACAATATGTCATAATAAAATTTCAGAACACCAAGAATGAAAAAGAAGGTCACAAAAGCTTCTAGAGAGGGAGGACAGTGAGAGAGAGATATAGGTGATACAAAAGGACTGGGAACTAGATTGACATTGAACTTCAACAACAATGCCCTCAAAATTCTAAAGGAAAATTATTTCAAACGTAAAATTCCATGCCCATTCAGATTATCAAAAAAAAAAGTATGAGGACAGAATAATGATATTTTCAGGCACATGCAGTCTCATAACATTTACCAAATTACTCCCTTCCTCAGAAAGCTATTTTGAAAATGTGTTCCATCAAAATGGGTGAGCAAATTAAGAAAAAGGAGACTAGGAACAGGAAACAGGAAATCCAGCCATGCAGAGAATTCCCAGGATGATGACAAATGGAAGTCCCAGAATCAGAGCTGTGTTGCAGAACCTAGAAATGAAAGAGATCAGATTAGAACAAGAGGGGCATTTCACCAAGGGAAAAAAGTGGAATTGTTGGGTTCTCTGATGTGTTCACCATATTGGGATGAGTTTACAATTCTGTGATTGTTATAGTGAAAACAAATCAATGAAAAAATAAGGCAATTATTAACTTAAAAACAACAGTTGTTCAGGAAAGGAAATGCAATCATAGATACATTTTGGGGTTTAGCTATAAATTATATTTTTACCCTTATTAGACTCAATAGCACAATAAAGCTCCAAATAAAAAAGTACAATCCTCCATTAAGTAGCATGATAGCTAAATTCCTAGAAAATTCAGCATATAACCCTGGTAAAAGTACAATGTGTTTTTGTATATAATGCAGACATAGTCTAGGCTCAGATATTTATAAACGAATTTTTTGCCTATATGAAAGTACCTGTGTAAGGGATTTCAGCAGGACATTCTGAAGTCAGGTGGGGTACAGGACAATTGTTTGCTGTGCCACGTTTTATATTACACAATGTCTAGGAACCCTGACCCCACTCATTAAATATCAGCCATGCTCCCAAATCATTGTGAAAACAAACAAAAAAATGCTCCCATAAGTTTTCAAAATTCCAGGCCTATGAGATCTCCTCCACAGTTTGTCCTAATTAACCTATACCATATCCGCACTCACCCAACCCTTAGCACCCCTGCACAGTTCAATCAGAGCATATGTCTTTATGGCATTGCTGCATTCCATGCAAGCTCAGGAAGCAGCTTATTTTCTTTGTGATCCATGTGTCTGTTTTTTTCTACAGTAGTAGCAGGGCATCACCTTGATGGTACCAAACCCCTTAACCTAAATTATTGTAGAGTCAAGTGTTCTCCTGAAACATGTCATTAAGAATGACTATGTCTGCCCCCATGAAAATTATTGATGTCATAATTAGAAAAACATGGAATATTGATTTCACCAAAAATTGTTACTAAGAGGATGGGAAGAAGGGAAGAATGTGTGTTGGGAGAAAGGGAGTTTAAGAAGGTTAAATCTTCATTTTTCATAATAGGAGCTCCATGAATACTTTCTAAAACTGAAGAATCAAGAACCACAAGTATAATTGTGTTATATAGAAATATGTTGTCAAAAAAGAAGAAACATCCTAAAAAATGGAAAGTGGTTGCCCTTGGAAAGCAGGACTTGGGGTAGAGAAGAAATCAAGGGTCTGCTGTTTTTATTTATAAATCTTATTCCATTATTAATTTTTATGAAAAGACCATATGGATGGCTTACTTTAAAAAAAATAATTTGATTTTTAAAAATTGCTAACATGTTCACCTATTCAAAGGCTGAATAAATAGTCACCATTACTTTTAACTTGCTTCAAAGGCTTTTATTAAATAAGAATATTTTATGGCTTCATTTTGTGCTGAAACTAGTTCTGTCTAATGGGATGAAATCCTGAAACTGTCACGCATACTCTAATATTATCCTTGCTTAACCATGTCTGTGATGCCAATTGCACATCCAATCAAACATCTAAAGTTACCAGCTGGCTGCAGAGTTGGTGCCCTGGTTACAAAACATTGGCCAGCTGCAGGAAATACAGAGGGGAAAAAGTTATGCCTTGGCTACTGAGTACAATCCATGCTCAGTGTTAATGATACTATGTCAGTCCATAAATTATAATGGCTAGCGCTGGAACATTAACACCACCCCAAAACACACTCGTAAGCAAGCCAGCGTGGCAAAATGAGGTCATGGAGAAGCTTAAAGCTATTTTAGGATATACCTTGAACACCAGCATAGCTCCTTTGACACCACCTGCTCTCATTTGGAAGACTGTATATTTAAGTCCCCCAATAGCAACTGGGCTCAAACCCAGTGCTGACTCCACAGTCCAGTTCAGGATAAATGCTGTCCTGTTGTTAGGTGTTGACCTTTAGATGAGACTTTCAAATCCCCCTGCCAACATTCTCTACCTTGTGCTTAATTGGCACAGAATAAAAGATGTGGCTGAGAGGGTGTTCAACGGTGGTCATAGCTGCCTGCATATATTATCATAGTAATAGAAGTATGTGATTTATTCCTTTGAAAAAAGAGATGGATAATATAATCTAACATAAATCACTCTTGCTGTGAGGATCTCGGTGCCATCAAGAAAGCAACTTGCACCCACAATTTACGTATCCTTGTCATATAACTAATTTTGCCCCATAGTAAAATCAAGAACAAGTACTTGACTTACCTTAGGGTCTGGAATGAATACCTGCCTTCATATGTAAAGGTGGTATTTGCCAGTGCCCTCTAAAAAAAAAAGAGAAGTTTATATTCAAATTTCTTTCAAAGCCACAATTCTCAAGTGTGAGGAGGTTGGTAAAACTCAGTTTTCAAAACCATCCAAGCAGATTTTAATGAGCAACTTGACAGTCATATAAATAATACATAATTCAAAATATAAGTTACTGATATTATCCTTTGGAGTAGAGAGGACTTGGCCAGCAAGAAAAAAATCAAAGGCTTTTGCCACATGATTTCTAATTTTTATTTATTTATTTATTTATTTATTTATTTATTTATTTATTTATTTTTTGCCATGTGTCCTGAATGTTTCTGTACTCTGGAAAATAAATGTGTGCTGTTTCATAGAGTTTTAAACTATTTCTAATATGCTTATCATGTGTTCCAAACTAAACTGCTAATTTCCAAATCTTTCTATTTTTTTCTCAACATCTAATACTACTTCCTCCTCCCTGGTAGTTCACAATAAATGTTGAGTACATTAAACTTTGTGCACAAAGAATAAAGGTATGAATATGAATCTAGCGCTCTCCTTACCACTGATGACATGGACAGTTTCTGTGATTCTAGAGAATAGCTCTTGAAGTTAAAACAATAATTTTAGTGTGCTTTCATTTTCCAGGCAATATGTTAAACATCAGAAACAGAGAGAAGGACATGATCCCTTACCCAAGGATTTCACCCTCTATCTTCACTGCTCTTCCTTGTTTCTGAAACTCTTATTTATAGCAAAACAAGCATATCCTGTTTTGCTCTTTACAGCCCTGAATAGATTGGCTGATGAGTCCAGGTGACCAGCACATGACAACCATGAGATTAAGAGGTTAGACTAAGGTTATAGTCACATATCTGTTCTTATGTTATTTACAGTAGGGAAATTACTGGGCAAAAATGGAAAAAGGAATAGAAAGAGAGTCAAAACATAGGGTTATTTTACACATTAAGGGAAAATTGATGAAAACATTAAAGAGTTACATGGTCTCAAGAAGTTTATGATAACCATAGAGGTTATCTTGGTGTCTTAGTTTGCCGGGCTGCTATCACAAGTACCACACAAAGGTTTGGCTTAAAAGATGGGAATTCATTGCCTCATGGTTTTGAGGCTAAAAAAAAGTCTAAAGTAAAGAAATCAGCAAGGATTGTTTTCTCCCCGAAGACTGTAGCATTCTGGTGCTGGCTGCTGGCAATCCTTGAGTTTCCTTGGCTTGTTTTTCTGCTTGTTGTCATATGATAATGTCCTTTCCTTTTTTTAGCTTCTGTGACTTCCCAGTTCTCTTTTAAAGGTCTCCTATAACCTAGATTAAGATCCACCTTCATTCAGTTGAGTCAAAGCTTAACTAAAAACATCGTCAAGAGGTTCTATCTACAATGTTCATACAAAGCTGTGGATTAAGATTAAGAAAATGTATTTATTGGGGTACATAATATTGGGGTACATAATTCAACCTATCACCCTTGGTAAATACCCTTTGATACTTGATTTCCTTCCACAGCACTTCTAATAGACTGACTAGTGAACCATGCTTGAACATTGCTAGTGAGAAAGAATTTCTTTCCAATATGATTCATTCCTCTTATTTCTGCCAATTGGAGCCACACATTTCTAAAGATAGCCCCACCACCACTACTCCGATCAAAACAATTCCTATTCTTTCATTCATTAATAATATTGTTGAATTTTTAGTCCATTGTCTAACATGCACTCTCTTCCAAGAATACACAAGCTTACATTTAACCCTCTTAAAGGGCAGAACACAAAAAAGGATCCTAAACTCTAGGTGTACCTGAAAAAGAGGTTGACTAGAACATCGCCTCCCTTAGGTGAGATACTATAATGCTATTGACATAATCTATCATTTTGTTAGGGTCATAGGCAGCAACTCTATCTACATTTATCTAAATGAAATTTAAGTGATCAGCAGGTTATCTTTCTTTCATATAAAGTCTAATTCTCTAGGCCTAATTCTGGTCAGGCACAGACATAACCACTCCACAGGGGTCCTTCACAGTGGCCTTACATAGTAAAGGATGCAAGATAATGCAATGGTCTAAAACCACTGAATGCGAAAAGATCAGCAAAATGGAACCTGAGTAGAATCTCTGTGCCAACTAGACTTTACAGGAGGAGAAAACAATTTTACAAATACATCTATTTACATTTATGTCAAACATACCTCACCTATGGCCCCATGCCCCTCTTTAATACATTCAAAACCAACCCTTGATTTTAAAGAGAAGGCTAGAATCTTTTGGGAACAGATTAGGAATTCTCTGATCTAAATTTTTAAAAAGGATAAGCATAGTTCCTGCTTCTCGCCTATTCCAGGCAGCCAGAAAGAGTATATCTAGAGCACTCACCACATAAACATATTATAGGATTAATTTTTTATTTTAATTTATATGTTCACTAGAAAAACTCTCTAAAAGAATTAATTTCCTTGAGAGGACGGGATTTATTTTTTTCCAATTTTTTTTACCCCTAGTATGCAGAAGAGTACCTGGGATAGGGTACATGCCCTCTTAGTATTGGTTGAATGAATATAAAAGAAACACATTCCTCATAAAATATCAAGACATAAAGCTAAAGTAATAAGACAATGTGGTATTAGTGCATATTGGTATAAAGAAAAAGTCAAAGGAAACAGAATAAAGATCTCAGAAAGATTTCCACACATATATGGAAACATATATCAGAGAAACACTGCAGATTAATGAAAGAAAAGTTGAGCTGTTCTTAAACTGTGCTAAGCTAATGAGCTAAATAAATGAAAAAATGCAAAACTGTATCCCTACCTCATATCATACACAAAATATTGATTCTAGATGGACTAAGAAACTTAATGTAGGGAAGCGGCTGTGGCTCAATCAGTAGGGCTCCCGTTTATCATATGGGAGGCCCCGGGTTCGGTTCCCGGGGCCTCCTGGTGGGGGCAAGCTCGCCCGCACGGCGTGGTTAGCTGACCCAGCGAGCACAAGCAGCAAGGGGGGGATAAATGAATAAATAAATAAAATCTTTAAAAAAAAAAAAAAAAAAAAAAAAGAAAATTAATGTAGAAGAAAAACTTTATCAGTTTTAAAATAAAATAGAGAAAAATATCTTTAAAAGTTCAAAATAATAAGGAATTTTTAAAAAGACACACACATACAAAACAAATCGACAAACTTTAGAGAAAATTTTTGATAAATTTTACTACATTAAAATTGAAAACATTTGTGCATTAAAAGATACCTGGGGGGCTGGGGAGAAGGGAACAGTCAAGATCTAATGGGTTGTTTGGTGGTCATGGGGAAGGTTTTTCATTACCTTACAGTAATGGACACAGGACATGGTAAATATCATCAAAATTATTAAACTGTATCATCTAAATTGTAAACTATACTGTAAATCACTGACAATGTTTAGTTGCTATATTTTGCTATCTGCATAACAGTTATAACAATGCTAACAACCAAAAAAAAAAGGGGGGAGAGTTAATATGGGGTGGGGAAGGGGGGGTGGTTTGGTATATGGGAGTCTCCGGCACTCCGTGTGTGACTTTGCTGTGACCTAAAACTTCTTTGAAAATTAAATGAAAAATTGGGAGACAATGGGGATTGAGAGGAGGAAGGTGTCATGGCACACCAGACATCCGATAACACAGTGATAAAGGGAAGGAAAAAGGGGAAAAAAGAAGAGAGAAAGGAAAAAAATGAATATATATATATATATATTTTAAAGGCATTTCCTTTGCTTTTTTGCCCATTTTTTGAATGTCCCAATCCACTAATTATATTTTATTTTGTTTTGTTCTTTGTTTGATTATTTGTTTTTTTTCCTTCTCTTTTTTTTTTTTTTTTCCCCTGAGTTTCCTTATGTTTGTCTCTTGCATGTAAGCTTATCACACTTGTTTCTTTTTCCTAGTAAGTGTATTTGATTATTTTATGGACTAAATGTTCATGGAGGATTTGGATCACAGAAGGGTTACAATGGGTACTGCGGGGGATTATTGGGGGGGGGGTGTCTGGGAGGGGTTTCGGGGGGATTGGTTCATCCGAATATACATGAAAGATATACAAAATCATTCAAAGGATTGGGGGATGGGGCATGGTCACGATGGGTGGATAATCACACAATAAATGAGGGAATCTGAATTCCTAGCCTGGAGAGCTCTGCCACAGTCTCCAAGGGAGCAGCAATAGTCCTCTGAGTGTAGGGACAGTGCCTGTCAAAATAGGATGACCCACTGATGTGTTTTTTTTATTGATGACTACCCTTGTGAGTCTTTGCTCTTGTAAATGAGACTTAGCCTGCAGTTGTAGGGTGCCTAAGGGTTGCCACCTGAGAGCCTCCTTGTTGCTCAAATGTGGCCTCTCTCTAAGCCAAACTCAGCATATGATTGCAATACCTTCCCCCCAATGTGGGACATAACTCCCGGGGATGAGCCTCCCTGGCAACGAGGGATTAATACCAAGTGCCAACTGGCAACACAACTGGAAAAAGACCTTGAATAAAAGGGGGAAATGGTAAAGACAAATGAGTTCAAGTGGCTAAGAGACTTCAAAGAGAGTCGGGAGGTCATCCCAGAGGTAACTCTTACGCACACCTCAGTAGGAGCTCATAGAACATCTAAGTGTCTATCACCCCACTCAGTGGGGTTCCTGAGAGCTCCGGAGAAACCCTGGTCCTATATAAGGGGGGATAGCCCCAGAGACTGATGCCTTATCAGCGGGTTCTATTTTGGAATCTGTGCTCCTGAGAGTGACAGAATTAGACTCAAACAAGTCCTCCCTGCACATGGTCCATCAGTCCCTTCTATTCAAACCTATATGTGATGCTGGAGTTTTTAGGTATACTTCCAGAGACTGGAGCCTCCCGCCTACCTATGTGCCAGGTGTGCATGAAATCTAGGTGGAGCTGCAACTCCTACCCTACAGCTCAATGGACTCATCCAAGTCACCTGGTGAGGAGACAACGATGGGCAATGGCCATTCCAGGGAATGGAGAGGGCCTGCATCTGCAGGCAGGATCATCCCACCCACCATATCCATGGGATATAAGCCCTCTCTCACTTGGAGGTGGAGTGGACATCACCATCCCAGTCCCCTCAGGATTGGGGGAAGAACTATGGACTAGAGTGGACTTGATGGTATTCTCTTGTTCACAAATGGTGATTCTAGCAATGCAAGAAATTATAACAACGAGGTGGAGCCAGTGGCCACTTGACACTTTTGGGGTAGGGAGGGGATGAGCAGTTGAAATACAGGGGCTTCTTTGGGAGTTGGAGGTTGTCCTGAGTACTGTTGTGGCAACGGATGTAGGCCATTTTAAATCAGCACACACCACTCAGAACTGAGTGGGAGAGAGTGTGGTCTACAGTGTGAACTGTGGTCTATGGTTGGTGGCAAGGCTCCAGGATGTGTAAGTTCATTGAGGGTGGTGGGCCACACTGTGGGAGATGTTTGTGTGGGATGTGGTGGGAGGTGTGGGAGGTGGGCAACATGGGAATCCCAGTGGGTTCCGTGTAATATTTTGGGTAATCTAAGCACCTCTTGAAATATATGTATATATATATATATATAAATAACATTTTTGTAAGCAAATACACATATATGCATATATATTTATATATCATTTTCCAAATGTTTGTATGTATTGTGAGAATTTTGATTTTTACCCATAATAAAAAATAATTAAAAAAAAGATACCATTAAAAGAGAATAGTCATGCCACAGATTTGGTAAAAATATTTGAAACACTGATAAGCACAAAGAATAAATGTTTACAAATAAATTACAAACTCCTATAAATCAATATGAAAAGGATAAAAATGGACAAAGACTTGAATATGTAGACTTGAATAAAGGGAAACATGAATGGCAAAAAAACACCTGAAAAGATACACCATCATGCTAGTTATAAGAAAAGTAGATATCAAAACCACAATAAGGTGCCATTGCATAACCATCAGAATGGTAAAAATAAAGTGTGAATATTCTGCCAAGGATATAGCACAAGAATAACTTTTGTACTGTGTTGGTGGAACTATAAGTTCTGACCCTGTTCAGAATATAAAAGAGCCACACTTCTTATAAAATACTCTGGAGACTATTCTAATATGCAGTAAAACTGAAATGTTCATGCCCCCATGACCTAGAAATCCCGCTCTTAAGTGTATATACTTAAGGAACTTTCACATAACACATGAACACAAAAAATAAGTACATCTATGTCCATAGCAAGATTGTTGGCAAGACAGAACTTTGGAAACAACTTGCAGTTATCATAAGGCTGTTCACTAATATATAATGACTCTCCTCTTTAAGAGCAAATGTCAAGTTAGATAGCTCTACTTTACTTCCTTGAAATTAAGTGTAGCCACTTATTTTCACCCAGCTGGGTGAAATCTTTTAAAATATGTATATGATTCACCTCATAATTTCCCCTGCCACATTGACCAGAATATTGCAGATGGTGGATGTTGTCAGCCTAGATCCCACGCAAGGTAGACACTAGCACGAGCAAAAACCAAATCAAAATAAAATGAAATGTTTATTTTAGGCCATCTTGACTACCACACAATCAAAATGTTCACTGATAGGAAAATGGATCACCTAAATTGTAGTATATTCATACAATGGAATACAATACAGCATTGAAAATGAATGAACTAGAGGCACATAAATCCGCATGAATACACAATGCAAATATAATGGTAGGAAAAAAGAAAGTTGTGGAAGAATACATGTCATGTTCTTAACAATATTAGTAGTGATTTATTTCTTAAGTTGGTTGGTAAATATACCCGGCTAGGTTATTAATCTCCTTTTTTAACTAAATATAAAATGTTTTTAAACAAATAGAATTATATATTCTGTTGGGCAATTATTGAGTTCTGAAAACAACTTGAGACTTTTTTTCTTATTTTGACTTTAATTAGCCTAGAAAACTGTAGATTTCCCTCAAACATCTATTTAGAGCTACTGAGTGGCAACTTTGAAGACTGGAGTAAAAGAGCCAAGGCAAAGATGTTTGTTGTTCATTCTCTACCCATTGCCAATCTTCATCTTCCATGGCCATTAAAAAGAAAGAAAAAAAAAATCCCTTAGTAAACACATGATTTGTTTACTTATTGTGGGATATTTGAGGTGGGAGGAGTGGGCTGGGTGAAAGGGCAGGAGAACGCAATGAAAGGAGGAAGCTGCTTACTTTGGAAGAGTGTTCACACTACAAAATTATTTCAATTGCCTGAAAACAAAATTTGGAGGTATCCTCCTTGGCCAATAATCCACTTCTCCTCTTCGCCCATTTTGTTTCCTTTTTACAACAATGAGACTATTTTCACCGGTGGCACATTTGTAATCACTTTATAAGTACAACTAAGTTACCAGAAAAATGACTAATAAGGGAGCAGATGTGGCTCAAGCAGTTGAGCGCCTGCTTCCCACATGGCAGGTATGGGGTTCCATCCCTGGTGCCTCCTAAAAACAAACAAACAAACAAAAAACAACAAACAAACAAATGAAAAAACCAACTCAAGGAAGCTGAGCTCAGTGGTTGGGCGCCGGCTTCCCACATTCAAGGTCTGGGGTTCAATTCCCTGGCCCAGTATTTTAAAAAAAAAGACTAATAAGTTTGGTAGGGGTAGTAGTCACCCACTAGAAGCCATAGGTCGCAGGACTGTTCCATTTAAACGAAGACAAGCGTAAGTGGCAAGTGTTGCCCTAACTCACTCAGAGGTTTTAATGTCAGTTATAGTTATTACTATGATCCAGAGATACTTATGAAAAATAATTGTGTAGGTCCCTAAAAACTGGCAGCTGACAATATTGAAATTACTTACTGACAATTTGATTTCTTGGTTACTATTGTTTTAATAATATCACATGAGGACAAATCTCTTTCAGTCACTCAAAAAATACAAACAAAAAAAAGCAATGCAGCCCAAAACAATAGGAGTAATGGGTACGCTGTTCTGTAAGATTTTAAATTTAACACGTACTTTGATTGAAATTCTTTTTTTTTTTTTTTTGGTCCCCAATGTTATCCCTGCCTAAAGAACCCGACATTTTGGTCCCAATTGTACATACAGAAAAGCAGCAAGAGCTAATGATACCAGGCTCAATCGCAGAGCCAGGAATAAAGCTCTTGGCTACTCAGAGTGTGGTCTATGAGCCAAAACCTTGGGCATCACCTGGGAGCTTGCTGGAAATGCAGCTTCCTGGTCCCCAGCCCAGAACTACTGAATCAGAATCTGCAATTAAATAACATCTTCTAGTTTGAGAAGCTCTTATCCAGGTGACTGAATTTTACTTCATTTTCCTGGTCTTTCTACACATTCTTTTGAGTGAAGAGTATGTATAAATCTGTTCACTCATGACATTTAAGACTGGGCATGAAGCATATATCTTTAATAATTATAATTACAATTTTTGTCGTACTCAAATATTATTTTTCTTAAAATATATTTTCATTGTGGAAGTCTTCTTGTTCTGTGTGTTTCTTGATGATGATGACTTTTTACTCTCTTCAACCAGTATTTCAAGGGACAAATATATATATATATACATTTTTTTTCCCCAACTGACAACAGGGTAAGGTCCTCCCAATTATTTAATGCTTCTTTTAAGACTCTCAGTAAAAACCTTGCAGATACTTTTTAGGTAGATCTTCCAGATTTCATTTTAAATTTACATTTACATTGCTATTCTGAATGGGATTTTTCCTTTATATTTCCTAAATCGTTTCTGATGATCTATAAGAAATATGTGCATTAATGAATATGCAGTTTGTGAGAAGCCTCCTTATTGAACCCTATTTCTATTATTGGTCCTAAGGGCTTCACAGTCAATTCTTGTAGGTTTTCTACATAAATATTCCTGCTGTATAAAAATAATTACATTTCTATTACTTTTAGTGTCTTTTTCTTGTATTATTTCATTGGCTAGAAATGCCAAGGTAAAACTAAACAGCAATATTGATAATGCTTACTTGGATTATTAACGGGCATATAATCTTTGTGACAACTCTCCACTACCTCCAGCCTAACACTCCCCAGTCTAGCCTGAAACCTAAAAATCTTAAAATGGAAACTATTCCCTTTCCATATTTTTAGGTATCCAGTGGTCCTCTTAGGTTCACTAGAATCCTGGGGGGGTTCAAAGAAGCTTCTTCCCTGTTTCTCTGGGTCAAACAGAACAGGAAATTTTAAAGAATCAAAATGGCATAAAACTACCTCAAACCATACTAAAATGACTTTGGAGCAAGATCTCAAGGCACAGGCAACATGATTGTGATTCTCAGAAAGTGTGTCCCAAGGCACACTCCGTGGGTGGCCTGGCAGCTAAGCCAGATTGCGTCAGCTTTTTGGGCTTCCTCACAGTAACCATCATCACAGTTATTGCCCTCCAGTCCACTGGCATCAGCATGTACAGGGCCATGGAGTCAATCAGTATTGGAGCATGGGAAAGTGATCCTCTAGGTCCAAGGTTCCTTCTCCTTAACTTCACTCCTCTGGGTTCTTCTGCCCCCAAATCTAATATCACACTCTTTTCTGGACCATCTTGTTGCAGTCCTTTCCTTGTAAATTGCCTTAAGCTTCTATATATTCATCATTCAGAATGAAACTACCCTTAATATTTTAATGATAAAGGGTGAAGATAAACACAATAAATGGGTATTTAATTTCTATTAGTAAATGCTATGAACTGTGTTAGGTGGTTTACAACCATGACAGGACATAATTTTCACCACAACCCTATAAAGAAGATTTTATTACTTATCTCTATTTACAGAGGAGGGAAATTGAGACTTACAGAGGTAACATATTGCACTATACTTCCTTTAGTTTTTCACTTTTAGTTCAAATATTTGCTCTGGCTTAGAATAGTTTATATCTTGCTAAATATACAAACTTCTATTTCTATTTTACTAAAAGTTCTCTTGGGAAGCGGCTGTGGCTCAATCAGTAGGGCTCCCGTTTACCATATGGGAGTCCCCGGGTTCGGTTCCTGGGGCCTCCTGGTGAAGGCAAGCCCGCCCGCACGGCGTGGTTAGCTGACCCAGCGAGCACGGGCAGCAAGGGGGGGATAAATGAATAAATAAATAAAATCTTTAAAAAAAAAAAAAAAAAAAAAAAAAGTTCTCTTAATGCATTAAAGTTGAATTTTCTCAAATGCCATTCTAGTACCAATTGAGAAGATAGCATCATTTTCTACTTTTTCTGATCTCTTGATATGATGAAATGTTTTAATAAATTTTCTACTTTTAAAATTTATTTGCATGTCTTCATAAAACCAATATATTCACAGTATATTATTATTTTAATATAATACTACATTTGAGTTACTATTATTTATTTAGAGTTATTGAATCTTTATTAAGTGAGCTAACTTTTTGCAATATATAAAATGAACTGGAGATCAATCCATCTTTTTCTAAACTTAATAAAATGTTTATAGTATATTATTATTTTAATACAGTCTATATTTGAGTTGCTATTATTTATTTAAGGCTTTTGAATCTTTATTCTTAAATGAACTGGCTATCTTTTGCAATTCATAAAATGAATTGGGGAATTAATCCATCTTTCACTAAGCTCAATAGCATTTTAAATAATGTGGGTATTGCTTTTAACTTGTAGGTTTGGGGGAAATTACCCTTAAAATATTCTGAGCCTGGTATCGACTTCAGAGTTAGATTTTTTTAACAGTGTTCTCAATTTATTAATAAATATTCAGATTTTCTATTTCCTTTAGAATTATTTTTAGAAATTCATATTTTCTGAGTAAATTGTCCATTTTATTATATTTTCAAATTAATTAGCATAATTCATGATACTCACTAATAGGATTTTTTCACCTCCATGTCTACTATTAAAACCATTTTTAAAATCACTGTCTCCCACTATTGACATCTACTTTGTGCCAGGCACTGCTTGGGCACCTGGTGGGGAAAGTACAACAGAAAACAAGTAAGCAAACAAATAAATAATTATAAATTGTGACAAGTGGTATGAAGGTAACTAAATACAGTAAGGATTAGGGGGAGTTCAATGTTTGCTAGAGAGTTCTGTGACGACCTCACTGTGAGAGTAACATTTCATTTCAGCCCTGGTAGATTAAGAGGAACCAGTTCTGTGAAGAAAATAATTCCAAAATATTCCAAGGCAGGAAAGAGCCCACTGTGTTTGAGGAACTGAAAGTACAAGGTTGCTGAAACTCAGCTGGGTGATGTGGAGAGGGGCTTGAGAAGATATTAGAGAGGTGGGCAGGTAACAAAGCATGAGAGTTTCTCAGTAGCTGCCCAAGAAATTCTATAAAGAAGATGAGGTACTGGCAGTCCAATCAAAAGGGAAAGTGAAGCTGAGTCCATAAAAGTTCTTTATTTAAAATGAATAAAAGTTTAGTAATCCATATCCAAATATGGGCTGTTCAGTAATTAGCATTTTTATGGTTCATGGTAAAGAGCTTAGATATTATTTGCATGCACTGGCAATTCACTGAAGAGTGAGAATATATTTTTATTAAAAAGATGACTCTGTTGCTGCTGTGTGTGGAGAGTAGTGTGGAGGATGCTCAGATGGAAGTGAGACACTAGTACAGAGACTACCGCAGTAATCCAGGCAAGAGAAAGTCCCTGCTTAGACCAGGAGACAAGAGAAGAGAATGCTTTGGGTTATATTACATGGAAGTGGAATCAATGGGGCATGCTCGAAAAAGTTAAAATCAATAAAGACTGAGGTTACTAGCCTGTGAAACAAGGAAATAGCATTGCTGTTTATTGAGATGGGAAAGAAGAGCTGAGGAACATGTCTGAAGGGAAAGGGGAGATCAAAATTTCAATTTCAGGGAGCAGATGTGGCTCAAGCAGTTGAGCACCTGCCTCCCACATGGGAGGTCCTGGGTTCAGTTCCCAGTGCCTCCTGAAAAAAACAAAAACAAACAACAAGCAAAACAAATGATAAAACCAACTCAGGGAAGCCAATGTTGCTCAGTGGTTGGCATCAGCTTTCCACGTATGAAGTCTCGGGTTCAATCCCCAGCACCTGGTACCTCAAAAAAATAAAAAATAAAAAATAAAAAAAATAAAAAAAATAAAAAAAAGTTCAATTTCACATCTGTTAAAGGTTAAATATCTGTCAGACTTCCAAGAAGCAATACAGCATAGAGAGATGAATACACAAATTTCAAGGGACAGATTTACAAATATAAGACTGGAAATCAGAGATATGTAAATGCCATTTAAATAAATGGGAGACGAGAACTAAACATTAACACTGGTGAGCATCAATATTTGGAGGTCTCACAGAGGAAGAGCAGCCTTCAAAGGAAACAAAGAGGAGTCCAGGGAGCTAGAAGGAAATCCAGTGGAGTGGAGCATCATAAGAGCTAAATTAAGAATGCTTTGAAGGAAGAAAATTCAGTCATCAATTGTATCTCCTTCCAAATTGTGGGTCTTTGAGGAGTTTTCTTTCTTCATTTGTCCTTATGCTAGTTAGAGGCTATCAATTATTTTCTTAAAGAATCAGTTCTTGAACTGATCTCAAGGTTTTTCTTTTACAATCATTGATTCTGAGATGTATCCTTAATAATTCTTCCTTCTGGTATTGTTTTATTTATCTTTATCTACTTCATACATTGAATTTTTACATTTGAGGCCTTCTTTATTTGTTTAATAATTAAGTATTTTAAAAAAACAATTTATTTCTGGATTATAATCTTTACCAGACAGCATTATATGAATGTCTCTCATTGTCATTATTTTCTAATTACTACGTATTTTCATTTTTTACTTCTTGACCATGACATGTTTAAGTGAATGTATTAAATGCCTACACTTCCTCTCTTTTTTGTGTACATTATTTGTTATTGATATTGTTAATTTCATATTGCATTTTGGCCAGGTAATTCAGTGTTAAAAATTTATGATTTGGGGATTTATTGGGAATTCCTTTGTGATATAACACATGGTCAAATTTTGTAATAAGATTTAGGCCAACCCAAAAGAAAATGTATTTTATTTATGTAGGCTGTCAAGTTAGATATGTTTCTACTGATATTTTTTATTTTATTGTTCATCCTCTATTTTATTAGTTGTATATTTCCTATTTAATCTGTCAAGAACTAAAAGTAATATGTTAATATTTGTGTTCCCATCATGATTATATCAACATTTCCTTGTATTTCTGATAGTTTTTGTTTACAAGTTAGGCTATATATTTTTTACTAAATAAAGTTCATCACATCCACACAACATTGCCAATTATACCATTTTTTCAATGCATAATTATAATCTTTAATGGGGTATTTTTGCCTTGCATTTATGCTCATTATTAATCAAATCATGCCTTGAAATCTACATTGATGAATATTTATTTAATATCAGTTGCTTTATTCTTTTGCATTTATCTATTACCTTTGCACAACCATTACTCTTTAATTTTTTCTGTAATTTTATTGTAGGTAAAGTTTTTACATAAAGCATATAGCTGATTTTTTTCAATCCCAGTTATTTTTTTAGTAGAGAGTTTATACCTAGCTTCATCTATTTTCTTGAAAAACAAGTAAATGATTGCTGTTTTGTTTTATGCTATCTATCTGTTCTTTGTTTCCTCAACATGTATTATATTTCTAAAATCTTTTTCTTTAATGACTTAATATGTTTTCTATCCTTTTTAAGGTCAAGTTTTTACCTAAGCATAGTTGAACCATTATTCTCTAATTATCAATATCCATTAGATCCCTTATTTGCAATGAGGAAATTAATTCAATTTAGTTTTTTCACACATTTTGTTTTAGTTTACATAATTGAGACTTTAGAGCAAAATTTTTTCACATTTTATATCTTCTTTTTCAATATTTATGATATACATATTCTCATTTGTGACTACATTTACAATAATTTTATTTAATACTAAGTTTACCTGGTTTTAAATTACTGCCAGTCTTTCTCAAAGTATGACCGACCTTCCCATATTTAAGTAGTTTACAATCCATCTCTCGGCTAACTGCTATATGTATTTGGTTAATTTTTTTCCAATGAAATATTCTAGCCCTTGCCTATGTGATAGTATCTGCTTGTGTCCCCTACACATGATAATTTGACTGGTACAGAATTATTAGATTAGAACCCTTTCCCACGAAACCTATATTATTTCATGGTTTTCCATTATGAATGGTGCTGTAGAGAAAACGTCTGTAAAACATTAGATTTCTCTTTTTTATTATTTCTGATTAGATGTTTGCAGGATCTGTCTTATACTTAAATATAATGACTTCTTCAGAATATACCTAGAGGTTTCTCTAATTGAATACTTTTTTCTGCCTTATATTGTTTCAGGTGGAGGATTCCATTGGTCACAGCCATTTTCATCTATTACAGATAATGTATTTTCTGTTACATTTATTCTGGTCTCCCTATCTATCACCCTCTCTGTAGACATGTTTGCATTTTGAACCTGTTCCTCTGTATTCTAGTTGAGCTTCCCCAGTTTGTTATGCATACCGTTTATTTTATTTTCTGCAGATATTAATTCGTGTTATATTTGATTTTCTTATTTTTTTAATTTAATCTTGCTTAGCTCCCTATTTAATTCTCCTTGTTTCACTGCCAATTCTTCATCCCAATCTGTCATTCTCTCTAATCTTTTATCTTTTATTTCATAATCTATTCCTTCTTGAATTTTATTTCAATAACAAAGCAAATGTCTACAATTATGTTTCTAAACAATATTTTTAAACAGTATTCTCTTCCTTTGCATCCAGAATTTCATGTTTTACTTCTCCTAGGCTGCAAAATCTTTCCATAACCACTTTTCCCTAGTTTCCAGATGCAGATTCTTTTTCTCTGGTCAATTTAGTGGGTGTTTGGGTGGTGAGAGGGAGAGAGATGACAGTAATATCCTACTGAAAATTTTAGAAAAAAAAAAAATACATATGGAAATAATTATATCTAAAAATATAAAAACTAATATACTATATTAGGCTATATTTCTATATCTCCAATGGGTAAAGAGCTATAGAACTGATTTTTTCTGAGAAGCTTAGATAGTATTATATAAAATCACTAAAATTTGTTAAATTTGTACATATAGACTTTCCTTTCCCAAGATTTAGGGATATTAACATTGTCTTGCATATAAAATCAACATATTTAAATTCACACCATTAGGACATCAAGACCTGGTTCCATTCAAAGTATTTCCCAGATGGATGGCACAAGTCTCCACTAACCAGTGGTTCAAGATATCATCATCAACCAGTGAAGAAGGCAGGTTTAGAATCACATAGTTTAACAATACCCATGATTAAAAACAAAAATCAATAAAGGTATTGAGTAATTTGAAATTTAAAACATCAAAATTAAGAGTTGAAGGCAAAATATTGATTCATTACTTTTCCCTTTTTTATTCATTCCTGTCAAATAACAAGATTGATATTTTTCCTAGCAACAACACATTCCAAAATGGTTAGTGCTGTACTGCAGGAGTCAAGAAAATCCAAATGAAAAAACCATGTTAATTTGTTCGAAATAAATATGCTTTTGAGATCACACATCAGGTAAAATCAGACTGTCTCTAAAGTGTGACATGTGCAAGGAAGTCCCCTCAGAATTCACTAATGAACAAAGCAGGATGTAGTAACAGTATTCTAGCAATAAATGGGAATAATTAGAATGTGCTTGGTAATAGCTGACACGTAATTACGGCAATCACATCAAAAGTGAATGAAAATAAAGGGAAGGAGAATAGAAGTCTGATCCTCATATTAAAAAGAAATAAAATAATAAGTTAAATTTCATGCAGGAGGAGACTCTCCTTATTCAAATGCACACAGGCAGCTCAAACCAGCCCAGCCACAGCTGTCTGTGGCTGATAACCACCTGACTGTCCCGAGTAGGAAATCTTTTGTTTCCCCACTCTGGGGAGACACAAGTCTTGGGGGACAGGCTTGACTGGTTGTCTTCCTGTTTATTAACAGAACTTTCTTGCTGTAAGGCACATGGTCTGTCCCTGCCAATTTAGAATAAATTGCTTCCACAGGTGATCAGCTTTTCTCATCTCCTTTGAGACCAGAGAAAGAAAGAAGAGCTTAAACTTCAACATGAGGGATCTAAAGGGATTAACAGAATCGCTCTAACAGAGAGTTGTCTGATCACAGGAAAGGGTTACTGAATTAGATTGTGACACTTGAGAGATATTATTAACTGAATTGAACTGAACTTCATAAGGGCAGTTCTTGTCTATTCAGAAATGATCTTAATTTAATACCTCTAGCCAAAGGAAAATAGTTTTAATATGCAGCTCAAAGAAGGTAAGTGTTATAATGATGGGCACTACATAAATAATAAATACTTATGCCAAGAGAGAGAAAAAAGAGACCCAGGGCTTTAAAACTGGCAATGGTGAGAAATAATCCTTGTATTTTAACACTTGTTATTCCAAGTGTGATCTTTGGACCAACAGTATTAGCATTCCTACCTCAGACCTGTTGAATCAGAATCTGCATTTTAACAAGACCCCCAAGAGATGTATAAGACATTAAAGTTTGAGATGCACTGCTTTACCAGATTCATAGGACCCCAGCATGGAAAAGATCTTAGAAAAGGTCTTACTCAATCTCCTCATTTCAAATTTGAAAATTCACTAAAGTTGCATGGCTAAGGAGAAAAACGTCAAATGACCAAGTAATGTTAAACTCAAATCCTGGTCCTAGGACAGTTCTTTCCACCGACCGTGCGATCACCCAAGAATTTCCAAATACTCAATAAAATGAAAAAACAAAAATAAAACCCTGCTCTACTAGCCTATTTCCTTCCCCCTCCTCATTCCATTTTATTAGTATTCTAGTACTGGGTTTGATAAAAAATAAAAAGCTTTCTCATAAATGAATCCCCTGTCAAAGAATAAACCTGTTAACAGGACAGATTTACTGAACGCCAAGGTTATGTGTTTAAAAGACCTTCTCTCTTCCAGTCATTACTGATGTAATCAAAGTTCCTGTGAAAGATTGCTGGAAATGATTAAATGTGTTTTATTTTAGATTGATAACTCTGGTGGACAGGGTGATAGGATATGGGAGGAGGAAGAAGGCAAAAAAAAGGGAAGATGGGAAGGGAACAAAACGAGTCAAGTGGATGGTACTGCTGTGGCTTGCCTGTCTGACATCACTAGCTTAACATTTGTATTTCAGTCCATCGCCTGACTAATAACACCATGTAGTGAAATAAAGCACCCATTCTAGAGGTAATTGTTATGTGGTGGAATATAAACAAGACCCATTCTGCAGTATATTTACCACAGTGCATATTTACGAGTTGGGTTTAATTAAAAGTCAGGAACACTAGAGCTATTTTTTAACTAGATGCCTATTATCTAGTGTCAAATGCTTGGTTTTAATCACGCATGTTTATATCATCGTGACCTAGATCACTGCCTGTGACATATGAGATAGTGTGTTGTCTTTCCTGAGAAGATGTAGCAGGGCTTGATGGATGTTTTCTCATTCCTAACCTCATTACTACCAGCTTCCCATCCATCTAATAAAATGCTATGATAGAGAGTGGGAAGGTGCTATAAATCATAATATTCCAGCCGCTTCAAGCAGATTCATTAGAAATGCTGACTATATATCTCACAAGCAGAAAGTCAACACACAAAGTAGGTTGCTGCTTCTCCCAGGATCGAGGCACCCCGTTCCCTGCCTTTCCTCTCCCAGTGGAACAAAGGTTCCTTTTGAATGGCAGAAAGTACCACTTAATGTACTACTAGGTAGACTTCTGTCCTAACATGATTTATTCAATACTTCGGTTTTAGTCTTGTTAAGCACAATATGCCATGTGAACATTATTCCCGATTGGAAGAGCTGTCAACTTCTAAGTGTTAAGGCAACAGGTCCAGTTAAAATAGTTTGGATTTTGGAGTTTTTGTCATTACTGTTTCTGCCCTTACAAAGGATCCTGTGTCTCCTTAAGGTTAAGGTGGAAGTTGTTTAAGAGATGAGTGAGACTTCTGACATCACCACTCTTTCAAATAATCACACATGAAATCTTGGTGCCATCTTCGATGCTTCCCTATCTTTCAGTCATTCATTTGGTCATTTATTCACCAAATATTTCATGAAGATTTATCATGGGTTAGACACCATGCTAGGTGCTATGTTACAACAGTAAATAAGACATGACCTTCCCTCAAGGAACTTGCAGAGAAATAAAGTCAATGATAATGCAACATTATCAGATACAAAAGCAAGGGAACAATGGGAACACATATGAGGCAGGGTGGTGGTAGTCAAGGAAGACTTCCCTGAGGTGTGAAATCCAAGCTAGAGAAGAGGGAAGAGAAGTTGCATTTCAGACAAAGGACAGAGCAGGGCAGATTCAGAGTTGTAAAAAGGATGAGACCTGGAGTTTAGTCTGGCTGAGACCAAGCACTGCAGAGGGTGGTTAGAGAGGAATGAGCCTAAAAGCAATAGAGATCAGACCATGAAGGGCTCTGCAAGCTTTATAAATGTTTATGTTATTCTGAGGGAAATAGGGGCCCATTAAACATTTGTAAGCAGATGAGTGACATGGTGAGTTTTGCATTTTAGAATAATTACTCTCACAACAGTGGAGAATGAATTAGAAGGCAGGGGGAGGTAAGGATTAAGTCACGGAAATGAGTGAGAGGGCAGTGGCAATATGCTAGGCCGGAGATGGGAGAATGGCAACACCCGGAAGTAGTTGAGAACTATTTATGAGGTGGGGATGACAGGACTGGTGATTGATTTGGTCACTCTAACCTAGCTGGTCACCAAGACTATTAGTTCTTTTTTCAAATTAAACCTTATTCAGCTGTTCCCATTTGTTCCCACAGTCTCTATATGCTCTTACCAAGATGATATGACCTGCACTGTACCTTAACTGACATCCCATCTATGTTCCACATCCAATAAATCTGGGTATGTCTCTTCTCTGTTCTGAAGTCTCCTGTGTCTACTACATGCCTGATTCCCATCGTCTACAGCAACAATTCTCAAACTTCAGTAAATATCTGAATCACTGGGATGGGGTAGAGATAGAGGGGGTGAAAAATGCAGAACCCCAGCCCCTATAAAGACAGAATTCTGATTTAAATATGCCACGGTATTCAGCAGTAAGTCCTTTGGCAAACATTCAAGATACAGGCGTACTTTGTTTTACTGTGCTTCACTTTATTAAACTTCACAGATTCTGCAATTTTTTACAAATTGAAGGTTTGTGGCAACCCTGGGGTGAGCAAGTCTATCAGCACCATTTTCCCAACAGCACGTGCTCACTTCAAGTCTGTGTCACATCTTAATTAAAGTATGTACATTGTTTTTAAAGATATAATGCTACCACACACCTAATACACTATAATATAACAGAAACATAACTTTTATATGAAATGGAAAACCAAACAATTCGTGTGGCTCACTTTATTGAAATTCGCTTTATTGAGGTGATCTGGAACGGAACCTGCAAGATCTCCAAGGTATGCCTGTACTAAGATAGAAAGTATGCTTTGAGATAAAGTCCAGAGGTGTGGCCTGGAATTCATCGAGCTTTATCATTTCTGCACCTCACATTGCCCAATAACTTACTTCTCTTCCCAAATCACTATCTGGCTTGGTTTCCTATTGCAACAATGATGATGTTATAATTATTCCCACCTCCGTGCCTTTAATTATGTTGTTCTGCCTCTGTTCTCTGCTTGTCTGAATTCTGTCCACATATGCTCAGTCTCCACATCTATAAAGGGCAGGGAATGGACCAAATGATGTCTAAGTTACATTACAACGCTATCATTCTATGACATTTTAAATCCCACCTCTTCATGAGACCATCCTTGATCACTCCAGCCTTCATTGAAATCCTCTTTTCAAGTTAGCTTTTTTTTTTTTTTTTTCATTTAATTACATTAGCTATTTTATAACTTACCCAACACAGTATAGAATTGAGTTTAATAGAATGGGCAGAGGAATCAAACAGACTTGGATCTAGGTCCTGGCATGAACATTTACTAGCTGTATGACATTGGGCAAATTGCAGTCTTTCTAAACCTCAGCTTCCTTATCTGTAAAATGGGATCATAAAAGTTTCTGCCTCATAGAATTGTTGTAAAGATTAAATGAGATAATCCATTTAAAGCACTAAGTGCAGTGCCAGTAACTTATTAAGGCCTTCTACAAAAGTTAATAATAAAAATCAGTGTGACAGCTTTGCCTCAGCTTACAACTCAGTTTTAAGCACATTGAAGGCACAGATAGTGGCTTCTTTTGTATGCAGGGCCACCTCCCCCATCCAGCACGTGATACAGGAGAACATCCCCTAAGAGATGCTGGTGGACTGATATTTATGATACTCACATAAAAACATGTGAGTGTAGCAGAAATGAATCTTAGTATGCCAACTCAGATTTTCAAGAATTATCAAATGTCTACATTTTCTTTAAAGCATCTTAAGCCTGACTGCAGTCTCATACTATTATACTGAAGGAAACTCAGTGTCTATCACTATAGCCCCTTCCAGGAGGGAAGGTCCAAGGGTCTTGCGTAGCACCAGAGTATTGAGGAATTCTCATACTGTTCCATACCAGTCTCTACTGAAAAGCCCAGTGAGCCAGTGCACGTGGCTCCTTTCAGTCCCAGACAGCTTAGCTGCTTCTCGGCCTTGCATGGAACGTAGGAATTGGACCAGGCTGGGCGCTCCTGAACTCAGAGTGAAGTTCCCAGTGCTTCACTTGGTCATCACATCTGGGATTTGCTCACATCTCCAGGACTTTGACAGGAGTAGGGTGAGCCCCAATCCAGAAGGACCCATCATTCCATTTCCTCAGACCAAAGGATTCCCTTGCTGAACTCCCTGCCTTGGAAGAGAATGCTGTCTCTCCCCTTACTTTCTGGGGCACCTAATAATCACTTCAATGGGGCAACACTTAAATAATCATTTTAATAAGTTTAGGATTCTGCTTTTAGACCTAATTTAAAAAATAAAAATAAAGACATCTGAGGCAGAGATTTATTCAGGATCTGATTATCTGTGTGAAATGAGGAAAGGAAAATAAATGAAAATATAACAAGCACAAATCAATATTTCAAAAAACTATCCTGCCCATTAAGTCAAGGGGAATCAGATTTGCCCCAACACAGAAAGATCAAAGCACAGAATAAAGGGGTGCTGGAATGTTGACTGCCATATTCCATTCTTTGGTCAGACAAGACCTTTTTCTCTATAGTTTTGGCATTAGGAAAAAGAATGGGTCTTTGTCGATGTCAGGATTTACTCTGTCTCGATTCCAAATTTTAGATAGTTACAGTGAGAGTAACATCTATGCAGGCAAAGCACATCTTGTGTCTTGAAAGAACAAAAGATCAGAGAGGCCATAAAAATTGCTCATAAGTCTTCTTAGACATCAAAGGACTCTTACCAATAACATGCAGATGACTTAGTGAAAGTAAATCAGGAACATATGGATTAAGATTCTCTTGAAATACACATGGGTTAGAAACTAGGTGAAGAGGGAATTGCTTAGGGCCAAATGCATTTTGGATTTTCTAAACACATGTGTGTGGCTATCACCACCAACACCTTTGCCCTACCCCTCACCCAAACACATACACACAAAAAGATTTTCTGTGGGTCCGGATTCCTAGAAAGTGGTAAAACACACAATGACAGACTCATAGCTATTTAACCAAGGTGAGATGAATTTAACAGATGCTATTTCTAATGTTTTCAGAAAAGAGAAAAAGAACTAGAAAAGTCAGTGGATAATTCAAGATAACCAGTAAAAGACTTCTGGTTTTGGTTTCGGATTTCAAAATGAATATATACCTATTTTGTTGGCCTCAGTTTCCTATGTATAAAATATAGGGAGTAGATTGATTAATCTCAGAAATGTTTGGAAATGTCTTTACGCTCTGACGATTTTACTGTCTGCTCATTCCCCATTGTGCTTCTTTCTCTAATGTGGGCATATGCAAAATTTTACAACAATAACAACAAGACCTGAAAGTTGAGCTTTAAAATGTCCAGCATCCAGGTTTGGTCTGAGGAAAAATTCAAAGCAGGTATAAATGAACCTTATATATCCACCCACTTTTTTTCTGCCTCTTTTCTCCCGAAGCACCTCTGCCTAGATGTTCATCCCAATAGCCTAAAGCAGCCCATTACAGAACCCAAAATGAAGACTGATCTCTGTTCTAAAATCATTTCTTTCTTTTTTATAGCCATTTACTTAGTGACTATTACATGCCAGGATATTATGTAAACTCAAGGGACCCTGCAGACATATCCAGTTGTCAGGCAGCCAGAGATCCATTCATTTGAAGATTTAAGCAAGAGGAATACCCAAGGTAGTGATAAGAGTTGAGTTCAGGACAGCCATTTCTAAAATGCCGTACAATAAAGGAGTGAATTCAGAATAGCAGTTGCCTCACAATATACCAGATCAAACCAGTAACAAGGTAAGTGGCATCTGAGCAGACCCCACTATGTGTAAATTAATCCCACTGGGTAGAAAAAGTTACTATCAGTATCTGGCAGATCAAATATCTACCAAAGACTTTTTTTCCCAAAGCCGATTTTCTCATTCATAAACCCCTACTATCCTGAACTGAACTGACTCACTATAGGAAAGTCTGTTTGTCTACTGATGGAAGAAGTAAAGTTATTTATGTGCTAAAACTATTATTCAGCAGCTTCCTACCTCTATTTTTGGTACAATTATAATTATTTCACAATCATTCATTTCTAGAGTATATGTGAAGCAGGTAATGATTGGAATCTGCATTTGAAATTGATGTCTAAATTCTCTCTCTGAGCCATTAATACCGTCAGAATGTGAGATTAATTTTGAGTTAATGACAAAAGGGAACCCAAACACAGTAGTGGCATCAAAACCCTTGACTCTATCCAGATGCATGACCCAAAGTGATTCTTCTCCTTCACATGAGAAAACTGCTTCGAACATATAGATCCCAATTGCTGTAGACCAAATTTCATGGCATAAATATCCTAATCTACTTGAAATAATCTTCCCTGTCACCTTGACCACAATACACACAAAAAAGCATACACCACCGAGGTGGTCGAGGGGAGTTTATTAACACCTGTTCTGTGGCATTCTAATGCATGTTATGTCAGGAGGATAGGACTGAATAATAAAGTTAGTACCTTTTTGTGAAAAACATAATCCAGATAAGAATCCATGAATGTACAGGAAGAATCCATTTAAAGCCTCCACTAATGTGATTACTTTCTAAATCAATTGGCCAAAGATAAAGATATTGTGGAGCTCCCTAAGCTGCTCATTTTTGTATGAAACTTCATGGAGGAAAAATATCAGGTATATTTGTTACTTGGTTGAAAATACTGCACACAGACACACTAGGGAAAGAAACTTTTAAGCATTTAGACACATTTCTGACATAGTGTCAATCTGAAAAATGATGTGAAATCTATACTGACAGAACAAAAGGAATGGCAGGAACAAAAAATACAGCAGGGGGAGTGGATGTGGCTCAAGCAGTTGAGCACCCACCTCCCACATGGGATGTCCCAGGTTCAGTTCCCGGTACCTCCTAAAAGAAAAAACAAACAGATAATGAGCAGAAAATGAACAAAACAAAAAACAAACAAACAAAAAAAAGAGCAGACAACGAGCGTAAAACAACAAACAAAAATGAGCTGAAAACAACAGACAAGGGAGCCATGGCTGGGCGGGGGGGAATACAGCAGGCAAAGCTCCTGGTAAAATGGTTATTAGAATATGTTCAAGTCATCACTTGTGTTGTGGAGATGAGCCCCTGATGCTAAAAAGTTGCTGGAGTATTTCAAAGCAGAATTTGACAAGCCACACAAATTAGTATGTGTACTTCACATTTCCTAGGTTGGGAATTATTTGTAATTATAGTGACTAAAATCTTTTAATATAATATGCTAAACAAAATAAATTTGCAAATAAATTTTGTAAAATTATACAGGCTGAAAATTGTGAATTTCTGACAGCATCTAATATTTATTAAATTACAATTTTAAACATCTCATCATAATATAAAGAATATTGGGAAAATATTTCCCTCTTTATAACAAGAGAATATTTAAACTGGCTTAGGCATATGCATGTGAACTTACTCTTAATTGGACACAAATGATGGTGTGTGAGCAGTTTTTACACATCAGCATTCATTTAACTTTGGTGCTTAACAGTTTCTACCACACCTCTTTCAAGGTTTTGGTTCAGTTCAATTGAAAATATTTCTGATGTTGTAAAGCAAACCATTTAAACACTGTTACTACTTGTAACTCTTTCATCATACAAGTCCAAGACTTGAACCAAAAGAATAAGGAAGTAAATCAAATGACAAGGCTGACAAAAGACTTCAATTGCCATGCAAATTCCTGATTTTCAAATGTAGGTATTAATCCAAATAGCCAAGTTTTTCTCATTGATTGTCTTTATAACGAGTTAGACATTGTAGGTATGAAATAATGTTGTATATAGGAAAAAGACTTCTAAATTTTATAATCTGCGGTTCCACATAAGATTTCAGTCTTTGAAAAGTTTGCATTGCTAAAAATGATTGAAATAAACTGACCTGTTCTAAACTACCCCCCTTGACAAAGTTGTAAAGTCAGTTAGCCTTCCAGGCTTCCCAGAGTCTTCAATATGTAAAAATAAGTGTGAATTTCCATAAGGGATGCCAGCCTATTGCCTTAGTTTGGGATCCCCCAGAGGCAGACTGGGAGAAGAAGATTCAAATGCTAGTGGTGTTTGGGGGAGGTGCAGAAAACATGGTGAGTGTAGAAAAGTGAGAAAGGGAATGCAGCCTATCAAGGGTGTGCTATCCAGCCAGTTGGCACTGGGGGCAAATGGAGTATAACACCTCAGGAGAACACTGGGATACTCCATATAACTCTATATAACTTAACCCACCTGAGAGGCAGGAAAGCTTTATAGCTTTATAGTATAGTCATACACTCAGTGCTGTCAGTTAATGGAAGAGGTTTCCTCCAGGAGGGTGTGAATTCCCAGCACTTCCAGCCTGCCTGGGCTGAACCATCTTCCAGCTCCAGAGAAAGCCTGCAGGCACAGAGCTGCAGAAGCAGGCAGGCAGTGGGAATGAGCTCCAGCAGGGAAGTAGGAGGGAAGGCCCGAGGGATACATGTGCAGGGTACCCAGAAAAGCTGCTACAAATACAGTGTTTCCCAAACTAATCTGATCGCAAAACTCTTTTTTTCAAGGAGCTTAAATAATTTCCATTAGAATTTTATTTTGGAGGGAAACACTATACTCACCTAGTGCTGTAAGGAAGATTATAATAAATTCAGCGCTTTCACATACATTATCTAATTTGAGTCTCAAAAACCTATGTATTATTGTCTCCATTTTATAGATGAGAAAAACTGAGCCTAGGTACATTAAATAGTTACTGACAGACTCAAAAAGAAAACTTAAGCTTCTGGTCTTAAGATCTAAATTCTTAAGTACATCACACTGTTTCTTTAGAAAAAAGCATTTTCAGCTATTACATAAAAACTTAGTATCTAGAGTAGTTTTTTTGTCTTTTTATCCATGAAAGTCCGTATAAAGTACTTTTGTTCTATTAAAATGACCCCCTACCATCAGATATACAATTCTGTGAAAACTAGATTTTTAAAAAAAATTTTTCAGACAACTTTGAATTCCATGGTTACTATAGAGACAGTGAAGCTTACTGTCACCTTAATGTACTACTCTGTCTCTATAGTTTTATTGATAGGTACCTGAGATAGTCTTATGAATTTAAAGCTTTTATGAGCCTTCTATATTTTATAGTATAGGAACACAATTTATAATGATATGATGTATTATTATAGAAATCATCAGCTAGCAAAGTCTAAATATATTTTAAAGGTTTGCAGTTAGTAACTGTACTGTAGGAAAAACAAAAAGTCTTCAAAAGCGTATAGATCTATGATTTGGGTTTGTTTAAGCTAATATTTATTGAGTGCTTAATATGTGGCCAGCACTGCTCTAAGTAATTTATAGGTATTAACTCAGTTCTCAGAACAATCCTTTGAAGGATATATTGTTATCATTTATTAGAATGATTTGTCAAAAATCACCTATTTGACAAATGAGAAAACTGATGCACAAAGACTAAAACTTGTTAGTCCAACTTATATAGCTAATAAGCGGCAGCGCCAAGATTTGAACCCAGGAAATCTGGCTTCACAGGTCATGCTCAAAAACACTATGCCATACCAGACTTACCACAGAGTTGTACAATGTATTGGTCCATTAAGGATTACTGTGGTTTTAATTCTTATTTTAACAGGGTAAAGGAAAGTACTTCCAAAATCATAAGCAAACATTGTCAGATAAAAATCATTTAAACTTGTGCCTATATTTTTCAGAATTACTTCCAACAGCCCTGACTTAAACTATCTTAGCATTTTAATTTTCTGAGTTTTCTCTGACATTTTATTCTCAAAGGCTTTTAAATTTTTTTCATATACTGAAATAAAATGTTGATGTGCATAATTAGAGGGTGCATAAGGAAAATGAGAGAGAAGGAGAAAGAGGCCAAACTAGAAAGTATTAAAAAGTTAGAAAGCATTTTCCTACAAACCAAAGCAATGAACATTATTCTGAACAGAGGTATATCTTGATTTGCTTAACAGATGTTCTCATGAAAAAGCTGTATGTTGATTTGAGATATGTGAAACCACGTATTAACTGACACGACTTTTTAAAATTGTTTTCCCGGGAAGTGGCTGTGGCTCAATCAGTAGGGCTCCCGTTTAACATATGGGAGGCCCCAGGTTCGGTACCCGGGGCCTCCTGGTGAAGGCAAGCCCGCCCGCACGGCGTGGTTAGCTGACCCAGCGAGCACAAGCAGCAAGGGGGGGGATAAATGAATAAATAAATAAAATCTTTTAAAAAAAAAAATTGTTTTCCCTTTGACACAACTATCAAAGGTGCTTTACCTCCTTTCTGAGTGATTGATCAAGTAGCCTCCAAGCCAGTAAACCTAGAAGTGCAGTAGTAAACCTGCTTTGTAAATCAAAGCATCCTTTAAGAATAATGTCAGAATCTTTAGTGAGGCAAGCAGAAAATAAGCAGAAAAGGTGGTCACTGGTTGAGAATCCTCAGGCTTTACAACACAACTTTACAATATCTGCTGCTAATGGAGATATCTGGGGGAAATCTGAAGTCCTTCAAGAATAATGAAGGAAACCCTGAGTGAAAGACTCCAGACACTAATGCCTGAAGGGCCCACAACTCCAAGACCTCTCAAACTGAACTACATTAACACTGAAGTAAACATATACAATTGCAATTGAAAGGTCAATAAAGAGGACCAATGTGGATGCCAGGGTAGAGAGATCAGCACATGTGCAGTGATGTCATCACACCAATAAATGATTTTAACCTTAGCATCAGTAACAGAACTGGCATCCTACCAACTGGCTATATCCCATCCTACAATCATCAAGAGCCAGAAAGAGACAGCTTGGGTTATCATCTGCCTCTGGGAGGTAAGGATGAAAGAGTAAGTCAGTGTCGACTTATGTGCTTGATTTCCTCTTGGCTTCTCTTTAAAAAACTAAAGGTAAAACAAAAACAACCAAAGAGTCAATAGTCATCTAAATATGTAGATGATGTGAAGATGTGAAGCATTTACAAAGATGAACAGATGCATGTGTGTGTTTGTGCTTATTGTGAAATTTCAAGCTTAAAAAAGAACACAACACTGTACATGTGTGCACTTGAGTATCTGTCTTTTTGTCATGTGGTCACGAGGGGCTGTTCTTTTATTTCTGAGAGCTAAATCAAATCCTCAAACTGACATCAAGACCATCTGAGTCAATCTCGGGCAGAACTTTTAACTCCCTATCATTTGCCTATTCAAAAGAAAGCAATTTGTACTCACTAATATAAATGCAAATGCTTGTAGCCACAAGGATGTGTTTGAGATGCCATACATTAGCTGCTACTATATTTTTTTTTCACTATAGTGTTTTAAATGTTAACTGACCTATAGTGAAATTGGCCAAATATTGAGTCAGACAAGTATCTGAAAGGTAAGATATATATCATGACTTACTGAAACTAATGACCCATAAGGCATCCTTTGGTTGAGGTCTCTATGTATGGCATTAGTCATGGAAGGAAAATGAGACAAAATGATATTGGCAGACAAGTCTTATATATAAATGAATAAATCGTGGCTCCTGAACTCAAGGAGCTTCCACTCCAGCTGCAGGGATGAAAATAATTTACAGTAAATCATTCTGGAAATGACTCAGTACCAAACAAAAGAGGCAGAAATTGAACTGGACCTTGAAGCATAAATACACTGTAAAATAACTCAGGAGAAGATAAGATATTCAAGGTCAGAGACTATTATGAGCTGCTGGTGGGAATGGAATGTGAGGATGAGGAGAAGATGGGAAGTTCTCTGTAATGGGAAATGAGAGTTTATGTTAAGAGAATCATGGAAATAGTTTGAATAGGTAAAGCAAGACCAATCCACAACAACGAGGGGTAAAGTTTTTATTACTCCAACAATTAGGGAAACCTGTTACACATTGAATCACTGATGATGAAAAGGACCTTAGAGTTTGTTTTTTTTTTTTGTTTGGTACATCCCATTCCCCACTTCTTATTAAAATATAGTTTTCAGTTCTATCATTGAGAATCTGTGAATTGTAAAATTTAACACGATTTTTTGGATTTTCACTTTGGATATTTTTTACATTTGTTGTTTTTGGTGGTGGTAGTGGTTATTTTGTTAAGGGAAGGTAATCGAAAAACTTTATTTTTCTTATTCTAGAATGGCAGTTTATCAGATATATTTCTAAGCTGATATTTAGAACATATCATTCCAGTGTCTTCAGGTCTTTAATGTAGTTACTACATATGCTTCACTCTAATTATTGTTTTGAGGTATTTTTTGTAGATAATCTGTTTTTTTCTCTATAGTATCTATAAATGTTTTTCTTTGTATTTGGTGTAATATAGTTTTTCTATGACATGTCCCAGAATGGTTACATTGCCAGAACTCATGCTTCATTAAAATGATATTGATGTCTTTTATCAATTCTGGAATATTCTAACCCAATACTCTCAAATACTAGATTCTCTGTTTCTGAAATTCCTTTTAGACATATGTTGGACCTTTTTATTCTATCTTAGATGTTTATTAACCCCTTTCATATTTCCATAGCTTTTTCATCTGAAATGCAATCTACTTAATTTCTTCAAATTAATATTCCAGTACATTAATTCTCTCTTTAGTTATATCTAATCTGCTATTTAATCTGTTTATCTAGTTTTATTTTTACTTCAATTTCAATGCTTACTTATTATGTTTCAAAATTTTCTATTTTGGCTCTTTTATAGATATGCATTTTTTTTTTGTCTTGTTCTTACATTTGGGTCACTAATAATTTTAAATATTTTTATTTTATAGTCTCTAACTAATAAGGATAATCCCTAATATTTTGGAGGTTAAAGTCTGATACATGCTTTATCTGCTGATTTCTCAATTATAGTTGTAATGACATGTGTTTTGGTAATTTTTTTTTTTTAGTTCATCTTTATCCTGGGATTTTCTGCAGGAATTCCACATAGCCTGGTTTGAAAAATGTTCCTTTAAGGTGATTCTATGTTTGTCTATGCCAGATCTAGGACTAATACTAGTCCCAGGGTAGGTTGAATTGTGTACCTGCAGAAAAACACATGTTCTTAATCCACATTTCTGTGAGCATGAATCCATTGTATATAGCATCTCTTAGAGATGTTGTTTTAATTTCTCAATTGCTAAAACAAATACCATGCAACAGGAATTTATTGACTCATGGTTTCAGAAGCTAGAAGGCAATATTTGGGATTCTTTGGCTTTTCTGTCACATAGCAATGCACATGGAAATGTCATCTCCTTTCTCTCCCAGGTTCCATTTACTTCCAGCTTCTGGCTGCTCCCCATAACTTCTCCTCCTGTGTCCAATTTCCTTTGCTTACTTCATCCATATTGGATTAAGGCTTATCCTCATGCAATTTGAGCACACCTTAACTAATAAGATCTTCAAAGGTCCTATTTACAAATGAGTTCATACCCATAGGACCAAGGGTTAGGACACGAACCTGCCTTCTGTGGGGGACATGAGTCATTACCCCAAAGATGTTATTTTTAGTTAAGGTAAAGCCCAACTGAATGAGATTAGGTCTTAATCCAGATTACTGAAGTCCTTTATAAGCAGAAGAAATTCAGTAATAGAAAGAGAAAGCCACATGAGGAGCAGAAACTGGAAGTCAATGGAACCCAGAAGAGAAAGGAGAAGACACCATGTAGTAGTTTGAAGCTGTATGTATACCAGAAAAACATGTTCTTAAATCTAAACCATTCCTGTGGGTGTGAACCCATTGCAAGTAGGATCTTTTGATGAGGTTACTCCAGTAGTATGAACCCCCTTATTCAGGATGGGACTTAATTCTTTTACTGGACTCCTTTACAAACAGAATGAATACAGAGTAAGAGAAGAGAAAGCCATAGAAGCAAAAAGCTGAAATCAGCAAAACCTGTAAGAGAAGGTAGAGACTAAGAGACACCATCACGTGCCTTGCCATGAGGCAGAGGAACCAAGAATCACTGGCTGCCTGTCTCCAGGAAGAAAGCATCACGTTGACGATGCCTTGATTTGGACATAGGGTTCTTGGCCTGAAAACTGTAAGCTAATACATTCCCATTGTTCAAGCTTAACCATTTCATGGTTTTGCTTTAAGCAGCCTAAGAAATGCAGGCATACCATCATGTGCATTGCCAGGTGATGGAAAAGTCAAGGACCTAAGGATTGCAGGCAGCCAGCCCCAGACTGCCACAGCCTTTGGAGAGAAAGCATTGCCTTGTGACAACTCGATTTTGGACTTCTCCTACCCTCAAAACCATGAGCCAATAAATTCCCAATGTTAAAGCTAATCCATTGTATGGTACTTGCTTTAGCAACTGGAAAACTAAAATGTAGCTGTATTAGTCAGCCAAAGGGGTGCTAATGTAAAATACCAAAAATGTGTTGGTCCTTATAAAGGGTATTTATTTGGGGTAGAAGTCCACAGATACAGGCCATAAAGCACTAAGTTTCTTCTCTCACCACAGTCCATTGCCACGTGTTAGAGCAAGACAGCTGCCGGCGTTTGCCAGGGTTCAGGCTTCTGGGGTTCCTCTCTTCCCAGGGCTATGTTTCTCTCCGGGCTTAGCTCCTGTTTCCTCCACAAGGTCAGCTGCAGACGATCAGGCGAACAGCTTGCTTCTCTTCTCCTGGGGCCTTCTTTCCAACATCAAAACTGCTTCTCAGAAGGCTGCTTCAACTGTCCTTGGCCTTGCCTTTTATATTCGATTCCCCACCCACCAAGGGGTGGGGCTCAACGCCCTAATCCTAACCTAATCATGCCCAGATTAACAGATCAGTTTATAAGCATGATTCAATTATATTTTTGGAATTCATAATTACATCAAACTGCCACAGTAGCCTAAACCAGTTTTTATGTTCACTTTTCAACGGGGATTCCCTTATCACATTGGTAAAATGAAAGATGACTCTAAATCCATATGAATTCACTGTTTCAAGGGAAACTTTTTTATATCAAGTTCTCAGGCATAGACTAATTTCTTTGTTCTCTGTGTCATTGAAGAGAACCTTTAAACTCCAGCCCCTTCCTATTATCTGACCCAATAATATCTGTCCCTCACCTTCCTCTAATCTAGCTGTTATGGCATTGGTTCATGTACTTACTGCCTTTTTTCTGGCACCTGGTGATTTTCCTTTCTTTCATGCTAGTTCCACTATGAATTTTTAAAGAAATTGCCATATTTTGCCTACCGTGTTATTACATTGGCTTAGACCACATCTTTTCAAAACTAAAGCACTGAAATATTTTTAAATTCAAACATCATAATGAACTTTAGTTCTCTGCCATAAGCAAAGGAGGACAAACTTTGGAAAGCATAGGGAAGATAGATCTGTGGCTTTGTTTATCTGTCTCCTTATATTATATAGTACACTTCTCTCTCTCATAGTATATATCTAGATTGAGGAGGATAATAGATGCAGAGCAGGATGACAGCCAGAACCGTCAAGTAAGAAGGGAAAATGTTTTACTCTATACTAACAATCCAAAACCTAAGGATTGAGACAAAACTCCCAAGTATTTATCCATATACAAATGAATGGGATAGATGGACCTAGCACCAGACAAACTACCAAAAGTGGAGTGATACTCCTTAGGCTGGAGACTGGGTCTGGGCTAGGGGTTGGGCATGGGTAGGCATTGACTACAGAAATGACAATAACTGCTGGTGGTGAGAGGATTGAACCAAGCCAGAATCCATTAGGAAAAGGAAATCCCTAAACACAAGAAATCTAAAATCCAAATGTTTCTCCAAGTCTTGGTTTTCTCATCTCTAAAATGGAAATCAGGGGAGTGGGTGTGGCTCAGTGGTTTGAGCTCCAGCTTCCCATATATGAAGTCCCAAGTTCAATCCCAGTACCTCCTAAATAAATAAAATGGAAATACAGTAGTTACTGCCTACTTAGTGCTATGGTTAGGAGGGAAATGAAAAACAATAGGTAACCAATTGGGCATCTGCAGCAGCCAATGAGAACCATAGGTAAAAAATCAGTCCAGCCATACCATTATCTATGGGTAAACACCCGAGTTGTGGTATATGTTAAACAAGATGGTACAAGCAAAGCGTTGCCCACCGTGCCAGACACAAACCAAGCTCCCAGTAAACATAAACTATTATTATTAGCCCATTGTGGAAGTAGTAACTGAATTTGGAATCAAAGAAGCAAGAATTTTAACCTGGGATTAAATGCGATCAAATAAAGGTAAGCCGGAAACAAACAAGGAAGGATGGGGTCCTGAATGAACACCTCTAGGCACAGGACTAAATTTCTCAGTTCCCTTTTATTAGCTAGTAGGTACATGAAGCAAGGGGTCATATCGACCCAAAAACAAAAGTCAGGACAGCAATGCCCAGAAAGGATTGTTGACTTGCCCAATGTCACACTGCAATTCTGGGACATAGCCAGAAGTAGAACTCAGGTTTTCTAATCCCTGTTCTACCACGCCAAAATATCTCCATCATGTAATAATACTGTATTTTCATATGGATTTTTATTTAGCGATTTCAAAAACATTTTGACCTGCATTACCTCATTTCCATACATAATCAGTGAATAAGAAAATAAACATAAATTAGCCTTCAGAGAGGAAAAAAAAAAACAACCCAGCAATACAGCTGGATTTCAAATTCACTTTAGGGTGATCCAAATTTAAAGAATGTGTTGTTTTAAATGCCACAGTTCAAGAACTAGGCAAGTTCAATATATACCAATGCAAATCTGTTAGATGCAGTACAGATAGTTGCCATGGTAATCTCCATATGATGGATTGATGGATAGATTAAATTTTTGTTTTTAGCTTCTGAAAACAAAAATACTACACAAAGCAAAAATTGCTTGTAATAATATCTCACATAAGACTCTTTATTCTAGTAATATTCAGGATACATTTTTTAAAAAGAGCTTTATATAGCCATGGATTGGGTCAATTAAAACTTTGACTTGGTTTGCTCCTTTTATGAAATGGAAAATGTAAATCAGAAAATATAATGGTTAAAAGCCTATATTCTAGAGATGCTGGAACCAGACTGCTGGGTTTGAATCCTGGCTCCATCCTCCTCACCCCACCCCACCCCACCCCACCCCTTGCCTGGCTTCTCTATGCCTCAGTTTCATTTATAAAATGAGTATATAACAATACTTACTTCCTGAGTTTGGTGTGAGAATTGAATGAGTTGGTGCATGTAAAGGTCTTGGAAAAGTGCTTAACCAATAGTACATTCTCAATAAATGCTAGCTTTATTATTGTATTCCTCACTGTCTCTTGTCACTGTTCCATATGACTTTAAAGATGTTTTTAAATTTTCTTTTATGTTAATGTTGGGGTTATAGCATGGGCTTTTATATTGGATTCTATAATTAAGAATGTGCTGGGAGCAGATGTGGCTTAAGTGATTAAGCGCCTGCCTCCCACATGGAAGGTCCCAGGTTCAGTTCCTGGTGCCTTCTGAAAAAAAACAAGCAAACAAACAAACAACAAGCAAAACAAACCAAAAAAGCAACTCAGGGAAGCCAATGTGGCTCAGTGGTTGAGTGCCAGCACCCAGTACCTCAAAACAAAAAAACAAATAACAATAAAAACAATGTGCTCATCAGCATGTAACTAAATGTGACTTGTGGCGAATTAAAAAAAATACAGGATTAGTTTTCTCACATAAGAAGAAACCCAAAGATAGGTGTCTGCTGGCAATGATCTATGGCTCAATGAGTTCAGGGTCTGCTTCTGAGCATCTCTTGGCCTTTTCTTGGAGCTACTTTATCTCCAGATGTTCAAGGCAGGAAGAAGGTAGAAGGAGAAGGATGGTTCCTGCAACATCTGTCCCTTTTATTAGGAGAACAAAAACAACCCCTCAAGCTCCCAACAGTCCTCCACTCACATTTCATTGGCCAGCACTCACTTGGCTACCCCTAGCTACAAGGAAGGTGAGGAACCTCATATTTAGCCACGCATTTTGCATCTTGTTCAAAATTCAGATTCTGCCAGCAAGGAAAGAGGAATGGCTAGTGTTTGCCACAGGTGCATGGGTATCTTACGGAATCTGTTTTAAGAGAAAAAAAAGGGGGATTCATTAGGTAACACTCCCTTGAACACTTTGAGAATAAAATGAGCTGTGTGATGTCTAGGTAGTTTTAGCTGGCAGATGAAGCACTTATTCCTTCTTCTCCTTTCTGAATTTATTCGCTCTGTACTTGGTATTCTCATCCTGCCGACAATCAAATTTTAGGAATTACCATATGTAGGCTAATGCCTCCACATTGTCATGGAAAGCAATCACTGCCTAGGCTGCTATGGTACCTCTGCAGGTGTTTGTAAAGGTATCAGGAACAAAAATCTGCAATACTCACAGCCTCCCGTTGCTTTGCTCAGGATCTACACACCTGCTCTGTCTCTGCAATGTACATAATCAAAAGAGTGCAGGTGCTCAGGCCTGATTGAATTGAGCCCCCTTCCCTCAAGACTATTGCAATTATTCAGGGGAGTCGTCTAGCAGATGTGATGGAAGAGACCTCTCCCTAATTATGGAGATTCGTCGTTGGATTTGGATGTTATTTTTTGTGTTATTTACACTATTCTGTCTGGCAGTAATATTTCTGTCTGCCAGTGACAATTACGTTGCTCTTGACTGGCACAGATCAGCAGTTTGTGATAGCTCTGAAAAGCCGGTGTGCAGCACATGTCACTGGCAGACATATTAATGTTGGTGAGGAGAAGTGCATGTGATGTAACACGATTAGATGGTGCTAAGATAAAGGACCATCTTGAAGCCCATGAATAACCAAGAAGCAGCGAGGTGACAACTATCAATTATTTATTGTCCTTGTCCAGTATATTATTAACAGCTCCAGGAAAGCACACAGTCTTCCTTGCCTGCTCTCTCTCCCTCATGTGAATGCTCGGCTCCTCAGCTTATGGGAGGTTACATCCTATGGGAGACATTTTGCTCTCAGAGACCATTAGACAATCCAGAGAGAAACGTGAAATGACCTCAAGGCAGACTAAATTCAACTTCCTCGGAGACCAGAAAAGATGCATGGCCCTCTGCATTGTGCAAGTTATTCCTCTTATCACCTACTGGCTCAGAGCCTTCTCTTCCCTCTTCTTCCCTCTAGCCTGGGTAGACTGCTGCTTAAACAACAGTGATGAGTGGAGAAAGTGATGTTCTGTGATTAAATCTCATGCAGGTACCTGTAAGTTAGGCTCCTTTTTCCTAGGAAGATGGTTACAGGTTTTGGTACCTATTTCACTGCTAAGTCAGGAAAAGACCATTTTATATCTAAGTTTATAATAAGCATAGAAAATTTATAAATAGGTGCTAGTTAGGCTGCTTTCAGCCACCAGTAATTAGCAATCTGCCTCGAAATGACTTTAAAAAATAAAATTATCTGATCTATACATTCACTCAGTAATGTCATAAAGTACACAGGGACTTCTCACCTTGCTGCACTGCCATCCCCGGCATTGGTTCCCCTCAGGGTTCTGAGATGAAACAAGGCCCAGTTCTTCCTCATTTCTATCTAGCATACAAGAGATGAAGAACCTCTCTTCAACCAAGGAGGAAAAGGATCCAGCTTCTTCCAGACAGCGCTCACTTGGGTCATGTGCTCACTACTAAGAGTCCCTGGAGAATACTGTGCGTTGATTGGCTTATGCTTGGTTTCCAAGACCAATCCACAGCAAAGGATGTTCAGAATATATTGACTGGTTTAGATTCATCTGGATCTACTCCCAGAGCTGGAGATGACATCAGTGACCCCTGAATGGCATGAGCTAGTAGGGAGTGGATATTTTAACAAAATACAAATTATGTGGAAGAGGAAAGATCTAATCAACCTCCACTATGGTAGGCAAGATACATGTTTATAAAGTACTTTAGAGTTCAATAAAGCACAATTGAGCAAATGTATAAGAAGATACTTTTATCTGCATAAAACATATTGCCTAATCCAAAGAATTAATTCATTCTAGAGATTTCATTGAAGACAAAGTTACTCTTCATGGCCCCAAATTCCTGTTACAAGTATCCCATAGGTTTATCACTTGTCTTATGTTTAATGTTAAGTCTGCTTCCATATTGGTAACATGTGGAGCTTTTATATAAAACATAGTTGTGGAATCCTTGAAAGGTCATTCAAAGATTGAATTTTACTAGAAATTTCGTAGTACGAAAATGAGACAGAGAAGCAGAAATTGGGGCCAGAGTAGAAGAGAGAAACTAATGCCTCTGATGATATGCTGATGGCCATTGAATCTGCCCCAGGTTGTGAGAAGCCTGAAGTACAGAGAGGCGGTTTGTCCTGGATGGCAATTTGGGTAGACTACTCTGACAGTCATGTGGAGGATGGGTGTATAAGGGAGAATTTTATAAAGATTTTTAAAGAACATTCACTGTGAGGAAATCAAAACGAACAGCCACAAAATATGAGACATTGTGCTAAATACAAAGCTTTATATAATAATCTTTTAACCCTTATAACAATTCTGAAAGATAGTTCCATTTTCTGTTTTTTTTAATAGGAAGAAACTAGGGCTTTAGAGACAAAGATGAAGAAAGGAACACAACTTCCCCAGGATTACAGAGCTAATAAATGCAATCACTATATTGAATACTCAGCAGCAGTTAAAAGCTAGGGCCAATTCTGAAGAACAAAGGCAAAACCAGAATTTGAAATGTGGTATTTCTGGATTCTTAGTTCAGTTTCATATTCCTCTATACAACATGTAAATTTAAACATAATAATAATAGTGAGGCATAGAGGGCACAAAGCATTTTCATATTTGCAGCTTCACTGTAACTAACCTAACTCATTCAGACATTAGTTACTCTATTATATTTATAAAGGAATAACAATAGACTGCATGTCACGTGCCAGGCTATATGCTAAGAGCCTTACATGTATTTATGTTCCGTTGATACCTACAGCAACCACTTATGGTAGGTGCTATTCTTATTTCTCTGTTGCATACAGATGAACATATTCAAACAGGGAGGTTTGGTAACTTGACTTCCAAAGATCATGTAGACATTCAGTTTCAAAAGTGAGATATAAATCTTGGCAATCTGACTTCAAGAACCAGACCCTTAACAATTTAATTGCACCAATTTCAGATTTTTTTTTTTTTTTTTTTTTTTATCTGCTCTGGTTCCAACCCACACTAAGTTTGCTGGTAGTTATAAGGAAACCATAATTTCAAACTACAGTTGCTTGCAAGATATGATTGACACATGGAAATAATTTTTAAAACAGCACTAAGCAGAGTATAATACAGTGCTGAACAATGTAGTATCGATTACCATAGCTTTAGGAGTTCAAAGAAGGACAAGATCAAAGTGACCTGATGAAGTCAAGGAAAGTTTGGAGAGGATGTGAGCCTTCAATTGACTCTTTGAAGAATGGATAGGATTTCTCTAAATAAGTAAAGACAAGAGGGGGCGGAAAGCATTGTGTGATGAGAGAAAAGCAGAACAGAAGACAGAGGGTTTTTTTCTGTTTTTTGTGGGGTTTTTTTACCCTATGAGGCCAATATTTCTAAAAAAACTGGTAGGAGAATGCTCTGCTGATTCTGGCCAAATTTTTCTTTAAGCCATCATGTCCATCCAAACTCCCTCCACCCCCAGCACCCACAATATGGGATGAATGGGGATTTCCACACATACTCAGCATCCACAGCTTTAGTCCCTTGTGTCTGTTCCATCCTGCTTTAATTCTCCCTGATACCCACAGGACATTTAGTTCCTCCTTTTGAATCCTTACTTCATCTTTCTGACTTGACTGTTCATTTTGTTTCTCTGGATTTTTAAAATATATTTATAGGGATAGGTATGTACCTGGATATCTGAGTACACACATATTAAACTCAACAAATATATATGCCTATGAATACAATCGTTAGTCAATATATCCAACATGAACCTACAAGACTGAAGTCCATTGCAGATTAAATAACAACAGCAAATAATCACTACGTGCCAGGTACTCCTCTTAGCACTTTTCATAGGTTAACAAACTGAATTCTGACAACAACGCAGGCATCAAATCAAAGAGCACTCTGTACCAAACTTTAAAGATGTTAACCAATAAATTTTCAAGACTGATAAAATAGTCATGTATTGAATGTCACATTTAAAGTATGTATTTTCTGCTCTTCTGCTTTATGTTGACTGTTGGTTATTAAACAGTATCTCGGACTAATGTTGATATACCTGGTACAAACATGGTGTCAAGCAAATTAGAGTTGCCCAAGACTCAGAGCGTGAGAGAAATTAGGATGAATCGAAGAAATTTGAATCAACATTCAGTGGAGAATTAACAAAATGTAAAGAATTCTTTTTCTCATTGAATACCATCATAGGCATATTTGTAATAATGGTTGTATGCATGAAGAGACATTAGGGAAATATTCATGGCCTGGTAACATTGCTATTACTATATTATATTATTATATTATACCATAATATTATTATATTATACAATACTGTGCCATATGCTATACTATTACACTGTGTATTATTATATATACTATATCAATTAGTCAACATTATATTTGCTATATGTACATGTAAACTTATTTTCCCTGCATATCTAATAGCTCCAATTGGAACCAAGAACATATAAAACAACGAAAATCGGTTTATGCAAACGCCTACATGCACATACATGCCTCACCTTCTACACCAACTCCCCAGTTGCAAAGTAGAACAAAGGGAGATTTTTTTAGCAGTGTCTACTTGCTCCCATTATGCCCTATGTGAGATGGTAAGCAATGGAAAACTCTTCAAAATAAAGACTTGCTGTGCTAGTCTTTAAGATTAAACAAAACAAAACAAGCAAACAAAACACACAGGGAAAGGATTAGTTCCCTGTCTCTTTCTCCAAATACCCCCCAGCTTATCTTGGCAGTATGTTTTCACATATTCTTCATTAGAAAGGAAAGGATCACTGTTTCAGGGACTAGTAGGCAATACTGCCTTTCCCATCCTAGTTTTCATTTCCCAAAACACATTTCAACTTTAACCTCTGTCTGGGACAAAGTACCAATTAAAATCCTGTTGCTTTACAGTTTAGCAACAGAAAAAGGTCAATATTCTATAAAGGGCCAGTGAGTAAATATTTTGGGCTTTGTGAGCCACACAGTCTCTGTAGCCATTACTTATTACTGCCACTGTTGAGCAAAAGCAGCCATAGACAATACATAAATGAATGGACATAGCTGTGTCTCAATAAAATTTATTTACAAAAACAGGTTGGTAGGTCAGATTCATCCCACAGGCTATGGTTTTCCCACACCTAATCTGATCTAATATTCATTTTCTAAAAGAAAAAAAGGATTCCATGGATCTTTGTGTTAATAATTGTGGTCCAGTTACAGTAATGGCCCCCAATGACTCGCTCCTCTCTACAGTATGTCCATTCCCTGCCTAGTCCCCTCCCACACTGCCTCTGGGCTGGGTCATGTGACTTGAGATATCAGCAAACACAATGCAAGCAGAAGCTGGATAAAGGCTTGTACATTAGAGCATCCTCTCTTGTGCTGGTGCAACTCTTCCACCACTATGAGAAAAAGGCTTGGTTAGCCTCCTGGAGGATGAGGAAGCAGCAGAGTGCAGCCACAGAGAGCAGCCCAAGCTGCCCCAGCCATGGCCCAAAGTAAGAAGTAGCCCCTCATCTTGAACTGGTTGTCCAGATACAAGCAATCCCAGCCGAGGCCAGCCCAAACTGCCAGCTCACAGACTCATGAACCACAGAAACAGTGGTCGTTTTAAGCTATCATATTTTGGGCTATATTGCTATAGCAATTAAGGAGTGCAAAAACACGAAACATTCACTCAAGCTCATTACTCTGTGATTGTAACCAAAGTAACAAAAGAATAAGCTATGTGGTTAACTTGAGGATTTGTGACCTTGTTAACAGTCAGTTCAGATGATTCTAAATGTTTGGATTGTCCAAACAGTTGGACTATTCTTATATTTCTCTAAATAAGAAGAGAATTCTTATAATTCTCTGCATATTTAGAATTGCTACAAGAATAGCTTAGATTTGCTGAGTATTAATTATAAACCTCCACTTTCCCTGATAAAAAAGGCTCCATGATGATGATTCGCATAAAAACTAATAGAAATAGCTAGTTTGTACAGGGACTGCCCTGACTGACTACAAACTACTTTCCTTTGGCTCCCAAATACCAAATCCAAGTGGCACTTTATTTAACAAGCTAATTGTCATGCTAAGTGGTTAAATGCATGAGTCACCAGATTAATACATTTGATGCCCCAAGCTTATGCAAGTCCTGGTTTCCAGTTTGTTTGGTTTTTATGCCATTCTTAAGATTGCATTATGCACCTAACAAGCTCAGCATTGCCAATATATCTTTCTTAAGCAGCAACACAAAATCCAATTTCATAACTATTGATCACATAATTTTATAAACTTTCTTAATAATAAGTATGTGAATACATACAGCCAAGAAAACCATGGAGCACATGTGTTTCACGTATAAAGTTTCATTAAAAGAGATTCAGAGGGCAAATTAAATTCTTCTCAGCTTGTAAACACAAGCAAAGGCTAGTACATGGAAAACTGATTTTCCATAACTGAATGACAAGGGTCCACTATGACAAGACTAAAAGCCAGCAGCCAGAATTAGTGGAATACATCCATTAATGGATTTAGGTTTCCAAGTAGTAAAGCCTCTGTATTTTGGCTAAGTTTTCTGATATCATGTTTTTAAATTTGTGTTGGTGAGCTATGGATCACGCTGCACATGGTTTGTAGAAGATGGAGAATGCCATCATAGGTCTTAAGTTCTCTTATCTGTAGAATACTTGGTTCATGCATAAGTCTACAACATGTGATAGCTATTCTTTACTAATTAAAATATATTGAATATCTCTAAAGTATTCGGTGTGGGGAGAGATCTCTAAAACCTGGGGAAAAGAGATATACCAAGACTGTCCAAGAAACAGAGAAGTTCCAAGACAGTGAAGTTTCAAAAAGATTTTTGTGGAAGTTCATAGATGAAGGGAAGACAGATGAAAGAATTGTAGGCAGCAATGGGAGTCTAGGGAGGCCACAGAACTGTACCTGGACACCAGAACTGATATCATTCCTGGACCTGTTAGGGGAAAAAGGACTCTTCACTCAAAATGCCACAGCACCTCTGGAACAACTAGGTCCAGATACCCCAGGCCTCTTGCCACACTGACCTAGATTCTTAAACCATTGGCAATCCTGTGTTAGAGAAGTAATGAGGTATAGTGAAACCACCACCAATACAGGCTCTCTCAACCACTCAGCCACACACCCCAGCTCTTACATTTACTAATTGTGCTGCTGTTTGTACTATATGGATGATACCTTAAAGGTCTGCTGCAAGGATTAAATTAATTTGTTTATGTAAAAAATCCTAGTAGGAGATCTGACATTTAGGAGACTCTCAACAAATGCTCATTTTTCTTTCCCTTTTTTTTTTTTTTTTTTGTCCTCCCTCTGGCATAAGGCATTCATGCCCTCTGACTTTGGCCAAGTCAATTAATCTCATGCCTTAGCTTCCTTTTCTGTGAAATGGATGGAGTCATTTAACAAATCTTTAAGGTTCCTTTCATCTGTAAATCCATTAATTGTCGAAAGATCCCAAGTGTTCAAAATAATTATCTGGTTTACTTAAACACATACATAAGGTATAAACATACTCATTATTGCTAGTCTAATATAATGTGTTAACTGCTCTTTTAAATTTTAGCTATTAACTGGACAGAAACCTGCAAATCACTTTTGGGATTGATGAGGTCTGGTGATCACATTCTCACTGAACTCATACATAGCATTCTGAACATTGTATAGTCCTTTCTCCCTCTTCCAGGAGCTTTGCAAGCTTATTAATTCTCTTTGTGAGAAGCAGGTTACGTATTATTAGCCTCCTCATCATTTCACCTGGGGGGTAATTAAGCTGAGCATTTGCCCCAGGTTCCTGAAAAAGGTGAGGTCAGATCTAAGTTTAGCAAACAGGACGCCCACAGTCCCCAAGCCTGTGCTTGCCGCACACCTCTCAGCCAAAGCCAGGATTGTTTCTGGTGCCAAATTACACACAGCAGTGCTTTCATTTTTTATTATTTCAAGATTTCAGGGATATGAGGAGTGATTAAATATTGAGTTGTGAAGAATGATTAAATATTGAGTTCTAAGAGATATAAAGGGATATAGAAAAGACTCAGGGGAGTTCAGTCAAAAATATATGCTACCATTATTCAAGTTTCTATTCTTATCGTAGAGAAGAATACATGGCTAAATTTGGGAGTAATATTACTGTGAAACTGAGGACTATTGAATAACAAAAGGATTGTATAAATTGGGGACCATTGCTACAAAATGACTCACTTTTCTTATTATTTGTGAATCCCCATGCTCTCGATGGGCAATTCACTTACCAGTTATTGAGCTGATGATTTAATTCTTGACTGCTTTCCTAATTACTTCATGGATTTCAGATTGTGTGAAAATAACCAGTTAGCATCTGTTAGGGGATTGATTTTGGCCAATCTCAAGTCCATCTGCAGTCACATTTACAGGCTAGAAACTTCCTCCAAGGTCTGTGCCCACACAGAAACAAAGAAAGTCTGAGGTACTGGAAAGTGTTAGAAAATGTAAATCCCACCCAGAAAGTCATGCTTTTTTCTCTTTGTTCGGTTTCTTCCTCCAGTCCTGGCAGCCAACATTACCCTACCCACTTAAGGCCTCAGCCATGAAGGAGTTGGTTCAATCGTTATGAAAGTTTATGAAAGCAGCACCCTGTAACCAAGGCTAGGTTTCAGAGGTTCTGGAAAAGTTTCTGACCAAGGGCAACTTGAGAAGCTAAGTCAAATGTCTTTAAGCCTTGCTATTCAAAGTGTGGTCCAGAGAGCCAGCAGCATCAATATTACCTGGGAGTTTTCAGAAATGCAGACTCTTAGATCCCGCCTATAATCTACTAAATCCACATCTGCATTTGAAGAGACCCTGGGATTTGTACATTCATTAAAGCTTAAGAAGCACTATCTTAAAGAATTTCTGGGTCTACCCGCTCCTTCCAATCACATCAGTGCACCACTGACACCCCCGTCCACTGCCCAACATATACGATAACAATGCCACCGCACCTTTTCCTAGAAAGTTCCTGAAGGGTATTCTACAGAAAATGAGAGTTATCTATATGGAATCCATGAAACAACAACTGCAACACAGGAGAGTAGTAAAAGAATGTCCCAGAATGACAGCCATCATGCTGGCAGAAGGAGAAGGCAAAAGACTAATATGGAGAAAACTAGAGGGATGTCAAAGAAGGGCCCCCAGCGGGGAAAAAAATCCAATATATTATTTGATTTTTCTGTATGTGGAAATATTATTGTTAGGATTGTGATAGACCTTTTGGACTATTTGAAAAATAACAATAAATTCATAGAAAATTAAATAAATTAACATTTGAGAAATTTTTTGACAGAAAAAATATGCACCTAAAAATAAAAGAAGTCACAGCACACTACTTGGCTCTGCAATGCACAATATTTACAAAGTATTAATATTATATATACTAATAACTGATTTAACCAAAAATTGTGATAGGATTATAATAGGAGATTGGGAGCAAGGAAAGTAAGAGAATGATGAAGAGAGGTAAATGTTCAATTCTCATATCCAAAAATAAATAGATAATATCCAAAAGCTGATAACTCTGAAAATAACAGTGAACATCTATTATTTAGAAATATCTAGGTAAATTACAATTTATTTAAAATAACAATTACTGAGGGAGCTAGGAGGAATGGAAATAAGGGCTGCTTGTTTCTCTTCATAAGTTCTTAAAAATATTTGCTTCAAAAAATATGTGCTTGGGGGAGCAGGTGTAGCTCAGTGGTTGAGTGCCTGCTTCACATGTACAAGGTCCCGAGCTCAATCCCCGGTACCAAAAAAAAAAAAAAATATATATATATATATATGTATGTATATATATATATATACACACACATACATACACACTTATATATGTGCTTATTACTCTAATAAAAAATTAAAATTATTAAATATACTTAAAAAGCTAGGCAAACTGGAGAGGGAAGAGAGAGAAAAGCTCCTTTTTAAAGCAGCAAGGCAGGGGGAAATATTGTCTGAGATTAGGAACAGGAGAGACTGATGTCTTCTGCCAGTAGTGTGGTTTGAATAGGTCCACAGTAGAATCCTGAAAGGTCCATTCTTTTTTTTTTTTTTAATTGTTTTTTCATAAAAGTAAGACACAGATATAGAAAACTTGAGGTATAGAAAGGCTAGTAAATCATTATAAAGAAACATCCTTGAGCCAGATCTCCTCTCCCCCCCACAAAAAAAAAAAAAAAAAAAAAAAAAACCACTAAACTGATTTTATAGTAATCATCTCCTTTCATAGTAATCATCTCTTTATATATTTGTCACCAAAATATTCATCCCTAGACACTATAGTTTAATCTTGTCCATTTTGTTTTGATGATATGTCTTTAAGTCTCTCATTTTTTTTTAATTAGAGAAATTGTGAGTTTATAAAACAATCATTCATACCAAATAGGATTCCCATACATCACTCTCCCACCAGCACCTTACATTGTTGTGACATATTTGTTACAAATTATGAAAGAACGTCATCACAATATTACTGCTATCTATAGTCCATAGCTTATGCCTGGTGTATTTTCCCCATAAACCATCCTATTATTAGCACCATGTATTAGTACTGTACATTTGTTCTAGTTCATGAGAGAATGTTCTCCTATTTGTACTGTTAACCACTGTCTATCATCTACCACGGGATTCACTGTGTTATACAGTCTCCTGCATTGTACAGTCCATCCTAAGTGTAAATCATTAGTTCTTAGTTTCATCATAGAGGTGTTCTCTCATCATCTCAGTCCATTTTAGAACGTTTTCATTACTCCAAAGGGAAAAATCCCATTCCCCTTTATATTCCCCCCATTGTTGATCCTTAGCATTGATATACTACCTTCTTTGCCATTGCTGCAAAAATATTACAATGTTACTGTTAACTAAAGTCTTTAAATTACTTTAGCTGTATTTTTCCCATGTATCACTATATCTTTAACACTTTGTAATAGAGGAACATTCTTGTATTTGTACTATTAACCACAACCTTCATCCACCACCGAAATCACTGTTATATAATCCCTAGATCAGGGATTCTTAACCAGGGGTCCTTGGACCCCCCAGGGGATCCATGGAAAGATTTCAGGGGGTCTGTGAGCTTGAATTGAAAAAAAGCCAACTTATCTTTATTTTCTCTGACCTCTAACTGAAATCTAGCATTTCCTTCACTTATGAATATATGCACAGTACAGTTGGTGTGTATCTCGAAAAATCACTTAGATTCATCCATACTTTGAAATTACCGTAGTTATTAGATCCGAAGCTAGTTGAGTGTCATAAAACTATCTGCCACTACATTCTGAAAAGGGGTCCATGGTTTTCACCTGACTGGCAAAAGGGTCTGTGGGACAAAAAAGGTTAAGAACTCCTGCCCTAGATTATCCCCTAGCTTTCTTTCTATTTATATATATATATTTTAATTTATTTTTTATTGTGGGTAAAAATCAAAATTTTCACAATATATACCAATATAATATAATATATTGGTATATATACCAATATAATATATATGCATATATGTGCATTTGCTTACAAAAATGTTATATATA
>JAKSZT010053764.1:36054629-36132348 GCA_026826555.1 Tolypeutes matacus | reverse complement strand
TTTTTTTTTTTTTTTTTTTTTTTTTTTAAAGGTGCTTAGATTACCTAAAATATTACATGGAACCTACCGGGATTCCCATGTTCCCCACCTCCCACCACATCCCACACAAACATCTCCCACAAGTGTGGCCCATCACCCTCAATGGACTTACACATCCTAGGGCCTTGCCATCAACCATAGACCACAGTTCACATCGTAGACCACACTCTCTCCCACACAGTTCTGAATGGTGTGTGCTGATTTAAAATGGCCTACATCCGTTGCCACAACGGCATTCAAGACAACCTCCAAATCCCGAAAAAGCCCCTGTATTTCAACTGCACATCCCCTCCCTGCCCCGAAAGTGTCCAGTGGCCACTGGCTCCACCTCACTGTTATAATTTCTTCCATTGCTAGAATCACCATATGTGTACAACAGAATACCATCAAGTCCACTCTAGTCCATAGTTCTTCCCCCAATCCTGAGGGGACTGGGATGGTGATGTCCACTCCACCTCCAAGTGAGACAGGGCTTATATCCTATGGATATGGTGGGTGGGATGATCCTGCCTGCAGATGCAGGCCGTCTCCATTCCCTGGGATGGCCATTGCCCATCGTTGTCTCCTTACCAGGTGACTTGGATGAGTCCATTGAGCTGTAGGGTAGGAGTTGCAGCTCTACCGAGATTCCACGCACAGCTGGCATATAGGTAGGCCAGAGGCTCCAGTCTCTGGAAGCATACCTAAAAACTCCAGCATCACATATAGGTTTGAATAGAAGGGACTGATGAACCATGTGCAGGGAGGACTTATTTGAGTCCAATTCTGTCACTCTCAGGAGCACAGATTCTAAAATAGAGCCCACTGATAAGGTGTCAGTCTCTGGGGCTATCCCCCCTTATATAGGACCTGGGTGTCTCCAGAGCTCTCCGAAGCCCCTCTGTGTGGGGTGATATGCACTTTGATGTTCTATGAGCTCCAACTGAGGTGTGCGTAGGCGTTACCTCTGGGATGACCTCCCGACTCTCTTTGAAGTCTCTTAGCCACTTGAACTCGTTTGTCTTTACCTTTTCCCCCTTTTATTCAAGGTCTTTTTCCAGTTGTGTTGCTAGTTGGCACTTGGTATTAATCCCTCGTTGCCAGGGAGACTCATCCCGGGAGTCATGTTCCACTCATTCATATGCTGAGTTTGGCTTAGAGAGAGGCCACATTTGAGCAACAAGGAGGCTCTCAGGTGGCAACCCTTAGGCACCCCATAACAGTAAGCTAAGTTTCAGTTACAATAGCAAAGACTCATAAGGGTAGTCATCAATAAAAAGAACTCATCAGTGAGCCATCCTCTTTTGACGGACTCTGTCCCTGCACTCAGAGGACTGTTGCTGCTCCCTTGGAGAATGTGGCAGAACTCTCCAGGCTAGGAATTCAGATTCCCTCATTTATTGTGTGATTGTCCACCCACCGTGACCATGCCCCATCCTTTGATCTTTTGAACAATTTTGTATATCTTTCATGTATATTTGGATGAACTTACTCCCATGAATCCCCCCTCCCAGACACCCCCCACCAATAATCCCCTGCAGTACCCATTATAACCCTTCTGTGATCTAAATCTTCCATGAACATGTAGTCCATAAAATAATCAAATACACTTAATAGGAAAAAGAAACAACAATGATAAGCTTATATGCAAGAGACAAACATAAGGAAACTCAGGAAAAAAAAGAAAAAAAAATCAAACAAAAAAATAAAACAAAACAAAATATAATTAGCAGATTGGAACATTCAAAAAATGGGGAAAAAAGCAAAAGAAATGCCTTTAAAAAAAAATATATATATATATATTCTTTTTTTTCCTTTTATCACTGTGTTATCGGATGTCCGACGTGCCATGACACCTTCCCCCTCTCAATCCCCATTGTCTCCCAAATTTTCATTTAATTTTCAAAGAAGTTTTAGGTCACAGCAAAGTCACACACGGAGTACCAGAGACTCCCAGATACCAAACCACCCCCCCTCCCCACACCATATTAACCCCCCCCCTTTTATTTTTGGATGTTAGCATTGTTATAACTGTTATACAGATAACAAAATATAGCAACTAAACATTGTCAATGATTTACAGTATAGTTTACAATTTAGACGATATAGTTTAATAAGTTTTGATGATATTTACTATGTCATGTGTCCATTACTGTAAGGTAATGAAAAACCTTTCCCATGACCACTAAATACCCCATTAGATCTTAACTGTTCCTTCCTCCCCACCCCCCTGGGGCATATGACACTCTCCTGTCTTGACTCATGCAATGTCAAGATTCATAGTTACATGCCTTGGGTATTCCAACCTGCCATTCCTAATCTACCCACCTGTCAACGCTGCACCACCAAACCCAATAATATCACTACCCATCTGTCCTATCCTTCAATATGCAACTATACTCTATCCCGTTACCATAGATTATGTCTATATGGGTGATGGCTCAAAGCCTGCTCTTCTCTTTCTCTCCCTAGTTAACCTATCTTTCAGACTATGGTTCTCAGAGACTGCTCACTTTCCTCAGTTCAAATCAGTGAGGTCATATACTTTTCATCCTTCAGTGCCTGGCTTGCTTCACTCAACATAAGGTCTTCAAGATTCATCCACGTTATTCCATGTGTTAGCACTTTGTTACTTCTTACCGCTGAGTAATATTCCATTGTATGTATGTATCACATTTTGCTTATCCATTCGTCTGTTGATGGGCACCGGGGCTGATTCCAACTTTTGGCAATGGTGAACAATGCCGCTATGAACATTGGTGTGCATATATCTGTTTGTGTCTTTACTTTCAGTTCTTCTAGGTACATACCCAGCAGTGGAATTGCTGGATCATACGGAAGATCTATTGTTTAGTTTTCTGAGGAACCACCAAACTGTCCTCCACAGTGGCTGGACCATACCACAGTCCCACCAGCAGTGGATGAGGGTTCCTATTCCTCCACATCCTCTCCAACATTTAGTGTCTCCTGCTTTTTTAATAGCTGCCATTCTGATGGGTGTAAGATGGTATCTCACTGTAGTTTTGATTTGCATTTCCCTGATAGCAAGCGATATTGAGCATTTTTTCATGTGCTTTTTCGCCATTGTATTTCTTCCTTGGAGAAGTGTCTTTTCAGGTCACTTGCCCATTTTTAAAATGGGTTGTTTGTCTTTTTATTTTCAAGGTGTAGGCTTTCTTTATATATGCAGGATATTAGGCTCCTATCAGATATATGGTTGCCAAATATTTTCTCCCATTGGGTAGGCTGCCTTTTTATTTTCTTAATAACATCCTTTGAGGTGCAGAAGTTTTTAATTTTGATGAGATCCCATTTATCTATTTTTTCTCTTGCTGCTTGTGCTTTGGCTGTGAAGTTCATGAAACCATTTCCTATTAAAAGGTCCTGTAGATGCTTCCCTACATTATCTTCCAAGGTCTTTATGGTTTTGGCTCTTATATTTAGATGTTTGATCCATCTTGAGTTGATTTTTGTATAAGGTGTGAGATGGTATTCTTCTCTCATTCTTTTGGATATGGATATCCAGTTCTCCAAGCACCACTTGTTAAAGAGGCCACCCTCTCCCAACTGAGTGGGCTTCGTGGCCTTGTCAAATATCAGATAATTGTATATGCGAGGATCTATATCAGAACTCTCAATTCGATTCCACTGGTCAGTGGGTCTATCCTTGTGCCAATACCACACAGTTTTGATCAGTGTAGCTTTGTAGTATGTTTTAAACTCAGGTAGTGTGATACCTCCAACAGGTCCATTCTTTTCAGAGAGGAAGCTCTATTGATGCTGTGCCAGAGGTAGAAACTATCCTCAGGGTACAAAAGCAAAAAAAATCACTGGATTTTGAGGCACCTCAGTAGACTTGAGCAATGAAGTCTTCAGAAAGGATGGAAGCAAAAAGCGAAGTGTTTGACCAAACTCTAACTCTAACTCTAATTCTAACTCTAACTCTAACTCTAACTCTTAAAACTCTACAGAAAACATGGCAGCCAAACTACTGTGATGGAGAAATGTAATTGTAAAAAGGATTTGTTTAATGAGAGAAGTACAGGAAACGTAAATAGAAATGTGACCCTTGTTTTGAACAAGGGGGAAAGCTGAAAATTCAAAGAAACTCAACAAGAAAGAAAGGGAAAGAACAGAGAAACCAAAATGTTATATTGCTGCCTGAAAATTGAGATCTAGATCACAGGCAACATTTTAGGGAGTTAACATCATGCCCGAAGAATTAAAGCCCAGGGATGTCATTTGCTGTAAGATTCTGTGCAATTCAACTAACACGTTAAGTTACCACATCTGTAAAATGAGAATGTTATCTACTTCACAGAACTGATATGAATGCAACATAGAAATGATTTTACTAGATTAGGATGCTTAGGAAATGGTATATGTCCATGGCAAAAAAAAAATTTCAGTGGGAAAGAAATTTCACCAAGAGAATGGAAAAAATAAGGAGAGCTTCCTGAGATGAGGTTAGAGGCAAAGAGAAGCTCACAGTTTTGCTATCAGTTTTCTCTGAAAAGAGTATGTCGAGGTCATCATTTGCTTGAACATCCCAAGTTTGATCCAAGCCTGCTTTCTGGCATTTGAAATTAACAAGAACAATGCCATTTTATCATATTTAGAAATTAAAGAAATTTTCTCCTCGAGATTTAAAATTATTTGCAATGGCACAATAATTTAAGCAAAAGTTAGTATTTACATAAGGGAAAGATGTACAAACAAAACAGCAGTAATAGGATTTTAGAGAAAATAGTGAAAATATGTGAGAAAGGCTGTTAAATGGTTTATGGTAAAGGCTTCTTTTCTCCCTGCCATGCTTTTTTTTTTATTGTTTTGGAACAACTTGGTTTTCTTCACTTTTTAACCTGAATCTTCTGATTTTCTGCATTATTGGTTTCCTCATTGCATTGTATTAGTGTGGTTTAGAATGTGAAAATAATAAGAAATAAATATTTAACATAATACTGCAACACTTAGCTATCTAACTTCCTATAGTATAAAGGGGGTCAAGAACAGTAATCCCCGCATATTCTGATGGATATTTCCACTGGGTTGGAATAAAAATTGTTATCAAAAACTTATTTAGGGGTCGGATGTGGCTCAACTGGTTGGGCGTCCGTCTCCCATATGGAGGGACCCGGGTTCAATCCCAGGGACCTCCCGGTAAAAAAAAAAAAAAAAAAAAAAAAACTTATTTAGCTCATCAGAAAAAAAGTTAAAAGAATCATAAATTGAATTCATTTGAGGAAATTTTTTAAAGAGAAAATTTCCATTTTTCCTTTTTATTTATTTTTCATTTTTAATCAACACTTAAAGCATCATTGGAATATCCCTCCCCCACAAATCCTTGGATTCATTTTATGGTCCTGCAGCTCCACAAAGCACTGGTAAAATCAGGTAAGTTGGATCTAAGCTTTTAACTAAAACTTTCATTTGGTGAAAAAAATAAAATAAACTGAAAGAAACTACAATTCAACAATTTGAATGGATATTTAAATTGCATTTCTGAACATATTTTTTTTCTTTCCTTTGGGAATTTTGTTTTATTATTATTCTAAGGAAGAGAAAAAGCCTGACATTATCTCAGGGGCTTTGTAGGCTGCAATGAATAGACTGCATTTAGGGAAATTGGTGTTTGTAGTCTTGAATTACCCATGAAACTACAGAGATTCCTGACTAGAAATCACTCCTAATGCTCCCCACTATTTATTTGTTCAGCCTAGGGTTTCAAGTTTATTTTCAGTATGAAATCCTACACTAATCCTTCCCTTAGTTTTCCATTTACAAATGAAATTCAACTAACACATTTGTTTTTTAAAATTGGTTGATGAAACTAATAATAAGTGGATACTACACTACTCAAATTGAATAAAACCTTAGATTTGGAGATGGCTAATAAATGCAATAAAGACAAACATCTAAAGCCATCCTATGTATCAAATTTGCCATTAAGACAGTCTATCTTATGACTGTTAGGTAATAGGTGATTTGTATAACATTAAATCTGAGTGATAAGTTGTGGTGAATTTTCTTCTTTCAAAGAGGCCTCTGCAATGCATAAAAAACAATCATCCAAGTCCTCACCATAAAAATAATTACCTTTTGGTAGAGGGATAAACAGATAATCTTTTCAAACATGTAGTTGAGTTAGCAAACCAGGACTAAGTTCCAATTCTGATGCTACCTGTGCTTCCTCCATAACCTTGTTCAAAAGGCACATGATGACTTTATGGATGAGCTGTTGAGGAACACTCAATTCTCTACACCAGTTCTTGAAAGAAAGCCAAAGCAACTATGCTTCAACAGTTTGTACCGTGACAAACCTTTAATAAAATGCAGATCAAAATTTTTTCTTTTTAGGTACCAGGGATGGGGATTGAACCCAGGACCTCATATGTTGGAAGTTGGTGCTGAACCACTGAACATTAGCTCCCAAGTTGGTTGTTTTGTTTATTTGTTGTTTGTTTGTTTTGTTTTTAAGCAGTACTGGAGATCGAACTGGGACCTTGTACATGGGAAGCAGGCATTCAACCGCTTGAGATACATCCGTTCCCCAGATCAAAATTTTAAGCACCTAAATTAAGCTTTGTATGATTTTCCACATCTTGCTATACTTTCAATAAGAAAAGCATAAAACAGGTAGGAGCATGTGATGGTTTGAAGCAATATGGACCCTAGAAAAATACGTTCTTAAAACTAATTCATTTCTGTGGGTATAAACCTATTATAAGTAGGGCCTTTTGATTAGGTCATTTCAGTTAAGGCATGACCCAGGGTGGGTCTTAATCCTTTTATTGGCGTCCTTTTTAAGAGAATGACAGTCAAATAAAGAAAGAGAAAGCCAAGGAAGCAAGAAGCTGAAGCAAAGAAACATGGAAGAGTAGGGAAAGCCCAGCAAACACTGCCATTTGCCTTGCCATACAACATAGGGGTCCAGAATCACTGGCAGCTGGTCTTTGGGGAGAAAGCATAGCCTAATCATGCCTTGATTCGGACATTTTCATGGCCTCAGAACTGTAAGCTTGTAAGCTAACAAATCCCCACTGTAAAAGCCAATCCATTTCTGGTATATTGCCTTCAGCAGCTTTAGCAGACTAAAACAAATTTTTGTGTATTGATCTTGCATCTACAAAACTTCTTGTCTTAGTTTGCCAGGCTGCTATAACAAATACAATAGAGTGGCTAGCATTAAACAACAGGAATTTTTGTTTCACAGTCTTGGAGAATAGAAGTTCAAAATCAGGATGTCAACTGGATCATGCTTTCTCCGAAGTCCGCAGCATTCTGCTTCTGGCTCGCTTGTAATACATAACTCAGTCTCTGTTTCCATCACATGGCTATCTGTCTCCTCCTCCTAACTGTATCGAAATTTCCTCTGCTCATAAGGACTGCTGTCATATTGGATGAAGGCCCGTCCTGACTCAGATTGGCCTCACCTTAACTAAAAATATCTTCAAAGATCATATTTGCAAATGTGTTAATAGCCACAAGACCAGTAATTAGGGCTTGAACATGTCTTTATTGGGGACATGATTCAATCCATAACACTGCCTATGCTCATTTAGTATCTCTAATAGGTTTTTGTGGATTCCTTAGGATTTTATAAATGAGCATGTCATCTGTGAATAATTTTACTTTTTCCTTTCCCATCTAAATGACTTACTGATTTTTCTTACCTAATTTCCCTGGCTAGAACCTCCAGAAAAATGTTGTATAAAATTAGTAAAAATGGACATCTTTGTCTTATTCCTGATCTTAGGGAGAAAACTTTCAGTCTTTCACCACTAAGTATGACATTAGTTGTGGGGGTTTTATCAAGTTGGGGAAGTTCCCATCCATTCTTAGTTTATTGAGTAGTTTTTATCATGAAATGGTATTGGATTTTGTCAAACAATTTTTTTGCATCCATTGTGATGACCATGTAGATTTCATCCTTTATTAATATGCTGTACTACATAGACTAGTTTTCCTAACTTGAACCAACTTTGCTTATCTGGGATAAATCTCACTTGGCAATAGTGTCCAATCTTTTTTATATGTTGCCAGATTATGTTGGATAGAATTTTTTAGAGGATTTTTGTGTCTATATACATAAAAGATATGGATCTGTAGTTTGATTTTTTTGTCATAAGTGGTGGTTTGAAGCTATATGTACCCCAGAAAAACATGTTCTTAAAGTTTATCCATTCCTGTGTATGTCCCATTGTAAGTAGGGCTTTGTGATAAGGCTACTTCAGTTAAGGTGTGACCCACCTCAATCAGGATGGGTCTCAATCTATTATTGGGTTCCTTTATAAAAGAATGAAATTCAGACAGAGAAATGGAAAGCCACAGGAAGCAAGAGGCTGGACATCAATGGAACCCAGAAGAAAAGGGAGAGACCAGGAGATGCCACCAAGAACCTTACCATGTGACAGAGGAAACAAGGATTACAGGCAGCCAGTCTTTGAGAAGAAAGCATCACCTTGATGATGACTTGATTTGGACTTTCTCTTAGCCTCAAAAACCATAAGCAAATGATGAATGTGTTATTGTTTTAAAGTGGCAGAGAACATGATTAAATTGAGTTCTGTTGTTAGATGGAAGGCAGAACTTGAAAGTGATGACCTTGGATATTTAGCTAACGCAATTTCCAAGCTGTGTGTGGAATGTGCATCCTGGTTTCTCTTTGCAGCTTATAGTAAAATGCAAGAGGAAAGGATAAGCTGGGAACTGAACTGGGCACAAAGAAACCAGAAATTGATGGTATGGAAAATTCTGAGCTTCTAGAAAGTGAATCCCCAGAGAACAGTGCTCCATGTAAGGGTTTAACTGAACATGAATATAGTCAGACATTTCAGGGCAAGTCAGGATTGGAGGTGCAGTTACCCAGGAAGGATATGTGGAAAGTCCTATTGTCTGACGGTTTGAACCCCTATATATTACATGTAAAACCAGCAAGTTTCATTTGCAATTTGTACAAGTGGAACCACTGCCATCCTGGACTAATAGAGACAGAGAAGGGAGATATTGAAGGAAAAATCCCCTAAAGGGGATAACTGTGGAAGCTGAAGTCTGGACTGAAGACATCTTCTCAGGTCAAGAGAGCAAGCTCATGTGTGCAGAAAATATGAGTCTGTCCCAGCACTTAGAAAGAGAGGGTCTTCTGCTCCATTGTTCAGGAAGTGTTCTTAGAGGGTAGACTCTGTCCCAGAGATTGAGGAGAATCTGGGCACCATGCTAGTATTCTGAGGTTGATCCTTTGCCTCAGGAACTACAGAGAGTCTGGCTGCCACTACAAGGCTTTGAGGGGGTGAGCCTTCACCCCACTGTTTGGTAAGCATGGTCACTGGGTAAGTGCTTAGAAGAGGTGGGGCTGACACTTCATCAGGACTGGAGGACAAAATGTCATTCCATGGATAACTCTCAGACCTTGAAATCTAATGGAGTATGTCCTTCTGGGTTTTGGAATTGTTTGGGACTCATGATCCCTGTTTTCCAATTTTTACCTACGGAAATGGAAATGTTTGCCTTATGCCTGTCCCTTCATTGTATATCAGAGCAGATAACTTGTTCTCCAGGTTTCACAGGTCCACAGGCAGATAGGAATTATGCCCCCAGCACAGTCCATGCCCATAACCAGTTCTGATGAGACTTTGTACAAAGCACTGTTTCTGAAGTGACTTAAGGTTTTTGGGATATTGTGATGGAATTAATTTCTTTTCCTTATGGTTTGAAGCTGTATGTACCCCCAGAAAAACATGTTCTTAAAGTTAATGAACCTATTGTAAGTAGGGCCTTTTGATTAGACTAGTACAGTTAAGGTATAACCCACCTCAATCACAATGGGTCTCAGTCCTCTTACTGGAGTCCATTATAAGAGAATGAAATTCAGACACAGAGAGAGAGCCAAGAAAGCAAGAAGCTGAAATTAACAAAACACAGAAGAAAAGGAAGAGACCAGCACATGTCACCATGTGCTTTGCCATGTGACAGAGGAGCCAAGGATCACTGGCAGCCAGTCTTCGGGAAGAAAGTGTCTCCTTGATGATGACTTGATTTGGACACTTTCCTAGCCTCAAAACTGTGAGTGAATATATTCCCATTGTTTAAGCCAACTCATTTCACTGTATTTGCTTGGGCAGCCTAGGAAACTAAAACAGCATATCTTTGTCTGGTTTGGGTTATAAAGCTAATACTGGCCTCTCAGAATGAGGAAACAGTTTCCCCCCCTTCTGTTTTCTGGAAGACTTTGTAAGGACTGGTGTTAATTATTTAAGCATTTGGTAGAATTGACCAGTGAAATCATCTGGGCCTCGGCTTTCCTTTGTGAGAAGTTTTTTAGTTTGTTTTTGTTGTTGTTGTTGTACTAAGTCAAACTCTTTATTTGTTAAAGATTTGTGCATATATTTCATTTCTTCTTCAGTCAGCTTAAGCAGAATGTGTCTTTCTAGGAATTTGTCCATTTTGACTAAGGTATCTAACTTGTTGTCATACAATTGTTCATAGTATTCTCATACCCTCTTTTTAAATTTCTATAAAGTCAGTAGTAATGTTCATTTTCCATTCCTGATTTTAGAAACTTAAGGCTCTTCTCTTTTTCTCTTGGTCAATCTACCTAAAGGTTTGTGTGGTGGTTTGAAGCTGTATGTACCCCCAAAAACCATGTGCTTTAATGTAATCTATTCCTGTGGATGTGAACCCATTTTAAGTAGGAAATTTTCATGAGGTTACTTCAAGTTAAGATGTGGCCCAGCCCAATTAGGATGGGTCTTAATCCTATTACTGGAGTCCTTCATAAGCAGAATGAAACTCAGAAAGCCACAGGAAGCAGGAGGCTGGACATTGACGGAACCCAGAAGAGAATGGAGAGACCAAGAGATGCTACCATGCAACTTACCATGTGACAGAGGAGTCAAGGATTGCCAACAGCAGCCACAGAAAGCCACAGTCTTCAGAGAGAAAGAAAATAGATTCCTATTGTTTAACCTGACTCATTTCATGGTATTTGCTTTAGCAGCCTAAGAAACTAAAACAGTTGGTCATTTTTTTTTTTTTTTTCTTTTCAAGGAACCAACTTTAGACATGTTGGGTTTTTTTGTTTGTTTGTTTGTTTAATTGTTTGTCTATCCTCTATTTCATTTACTTTAGCTCTAATATTTTTTATTTCCTTCTTTTCACCTTGTTTTGGGTTTAGGTTGCTCTTTTTATAATTACTTAAGGTGAAAGACTTAATTGGAGATCTTTTTTTAAAATATAGGTGTTTATAAGGTATACATTTCCCTCTTAGGGCTATTTTCCATGTATCCTATAAGTTTTGCTATGTTTCATTTTCATTTTCATTAATCTCAAAGTGTTTTCTAATTTCCCTTGTTATTTCTTCTTTGACCCATTGGTTATTTAGGAGAGTGTTCTTTAATTTCCAAACATTTGTGAATTTCCCAAATTTCCATCTCTTATTGTGGTTGGAGAACATACTATGTAAGATTTCAATCTTTTCAAATTTATTGAGAACTTGTTTTCTGACCTGAAATATAGTCTTTCTTGAAGAATGCTCCATGTGTACTTGAAAATAATGTGGATTTTGCTATTGTTAGATGAATGTTCTGTAGAATGTTTGTTAGCTCTAGTTGGTTTCTAGTGTCATTCAAGTCCTTTGCACTTTGTTGATCTTTTTTTTAGTTGTTCTATCTGTTATTGAAAGTGGTGTACTGAAGTCTTCAACTATTATAGTTGAAAGCCTTTTTCTCCCTTCAGTTCCATTAGTTTTTCTTTCATTTATTTTGAGACTCTGTTATTAGGCACATAAGTGTTTATAATTGCGACATACTCTTTATGGATTGCCATTTTATCTTTATAAAACATCCATCTTGGTCTCTAGTAACAATGCTTGCTTTAAAGTCTATTTTGTCTAATATTTGTATAGCCACTCTGGCTTTTTTTGTTGTTTTTACTGTTTGCATGGCATATCTTTTTCCATTCTATTAGTCGATCTATTTGTTTCTCTTGTAGACAGCATATAGTTGCATATATGTGTGTATGTACTTATATTATATGATATTGTTATATTAGTATTTTAATATTTTTAGTTATTTTCTTAGTGGTTGCCCTGAGGATTAATACCAATTTAATTTCAATAGTTTACTAAAACTGTTCATATTTAGTTCTACTCCCTCTCCCTTCCTTTATGCTATTATTGTTGTAAACATTACATCTGTAAACACTGTATGCCCATCAACACAGATTTATAACTGTTGTTTTATATAATTGTTCTTTTTAAATCAGATTGGAGAAGAAAAGAATTACAAACAAAAAGTACATTTACACTGATTTTATATTTACCTCTGCAGTTACATTTTCTGATGTTCTTTATTTCTTTATGTGGAATTGAGTTACTGTGTGGTGTCTTTTCATTCAGGATGAAGGACGCCCTTTAGTACTTCATGTAGGGCAGGTCTGATAGTGACTAATTCACTCAGTTTTTGCTTATCCAGGAATGTCTAATTTCTTTTTCATTTTAAAAAAAATGGTTTTGCAAAATATAAAATTCATGGTTGACAATCTTTTTCTTTCAGCACTGTATCCTAACAGCCTGGTTTCTCTTAAGAAATCAGCTATCAATCATGGTGAGTTGCTTCTCTATTGCTGCTTTCAAAATTTCCTCTTTGTCTTTGTCTTTCAACAGTTTGATTATGATGTGTTTAGGTGTGCATTTCTTTGGATTTATCCTACTTGGGAATTTTTTTTTAACTTCCTGGATGTATATATTATCTTCTTCATCAAATTTGGGGATTTTTCAACCATTATTACTTCAAATATTCTTTCTACACCTTTTTCTTTTTCTCTTCGCTTTCTGGGACTCCCATATGTGTATGTCGGTACACTTGATAGTGTCTCATGGGTCTCTGAGGTTCCATTCATTTTTCTTCATTCTTTTTTCTATATGCTCCTCAAATGTTATTGATATATTCTGTGTGGTAAGAAATCATTCTCATACTTTCTGTGGATTTTTAGACATGGTTTACTTTAGTTTTATAAACATATTTAAAATAGCTGATATAAAGTCCATCTCCAATGTCTAGCATACCTCAGTGACAATTTCAATTGACTGGTTTTGTTTTTCCAGTGTATGAGAAAACATTTATGTTTCTTTGCAAGCTTTTTTTTTTTGATAACTAGACATTGTAAATAATATAATGTGGAAACTCTGGAAAGCAGATTTCCTTCCTTCCTTTGTTTTTGTTTTTGATGTTGGCTGTTGCTGCTGCTAATTTGCTTAGTGACTTTCCTGAACTAATTCTGTAAAGTTTGTTTTCTTTGTCATGTGTGGTCACTGAAATCTCTGCTCAACTAGCTTAGTAGTTGGCTAATGATTAGATAAAGATGTCCTTAAATTTCTTAAGGCAGTAAGTCTCCCAGCCTTTGCTGACTAGCTCTGTGTGCATGTTGGGCATATCTTCAATGCTCAGACAGGCAGTTCACAACTCCACTTTAGCCTTCATGTTCTGCTCGTGCAGAGTCTCAAGGTCAGCTAGAAATGAGAGCTTAGAGCCTTCTTAGGTCTTTCCTGGGGATGCACATAGTCCTAGGCTTCTAGATTCCTAGGAATATGTCAAAGCTTTTCAAAGCCAACTGCAGATATGTCATTTACCAGCTCTTCCTTCTAAGTTTCTGTAGTCAGCTTGTTGTTTTACCCAACTGTTATTCCAGCTGTTATATTAAATAATTGCCACTGATTGGTTTTGATAATTGCCCCTGGGAAAAGCCACTTTGCACTGGCCAGAGCCCTGAGTCAGGTCAAATAAAGCTCTAGTTGCTCAGCATCCTATCTAAAACTTGGCTTGATCAGTTCTTTTAATTTTAGTCATACTGGTAGGTGTGTAGTAGTATCACGTTGTGGTTTGATTTTTCATTTCCCTAATGAGTAAATGATATTTAGCACCTTTTCATATGCTTATTGGCTATTGTGGTTTGTGTTCTTGCTATAAAAATTAATAATTCTACAAACATTTATTGAGAACCCACTATCTACCAGAAATTGGGGATATAGTGATGAAATACTCTGCCATGAAAGAGCTCACAATCTAGAGGGAAAGATACATAAGTAAATAAATGGTTAAAATCTAGGGCACTAAATGCAATGTTGGAAGTAAACAGAAGAGAGGAATGTAATCCAACTGTGTGGATTAAGAAAACCTTCTTAAAGGAAATAACTCAAGGTCCTCTTAAAGTAAATAACAGATTTCAAAGATAGATAGGAGTTATTCAAATGGACAAGTTGAGGGAGAACAGAGTAGGAAAACAAAAAAACAGAGAGGAAAGTCTTCCTTTCCTTTTTTTTTTTTTCCTGAGGTACCAGGGCTGGGATTGAACCTGGGTCTTGTATGTGGGAAGCTGTCACTCAACCACTGAGCCACATCAGCTGACTTGAGTTGGTTTTTTCATTTGTTTGCTTGTTGCTTTTTTTGTTTATTTGTTTTTAGGAGGCACCAGGAACTGAACCCAGGACCTCCCATGTGGGAAACAGGCACTCAACAGCTTGAGCCACATCTACTCCCCTTCCTGCCTTTTGATCATTTAGATTCTTTGATCCAAAAATAATTTTAAAAATTTGGAGTAAGTCCTCAAAATAAGGGCATGGAAACTGAGTCTCACTGAAATATTCATTTAATGTCAGAAACTTTATTAAAAGGCACCAATTTGGAAGTTGATTACGGTCCAGTGCAATCAAATCCCACATTCAAGTTCAACTCACATTAAATTCCATCATGGATAATTATGGTAGAACTATCCTAGCTCTGCAAAGGATTCTAGTTGGTTAGTGTTCTTTCTGCAGGTTTAGAAAATGGATAAACAATTCTATACATTTAAAAATAAAGAACATCTGTTCACCCCTTTTGATATTAATAAGGGTATACATTACTACTGGGATAATTGCTATTATTATTCTTATTGTAATAGTTATCTTTATGTGTTTACCACATGCCAGGCAGTCTGTGCAATACTCCACAGATACTATCTCATTTAATATTTACAACAGCCTTATGAAGTAGGTACTATATTTATCCCTAATTCAGATTATGAAACTGAAGTCAAAAGGAGGTCTAGTTCAAGGTCATACAACTAGAAAATGGGGGTGGAATTTGAATCCAAGTCCAATTCCAGAGTTTGTGCTTTAATTTTAAAATCTTTTGGATTACAACTGGATGCCCTTTTGTAAGAGAGCATAGTTTTACTTATTCCAGTTTGCTGACTCCTTAAGCAAAAGAGCTATTTATATGTTTGTAGCAAAGACTTTACATTTTAAATTTTTTGAAAAGTGTTCATTTATTTATTATATCTATTTCACAGACCCCAATCTGATCCTGGTGCACAACATCACCTTACAAATCCCACCTAAATGATAGATCTACCTCGTCTAATCTAAATTTCTTCTTTCAGCTTCTATTGGTTTTAGTTGCTGTGATTAGTTCATTCTTCAAATATGCTTTTCATACCACTGCTATATTAATATGGATGGTATTATAAAGAATTAACCTGATCTCCTACTTTGGTGACATATTTCTTTTGTCATTTTAACAGCCTAGGCAAACACTAAAAGAATTATTTGGTATAGTGTAGCATATATTACACTTTCAGGATATAAAAATAAAAAAGTAAAATAATAGTTAAGATATTAAACTTATGGTTCTCAGTCCCTTGTCCTATCTCCTTACCGCCAAAAACAAAAGAAAAAAACCCTGGTTTCTCGGCTGTATTTAGATAAATAAGGGCATTTTCCTATCAGAATTCCTATCCATATAGCCAAATTCTCCCAATTAGACTGTTATTTCAGCATCTATTATGAAGAAGAGGGAGAAGGGGGAAACCCTGGAGTTAGGTGAGTTTATCTCCTCTAAGATTAAAAAAAAAAAAACATCAGGAATTTGGGAAAAGTTCACCTTATACCAAAACCTTAAAGTAAGAATGTTCAGGGGACGTGTGAGGCCTCTAAATGAATTTTAATTTAATTCCTTTAGATATTAATGGCTTTTGTGGGCAACACTGTTTTCTAAATGTCAGGGAATATGGGTTTCTGTAAGCACTAGTACTAAGGAAAAAAACATATTAAATTTGGCTCTTAAGGTGAGCTTGGATGAGAACAAATGGGAAGTTTAAGGTCACAAATCGTGTTTAGATAAACGATACAGCACAGTGACTAATCTAGCCTTAATATGTATTAGAAGGCAATGTCACCAAGTGCACACTCTCAGTGAGTATAAACCGAACATGCTTAGCACCTCAATTCTTTTAGCATTTATTAATTTTAAAAGGTTCCGGGTAATATTTTGGGTATCTAAGCACCTGTTAAAAATATATTTATATATATACATTTTTGTAAGCAAATGCCATATATGCATATATATTTATATATCATTTTGCAAATATTGGTATGTATTGTGAAAATTTTGGTTTTTACCCACAATAAAAAAAAAAAAAAGGTAATGTATGAATGTACCTTACTTCTGCCATTTTTCTTCATTAGGTCACATTATTATTACACATTATTGTTTACATGATAAATATTGTACTTAAGCATTTTCATTAGAAATAATCTATAAAAGACGATGCAACCAAAGTGTGCAATGTACTAAAATTGGAGGTGGTGGAAGAGAGAAATGGATGGTGGAGAGTAGGAAAAAAAAATTATTTCATAAATATCAGATTTATTTCATAAATCTACATGGAGTAGATTAATAATTTCCCCTCAATGTTGTCATCCAAGTTTTCTAGCAAACATATGTTAATATGTCTTCAATTACACTGTTACCTTTTATACATATGGAAAGGAATAAAGCACTTTCCCTACCTTGAAGAAACCAACATATGTTCATTTATATTCTATTTAGTTTGAGGATTTAAGATATTAAAGAAAAAGTGTGTTTGGGGATATTGGGAATAGGTTTCTTTAAACAAAAAGGAAAACCCAGTTAAAAAAATCATCTAGGGTAAGGCAAAGTCAGAAAAGAGAGGGCATGTACTTAGGGAATTGATTATCTTAGCCAAATGTGAAAACTAAGTAGTCAGGACAGAAATGGGGGTAATTGCTAGCAGGCGCGGAACAGCCAAGGTTGGATAACATGGTCACTGGTTTTCTTTAGTAGGGAAAGTGCTCAGAGAAATTAGTCCTCAAGAAAAACAGGGAAATGTTAAATAGGTAATTAGGAACTTTAGATAATTAGCATTTCGGTTAAATGCTGGGCCTCTAGAACCAGATTACATGGATTCAAATCCCAGTTCTACCATATGAAACCTAGCCTCTCCCTGCCTTAATTTTCCTTATCTGCAAGACAGGATGATTTAATAGTATCTCTCATAGAGGATTGTGGTAAAGAGTAAATTGGCACATGCCTAGCATATACTAAATGCTATCTGTGTTTACTCTCATTATTATTACTTTACCCAAAAGATCTGGAGACATTTGAGACAGGGGTGAGGGGAGAAACAGAACTAAATACAGCAAGTTGTTTTGTTCTACTTTGCTTTTAAAGCAGGTTTATTGAGATATATTCACATGCCATACAAGCCATCCAAAGGGTACAATCAATGGTTCTCAGTTATCATCACAGTTGTGCATTCATTACCACAAGCAATTTTAGAACATATTACTCCAAATAAAAGAAAAACCCCATACCCCTTATACCATCCTATTATTGACTCTTAGCACTGGAGTGGTACCTTTGTTACAATTGATGAAAGAATATTAAAATATTACTTTTAACTATAGTCCATAGTTTGAATTAGGTATATTTTCCCCATATACTACCTATTTTAGTTTGCTAAAGGCTGCTAAGGCAATATACTAGAAATGGGTTGGCTTGTACAAATAGGAATTTATTAAGTTATAAGTTCTGAGGCCCTGCTCTGAAAATGTCTAAATCAAGGCTTCATCAGGAAATGCCTTCTCCCTGAGCTGCAGCTGTGGATCAGGCACATGGCAGGGCACAGTAGCAGCATCTGCTGGTTTCTGCTTCCATGGGTTCTGTTGATTTTAGCTTCTGGCTTCCAGGGCTTTCTCTTTCAGCTTCTGGGTGTTTCTCATCTGCCTCTGCAGCCTCCTCTTTCCCGTTTATAAAGGACTCCAGCAAGAGGACTAATACCCACTCTGGGCTACATCCCACTGAATAAATCCAACCAAATGACCCTCAACTAAATTTAATCCAAAGTGTCCCACACCCACAGGAATGGACCAATTTAAGAATATAGTTTTCTGGGGTCCACAAAAGACTCAAACTACCACACCACCCTATTATTTACACCTTGTAATCGTGACATACATTTTGTTCTAGTTCATGAAAGAACATTCTTCTATTTGTACTATCAAGCAGTTATCACCCACAAAAGAGTTCTCTGTGTTATACAGCCCAGTTAAATAGTGATAAAAGCACTCCACTGAATTCTAAGTTTTTTGTTGCTTTCTAACTTGGATATGATATTCCAGAGGTGAAATGAAAGGCATTTGTGTTTTAAGATTGCTGAAGAAATTCTTTGTCCAGAAAGCTTGAGTAAGCAGACTGTGCCATATTTGAGTTAATGGCTAGTGACAGTGCACCAGTCCTGGCCCTGGTGTTTGGGTGGGATTAGGTTGGAGACCTCCCCCAGGATCTGTTTTGTGCCCACCGATTTGCAAGGGAGCTAAGGAGGCTACTGGGAAGATCACTTGACTTCAGAGCACAGTTGCAACTCAGAGCAATTCAGATGTATGTCAGACATTATATACATGTGTCTGATTGGCTGCAGGAAACCCGAAGAAAGCTAAAGTTCAGTCAAGCACCGTGGGGCTCCTGAGTGAGAATTCATGTTGAAGGCAGAAAAATCACAGCACACCCAAGTGGCCTCAGGATACAAGGGATTAGGAGATCAAGAGAAGTGCTCCAGCTTTCCTGGAAATCCTTCCTGTTGTGCCCACACTCTGGTGATTTATGGGTGCCAGAAAGGAAGGGTGCTATGTTCATCAAATAAAAAAATAATCCACTTCACTAAATTCTGTTACACTTTGGGGCCCCAAGCATAGCCCATAGGGAACCTTCTCATTTCAAGGGACCATAATGCCATCATGAAGCTCTACAGCAGCACTGTCCACTCTAACTTCCTGCAGTGCTGTCCAAGTGGTAGCCACTGGCCACAGAAGGCTAATGAGGACTTGATAACATGGTGAATTTTTAATATTTTAAATTTTATCTAATTTTAATTAACTTAAATTTAAATAGTCACATGGGCTAGTGGCTACTGTACTGGACAGTACATAGCTGTACTGGACAGAGCATGACTGACCAGCAGTAAAGTGCCTTTGAAGCTTCACTGTCATCACAATGAAGGGTGCAGAGGTTAAGAATGTGGTGCCTAGAGTCAAACTGTCTGGTGTGTATGCTGGTTCTGCCTCTTACTAGCAAGGTAAAAATTTACCTTGGGAGATGATGGGACTTCTGGCTTCTGCCAGGGATGTAGGAAGCTGGAAAGAACATTCTCTCATATCTACTAAAACAAAACAAAAAGTGCTGGACACAGTCTAGAAATCCATAACTTTTCTTGAAGCTATGGTAAGGCAACTATCTAACCTGAAATTTAAATAAAGACAGGCACCTTCAAGGAGAGTCTTAGGTGAGCACTTGCTCACCTAAGTAGATGCAGCCAGACACTGATAGGAAGAGGTCAATAGAAAGTTTTAATGGATTAGTAAAGAAGAAGTGACAGAATACAAAGCCCCTGGGGGCCGCAGGTATAAGGGGATTTGGTATCCACTTACAGGCCCTTTGCCACAGACCTCACTAAAAGACTAGGGAGAGTCTGGGGAAAGAGTGCAGAGTCATGGAGTAGGCCTGGGGGTTCTTCCCCCCAGTCTCCCCTATAGAATCAAAGTCTTAAACTGCTTAGGGAAGGGCAATAAACATTGTCATCCTTAGGATCCCAGTAAACACCCAATGCAGTTGGAAGAAGAAAACAAAATAAAAGACCCTCTAGCTCTGGGGAAGGAGCAGGAATACATGCTGGTCCCAGATCGACAGCTGAGGATGAAGCAGGAGCCCTAAGAAGGCCACACTCCTGAGACCCAGGGACACAGTACCTGCCTGAGACTGCGGCCTAATCAGAAAAATAGCCCACACCCATCCCTCCTCCCCGCACCAGGCTCACAAGTGTTGAATAACAAATAACCCTGGTATTCTGTTGAAAGAGGGTCAAGAACATAAAGATAACATCTTTCTAATACATAGTACAAAGGGAACACTTAGAGCTAAGAATGGAGCAAATATTGACAAAAACTTCTAGAAAACTAGCCGCCACCCCAAATACAAGGTAATAATGCCAGAGAAATTTTTGGCCTGTGATATGCTGGGAGTTATCAGAACAACAACAAACCCCAAACCTGGCTCAACTCCCAAATAGATTGACTCAAATCCCCAAACTGAAGGCCTAGCAGAAGAAAGAGTATATTCAATTACCAAGCATAAAAACCATTTATCTCAGGTACCCCTGTCCTCCACAAGATACCTGGCTTTCAACAACAACAACAACAACAAAATTATAAGGCACACAAAAAAGAAAGAATGAAAACAACATACCGTCAAGAGATTAAAAAATTAGACTCAAAAGCATATCTGAAACAGATATTGAAACTGTCGGACAAGGAATTAAAAATAACTATAATTAATATGTTAAAGGCTCTAATGGAAAAGTAGACCACATTCAAGTTTGGATAAGTAATTTCAACAGAGAAATAGAAACTATAGGAAAGACTCAAATAGTAACAGTAACAAAGATGAGGAATGCCTCTTTCATCAGTAGAATTAACAGAGCCAAGGAAAAAAAAATCAATGAACTGGTAGATAAGTCAATAGAAATCAACCAAACTGAAGCACAAAGAGAAAAAACAGTGGGGGTAAGGGATTGGGAAACAAGCAGGGGATACAAGAGCTGTCAAATTGTACTAAACACTCTAAATAAATGCAATTAGAATCCCAAAAGGAAAAGAGAGAAAGGATGAGGTAGAAGAAATATTTGAAGAAATAATGGTTGAGGATGTTCCAAATGTAATGACAGACTCCAAACCACAGGTCCAAAAACTCAGGCAACACTAAGTAAAATATAAACACACACACACACAAAATAAATCAGCAAATAAATAAATAAATGGTCCTATCTTGGGCAGCTTATTGCAACTTTGGGTGCCTCAACATTCTTGTTTGTAAATTGGAGATAATACAATTGTTTGTTAGGAGGATTAAATGAGAAAATTTATATAAAACACTTGAAACAGTACCTGATATATACCTGAGTATAGTAAATACTCAATAAATGTTACTCTGCAGGGGTACAGCTCCACCATCACCAAGAAGTGGCAGCAGAATTTAATCCTGGTGGTCTGGGAGCCCATGCTTGGCTCCCCATAACAGCAACAAGGCTATTAGTGGACACGTTTAAGACTCTATACTGGGGATACCCAGAAACACTTGGACAATAGAACTCTGCAAGTTGCTATATCTACTACATGGGTAGGAGCTTGGAAAGTGATATTAATGTTACTAAGACTCCATTTTTAAGCCCAGGACACTGGATGTTTATAATATGCCAAGCAGTGTTCTTTCCATATCTGTGACAGTTTGAAGCTGATGGACCCCAGTAAATCATGTTCTTAAAGTTAATCCATTCCTGTGGGTGTGAACTTATTGTAGGTGGGAACTTTTGATTAGGTTACATTGGGAAGGCATGGTCCAGGGTGGGTATTAATCCTTTTACTGTAGTCCTTTAAAAAAGGGATGAATAGACAACCAGCAAGATGGTGGCAGAGTAAGGAGCTCCTAGAGTCAGCTCATGCTACAGGGCAGTTAGTAATCACCCAGAGCTATCTAAAGCACCTGTTTGGGGGCTCCAGGAGACCAGAAGAGCATCCTGCAACATCCTTGAAAGAATGGAAGGAGGAAACTGCCCATCTGTAGAGAAGAATTGTGAGTGGAGCACTCCACACCACGGAGGCCCGTGCCCATCCTCCACTGGAGGCACAAGCGACCTTGGGAGCTACTCCATGGCTGTAATGGGAAGCTCCACGTCCCAAAAATGGAGGAGGAAGAGACAGTTGGGCACCAACTTCAGCTACTGATTAGTAAATTCAGCTGCCTAAAGTAAAATCCTAGGAACAGCTAAAATTTGAACCTGTCCAAGCCAGAAAGAGGCTGGTAGCTGCCATCTTAACTCTGCCCCTGGCACAAGGGGAAGCAGGGCAGACTGAAAATCACATTGCTGGTAGGGACCGGCTTCTCTCCATCCCGATCAGATTGCAGCTCTAGCATAAGCCCCAGCCCCACCTCCAGCAGGGAGGAAGCTGGCGGGACCTGTGCCAGCCTCTCAGGGGAAATACAGGCCACACTGCGGAGGCCAGTGATCATCCTATACTGGCAGTGCAAGCTGCCCTGGGAGCTGTTCTGTGGCTAGAGTTGGAAACTCCATTTCCTAAAAATAGGGGAAGGAGAGACAGTTGGCCACTGACTTCAGCTACTGATTAGTAAATTCAGTTAGCTAAAGTATAACCCTAAGAACAGCTAAAGTTTGAACCTGTCCAAGTCCGAAAGAGGCCTGTAGCCACCATTTTGACACTCCGCCCCAAGCATGAGGGGAAGCCGGGCTGACTGAAAATACAGTGATGGTAGAGACCTGTTTCTTATCACCCAGATCGGACTGCAGCCCTAGCCCAGGCTTCAGTCCCACTTCTAGAAGAGAGGAAGCAGGTAAGCCCTGCACCAGCCTCTCTGGGTAAGAGCAGGAACATTTCACTGGCACAAACTGAATAGTCAGAAATCTACTGGGGCAACTGCAGTCATTTTGGACCCACAAGGCATAGATTGCCGCCCACATCTGCAGCTCCATCCCCACTCCAGGTAGGAGAAAAGGGGTGTGAAGCTTCATCAGTCTCTCTGGGCAACTACAGCCTAGGCCTGCACAACTTGGATTATTCCACACAGCTGTGGCTCTGTCCCTACCCCTGGCAAAGGAAAAGTTGGGAGATGCCTCATTGGTCCCTGGTGCAATTAGGGCAGCTTGAGCCTCCACAGCTTGCAGCACCAACTACATCCTTGGCTCCTACTGCACAAGCAGCAAGAGAGAAAGGGTAAGAGAGCCCTAAATTAAAGAATGAGACTACACCCAGAATATATACATTTAGTAAGCCAGATGCCAAGATGTCAACAAAAAATTATAATCCATACCAAGAATCAGGAAGATATGGCCCAGTTAAAGGAACAAGATAAGCCTCCAGATAACATAAAGGAGTTGAGACAACTAATCATAGATGTTTAAACAAATCTCCTTAATAAATTCAATGAGATGGCTAAAGAGATTAAGGACATTAAGAAGACATTGGATAAGCACAAAGAAGAATTTGAAAGCATACATAGAAAAATAGCAGATATTATGGGAATGAAAGGTACAATAAATGAAACTAAAAATGCACTGGAATCATAAAATAGCAGATTTGAGGAGGCAGAAGAAAGGACTGGTGAGCTTGAAGAAATGGCCTCTGAAAGCAAACACATAAAAGAACAGATGAAGAAAAGAATGGAAAAAATTGAACGAGTTCTCAGGGAACTAAATGACAGCAAGAGATGTGCAAACATACGTGTCATTGGGTGTCCCAGAAGAAGAAGAGAAGGGAAAAGGGACAGAAGGAATATTTGAAGAAATAATGGTAGAAAATTTCCCAACCCTATTGAAGGGCATAGGTATCAATGTCCAAGAAGCACAACGTACTCCTATCTGAATAAATCCAAATAGACCAACTCCAAGACACATACTAATTAGAATGTCAAATGCCAAAGACAAAGAGAGAATTCTGAAAGCAGCAAGAAAAAAACAATGCATCACATATAAGGGATACCCCAATAAGATTAAGTGCCGATTTCTCATCAGAAACCATGGAGGCAAGAAGACAGTGGTGTGATATATTTATGATATTGCAAGAGAAAAACTTCCAGCCAAGAATCTTATATCCAGCAAGATTGTCTTTCAAAAATGTGGGTGAGTTTAGAATATTCACAGATAAACAGAAACTGAGAGAATCTGTAACCAAGAGACCGGCTTTGCAGGAAATACTAAAAGGTGTGCTACAGTCTAAAAAGAAAAGACAGGAGAGAGAAACTTGTAAGAGAGTCTAGAAATGAGGATTATATCAGTAAAAGTAACTAAAAGTATCAAAAGAGGGGTGAAAATAAAATATGACAGATAAAACTCAAATATTTTGGAATAAACTTAACAATGTAAAGCACTTGTATTCAGAAAACTACAATTCATTGTTAAAAGAAATCAAAAAAAGACCTAAATAATTGGAAGAACATTCCATGCTCATAGACTGGAAGACTAAATATCATTAATATGTCACTTCTGCTCAAATTGATAAACAGATTCAATGCAATCCCGATAAAAATTCCACCAGCACTTTTTAAATAAATGGAAAACATGATTATCAAAATTTTTTGGAAGGGCAAGGTGTCCTGAATACCAGAAACATCTTAAAAAGGAAAAGCAAGGTTGGGGGACTCTCACTTCTGGACTTTGAATCATATTATCTAGCTACAGTGGTAAAAACAGCGTGGTACTAGCATAAAGACAGACACACAGATCAATGGAACTGAACTGATGGTTTAGAAACAGACCCTCACACATCTATGGTCAAGTGATTTTTGACAAGCCTGTCAAACCCATTCAGCTTGGACAGAACATTCCATTCCACAAATGGTGCTGAGAGAACTGAATATCCATAGCCAAAAGAAGGAAAAAGGACCCCTATCTAACACCTTATACAAAAATTAACTCAAAATGGATAAAAAACCTAAATATAAAAGGAAGAACCATAAAGTTTCTAGAAGAAAATGTAGGAAAATATCTTCAAGACCTGGTGGTAGGTGGTGGATTCTTAAAGGAGATAAGAGGAGGACTGAGATGGACTACTGATGTTTAATGTTTATAGAAGTTTTAATTAATTTTACTGTAAAAATATGTAACTCTATAGAGTTGATGGTAACACATTATAGTGAGTAACAGCTGGTTTAAAAATGGGAATGTGGCTGGAAAAGGTAGTCTAGTGATGTAAATGCCAATTGAAAGAAAGCTAGAGGATAAACTAGGGACTGACTAACCCAGTAAACCCAGAGGTGGATGAGAGTTGTGGTTGATAGTACAGATGCAAGAGTGTCCTTTGTGAGGTAGAGCAGATGTACATCACTATTGCAGGGTGCTGGGAATGTGGAGAAGCATGGAAAAAATACAACTGGAGTGACCTATGGACTGTGGTTAACAGTAATAATGTAATATTCATGCATCTAAGCCAAAGATGTACCGTGTTGATAATGGGGGAGTATGGAAAAAGTGTGCCAAATGTATGCTATGGACCTGGTAATTGTCTGATGATATTATCTCATAATCTGTAACAAATGTTCTACCATGGTGTGGTGTGTTGATAGAGGGGTGTTGTATAGGAATTCTGCACATGTACGTGATTGTTCTGTAAATTTACAACTTCTGTCATAAAAATATACTTTAAAAATAAAAATAGGGTGGGTTGGGGGAAAAATATACCAAATGTAAGATTTTTAAAAAGGGGGGAGGGGCAGGGATGAATTGAGAGACAGAGAGAATGCCATGATAGCAAGAAGCTGAAATCAATGGGACCTAGGAGAGAGAAAGCCTACTGAAGCCAGAAGCTGAAAGCAACAAAACCTGGACAAGGAGAGACCAGCAGATGCTACCATGTGCCTTGCGATGTGACAGAGGAGTCCAGGATAGCAGGCTGCTGGTCTTTGGGGTGAAGGCATTGCCTGATAAGGCCTTAATTTGGACATTTTCACAACCTCATAACTTTAAGCTTGTAATTTAATAAATCCTCATTGTAAAAGCCAACCCATATCTGGTATATTGCATTTCTGCAGCCTAGCAAACTAAAACAGTATCTTTCCAACAGCAATCCCCTACAGTAGATATTGGCATTAACCCCACTTTACAATCACGGCTCAGATTGGTTAAGTGAATTCCCCAAGGCTAAACAGCTAATAAATAGTGGTGCCAAGGTCTGGACCCAGATCTGCCTATCTCTAATGCCCAGATTCTGTCCCAAACATAATTCTGCATTTTATAAGCTATTTGCTTTTATGAGTGTTAAATTCACTTAACCCCTGGACTTACTTTAAACTATATAGGATCAGCACTTCACTTGACTTAAAGGCTCTGACTCATTATCACATCCATGCAATCATAAAATGCTAAGTAACACAAAAGTCTCATTGACCACCCTAGCATTCATTGAGTTCTTATTATGCCCCAATCACTATACTAGGTACTTTACACAGATTATCTCATTTAACCTAGACAGTACCTTTCAAATAAGTTATCAGTAAATACATTTTACAGATTAAAAAATTGAGGATCTGAGATATTACACACAATGAGCAGATGCTGTTGGTACCCCTCCAATATTCCCCACCACACTCCCCACCCCCACACTTGCTGACCTGAATGCTTCCAGCTGTAAGCAACTGTGACTGCCAGAGAGCAACCTCAATCACTCTCAATCACTGACTGATGGAAGCAATGGATCTTACTAATCCACTACTGTACCTGTCTTAGTTTGCCACAGAGCTGCCAAAGCAAAGTAGCAGAAATGGGTTGCCTTTTATAAAAAGGATTTCATTTAGGGTGAAGGCTTACAGTTCTGAGGCTGTGAAATGTCCAAAGCAAAGTACCATCAGAGATGCTTTTTCACCAAAGTCAGCTACTGGTGATTCTGGTGTCCTGCCACGTGGTGAAAATGGGGCAATCTCTACCGAGGTTCCTGACTTCCCCTTCAGAATTTACCATCTGTCAGAGCTCAGCTGTAGGTGACCAGGCATAGGGCTTGTCTCTTTCCAGGCCTCCTCTCTCAATCTCAGCTGCTCTGTTTTCTTCCCGAATTCATCTGTGGGCTATCCGGCATATGGTAGATCTCTTCAGCCTTGAGCTGCTCCACCGGCACAGCCTCTTGGGAGCTTTGTGCTTAAAACTTTGGCTGCTAGCAACCCACGAGTCCCGTTTCACATGACAGAATCAAAAATGGCAGAGCTCCCTTTTTCCTATGTCCTTCTCTCTCTGTCTCCTTCTATGTAAGATGCAGCAAGAAGGCAACGACTCACTGACATATCCAATCAAAAGGGTCTCACACCCATAAGAACGGATTAGTTAAAAAACATAACCTTTTTCTTTTGGGGATTCACTGTCACAATACCCCAGCTCTGCACCTCTGGCAGTAGGAGAGGTGGGCTGAGTAGAATACTGAGGAGTGTCCTACACTCTCTTCCAAAGTTCCCTACCAGAATGGTAGTCTGCTTGCTAATTCATCTTGAATTGACTTCCTTCCCTTCCTAGTCTCACTTTCCCATTCCCCTATTAATGCTTCCTGGGATTACCTCCTCGTAAATTACCTGTACTCAATTCCTTGTCCTAGGGTCTGCTTCTGGAGGAATTCAAACTTAGTCACATAGTTAGCAAGTGCCTGAACAAATTTTAAACCTGACAACAGAATTTTCAACCCAGCTCCATATTATCATCATCTGGAGAACTTTTAAAAAATACTGATGCTTGGATCCCAACTGCAAATATTTTGATTCAATGGAATGGAGTGGGGCCAGATATCAGTATATTTTAAAAGCACCCTGGATGATGTTACTGTGTAGCCAGGGTTGAGGACTCTTGCCTTATAGTGTGTTTCCATTTCAGTAATGTGATGATACATGGTTGACTCTTCCAGTGGGCCATGAATATCTTAGAAGTAGGGACTCTGTCTTATTTATCTTTTTATTTCATGTTCCTAGATGATACATAATATGTATTATTTAAATATCTGTTAAATGAAGATAATCCATTCACTGACTTTATTTGGGGAACAGCATTTTTGGTGGTTTTAAAATACACCTACACATTCATTGATATTCCTCCCTTCAAGAAGTAGAGTTTCTACCCTTGAGTTGGACTGGACTCAGTGACTCATTTCTAATGAATAGAATATGGCAGAAGTTATGGTATGTCACTTCCGAGCTTAGACCCCTTTTCCCCTCTCCCCTCCCCTCCCCTCCCTTCCCCTCCCCTCCCTTCCCCTCCCCTTTCCTCTTCTTTCCTCCCTCTGTTGGATCACTTACTCTGGGGAAAGTTATGTAATAGGAAGCCTTATGAGAGGCCCACATGGTGAGGAACTCAAGCTTCTTGCCAACAGCCACGTGAATGAGCTTGGAAGTATTACCCTCAGTCCCAGTCATCTTCAGAAATGGCTTGACTGCAACCTCATGAAAGACCTTGAACCAGAACCACCCATATTCGTGACCACCAGAAACTGCAGATAATACTAAATGTTTATTGTTCTAAGCTGCTAAATTTTGGGGTAATTTGCTATGCAGAATAAATCATGAATAGATCCCTTCACTAGGACATTCTAAGCCATGATTTACTGGGCTATGTAAATTAAATAACAATCTAGATTCAGTCTAGGAACCAGATGACCTATAAAAAAATAAAATAATAAACATTTTTATAAAAAATTTAAAAATGTAAGACTAAAGTGGATATTTATAGAAATACCACACCAGAAGAGAGCTTATACGAATGAACTTACCTATCATATTGCATTTCTCTTCCTTAAGTGAGTACATACCACAGCCCTATAAATTTAACCCAATTTCATTTGGCTGTAGTTCTGAGTCTACTCTAACAAAGAGGGTTTACTGTGTCCTTACCACAGCCTCACAGCCTATTCAGCAAGGGAAGTTCTGCTGGTACTCTTTAGGACTACTTACTATAAATAGAATGCCTATTATTTAAAGCTCTGTGAAAATAAAAGACTTCTTTCAATGGAAAATTCTTAAAATTTGGATTGCCTTGGGTGGCAGACTTCTTTCTATACATAAGTAAATGGTCTAAGAAACTGTCTTAGATCAAGTCTCCTAGAAGCAGATCATGAGCATGTAGTTGATTCCTTAAGGATGTGCTCCCAATAGAAACCAGTAAGGGAATGGGAGAAGTAGGACAGGGAAAAGAAACAATCCAAGTAAGGATAGGGTTTTAGATGAGACCCAGACTCAGCCCAATCCTGGGACAAGCTCTAGAGTATAAATTATACCCCAGAGTATATCCTTATGAGCAAGGAGGCTCAGTGCCCAAGGGCAACCCTCTAAAGTTCTGACAGTTAGTAGCAACAGCTGCAGAAGCTGGGGGATGGGTGCACAGATGGAATAAAGAGGATATGGATGGGGCCACAAGAGGATTTCTACAAAAATTAACTTGGGACATCAGGCAACCTCTCTATATATAGGATTGCCAGATTTAGCAAATAACATGGGGTACCCAGCTAAATTTTAATTTCACATCAACAACGAATCAATTTAACTGAACATTCTGCATTTTATTTACCAGCCCAATTTTGAGATTTTGCGGGTTCCTTTGCTAAATGAAAAACACTTCAGTAGGTATGTGGGTCACTTCTTGGGTTGGCAGGCACCCAATATTAGCATGTAGTCAGTTTCAAATCATACTCTTGTTGTGTTCCTACAATGCCAAATATTAGGAAAAAAACAAAAGAGACATTCAAATATTCCATTCATTATTCATTCACCCATCCATCCTATAAATATTTATTGAGTGTTAAGTATGTGCTAGGCTTAGGTCTATATGCTGGCAATAAAATAGAGAGCAAGGGCAGACTCTATATCTGTCCTAATTAGGCATATAATTTTCAAGGTCTAGATAAATGACCAGATTTTAAATTTCATAAAAATGTCTGAATCCTATAAACATATCTTGGATATAAAGGAAACACTGTTTATGTGACCTACATTATTTTTCTTGAAATGCTTACTTGAATTCGTTTGGAAGTGATGGGTAGAAGAGGATGTCATTGTTTATATATTCAACGCATTTGATTCTATGTGCCATTTGACCTATATGACTAAATCTAATTTTGCCAGTTAACGAAGTAGAAGTAAATTGCCAGATGTGTGTGCTAGGCAGAACTCTCTATGTATAACTTGTTTGCTTGTTTCGGAATAGGCTCCTCAAGAGCATTTCACAAAGCGTATTATATTCTAATAACAAAAAATACCTTTCTCAGAGAACAAGAGCCTTGTCAAAGACATACTTCAACTAAAATAGTTAAGAAAGGATCACAGTTGTTTTAAAAAAGCATAATATTCTATTAATTTATACCATGAATAGGTCTGTACCACCATCACCACCACCACCCCAATGGCTTTTTAAGCTGTTTCGGTGTCGCTGAGTGTACTATTTTTATATTTACTTAAAATCAGTAGTGCAAATGTCCTCAGAGTTTTTGTTATGCTACCAATTCAAGTCAATGGCATAATTTCATTCAAAAGTACAATATTGTTTAATCTGCTGTTGTAGAAACAACTCTGCATCTACTGTAGACCTATTTAGCAACAACTGGGGGGAAATTACAATTTCTAAGTACCTGTGCAAACAAAGCAGAAAATATAGATGAACCTATGTCCCTCCATTTTAATGAATCTGAAAATTGCTTCAGTGTACTTAGTGTGACAGTTTCAAATTCTTTTATGAATCCCAAATAGAGAAAGATTATGTTCTTAAATCTATTCCTCTGGCTGTGGTACCCTTTGATTATATTAAATTCACTTTAGATTACTTGATTAGATTGCTTTTGATTGGAATACTTCAGTGAGGCATGACACATTGAGTCTCTACCCTTTTGCTGGGTCTGATATAAACAGAGATACATGGGAAAAGGAAGCCGCCATGTTGAGCCTGCCAGGTGAGAAAAAGGACTGCAGGAAAACAGAGAATCCCTGAGGGCTGAGAGATGTCCCGGTGCCTGGAACCAGCAGAGCACAGAAGCATGGTGTAGCCATTTGGAAGTTTGATTTAATTATGAATTCCAAAAATAGATACTGGATCATGCTTGTAAACTGGTCTGCTAATCTGGGCATGATTAAGTTATGATTAGGGCATTAACTGGGCCACGTCAGTAGGGCATTGAGTCCCACCCCTTGGTGGGGTGGGAATCGAAGATAAAAGACATGGCAAAGGACAGTGTTGAAGCAGTTTTGATGTTGGAGTTCTGGTGTGGAAGGAGAGAGGGCCCCGGAATAGAATAAGCCATTCGCCTGAGAGTTCACAGCTGCCCTTATGGAGAGAAGCAAAGCCTAGAGAGCCTCATAGTCTACAGATGACCTTGTGAGGAAACAGAGGAGCTAAGCCCGGAGAGAAATGCAGTCCTGGGAAGAGAGAAACCCAAGAAGCCTGAACCCTGGCAAACGTCAGCAGCTGTCTTGCTCCAACACATGGCAATGGACTTTGGTGAGAGAAGAAACTTACGCTTTATGGCCCAGTAACTGTGGACTTCTACCCCAAATAAATACTCTTTACAAAGACCAACCAATTTCTGGTATTTTTGCATCGGCACCCCTTTGGCTGACTAATACACATGGAAAGAGAACTGAGGGGCTAGGCCCATGGAGCAGCTCAAGACTCAGGAGATGAGCCCTGCTATATGCCTGATAGCCACTAGCTGAACTTGGGAAGAAAGCAGAGAAGCCAAGACTGAGAAAGGAGGCAGGAAAGAGACAAGCACTATGCCTGGTTGCTCACAGCTGAGCTCTAGGAGCTGGGCTCCAGGATTCAGTGAGCCCAGAGTGGAAGGCAGAGATGGGTAGCCATTTTGCATCACCATGTGGCCAGTGACTTTGGTGAGAAAGCATCTCTGCTGATTCCTTGATTTGGACATTTCACAGCCTTAGAACTGTAAGCTTTTACCCCAAATAAACTTCCCATTATAAAAGCCAACCCATTGTTCTAAGCTCCCTCTCAATTAGAAGCATAGTGGGCATTACTATCCCCAAATCCTCAAGCTTGAGGAATGAACAATGGAATAAAGTAGACTTATTATTATTCTACTATAAACTTATCCTTATTCTAGCAATGGAAGAACTCTTATCATTGATATAAAAGCAGTGGCCACCAGAGGTTCTGAGGGATGGGAGAGGGAAACATAGGTGTAATATGGGGGCATTTTCGGGACATCGGAGTTGCCTTGCAGGACATTGCAGTGACGGATACAGGCCATTGTATATTTTTTCATAACCTACAAAATTGTGCAGGACAGAGTGTAAACTATAATGTAAATTGTAATCCATTGTTAGTAGCAATGCTTCAATATGTGTTCATCAATTTTAACAAATGTGCACTCTAATGAGGGATGTTGATGTGGAAAAGCATAGGAGGGGGTAAGGCGTGGGGCATATGGGAATCTCTTATATTTTTTATGTACCATTTATGTAATCTAAAGCTTCTTTAAAAATAAAATTAATTGATTTTTTTTAAAAAGCCAACCCATTTGTCTTAGCCCTCCAAACTCTGGGGTCGGGGGGCAGTGTTTGATCACTGATAACTGCTTTTGACTAGCTACTTCAGATCACTAGGGGCTGATGCTGAGGGCAGCCATTTTTCCAACTCCCCTTGGGCAAAGGTGGCAGAGGAATCTTGAAGAAAATAACCTTCCTCAAAAATTCAGAAAATAATTAAAGGACTGAATTAACTGGGCAAGTGTTGAATCAAGAAAACACAGCTTCAAAACCATAGAAGAAGCTCCTGGTGTCTCTGCATCCCCACCCCCACTCCACCCCCAGTGCTGTATGGAGCCAGGCTGTGCTTCCAAAGTGGGTCCCTGACCCCATTCCAGAGGGAGCAGAGTGGTCCTTATCCACATATTGGGGTGTGTGTATGTCACTGCCAATCTATCCAGTGGAAGTCTGAGGAACAGAGCCCAGAAACTTATCTCCTGCTCACCAGTCCCCATACCCCCACCCCCTGGAGCTTGTCCTGACGGCAAAGAAGCTACTTGCACACTGCTGTAACATTTTGAAAAACAACTAAGTCAAAGTGGCCTGGGGCAAAAACTACAATTACCCAGGAGAGAGTAAAAGTCTATTTTAAAAGAAGTGAAGGGGGCATGTAAATTGGAAAACAGGGGGATTTCTAAGACCACAAGCAAGCACAAGCCCAGGAAAAGAAACAGGCTCCATGGCTCCACACAGGCTCAGTGAAGACACATCTACCTTGGGCTGATCTCTTGATAAGAACGCTATGCTCTGAAAGAGAGCACCAGTGAAAGTAGAACTAATTTTCAAAGACTGTGAAAGGTGTTTTTTGCTTTGGTTTCTTTGTTTTGATTAGCTCCTGGCATTCAAGAAAATTTCTGTCATATCACTATCTGGATACAAACTTAAGAAACAGACAAATCAGGAACTAAATCCCAGAGTTAACACTTTAAATAATTAAAATGTACAATGTGCAACAAAAGATTGCAAGACAAAGAAAGAAACAGGAAATGATGGCCCATCCCCAAAACAGGATAAAAATCCAGAAACCATTGAAGAAGAACAGACTTTTAACTTACTGGACAAAGACTTTTTTAAAAAACGATCTCCAGTATGCTAAAGGAGATAAAGGAAAACACAGAGATAGAACTAATGGATATGAGAAAAATAATGATGAAACAAAATGGGAATATTTTTGAGATTCTCCATGGGAACCAAACAGAAATACTGGAGTTAAAGAACAAAATTACTGAAATTAAAAATTCCCTAGACAGTTTCAATAGCAGAATGAAAGTGGCAGAAGAAAGAATCACTGATCTTAAATTCAAGTCAATTGGAATGATTCAGGATGAGGAGCAGAGAAAAAAAAGGAGTAAAAGAGAGTGAAAAGTGCCCAAGAGACTTGTGGGACACCATCAAGCATACCAATATATGCATATGGGAGTCCTAGAAGGAGAAGAAAGAAAAAGAAATAAGAAAATAAGGAAAAGGGGGAGGACGGGAGGAAGGGAGGAAGGAAGGAAGGAAAAGAAAAAGAGAAAGAAAGAAAATAAAGAAGGAAAGAAAGCAAAGCAAGAAAGGGAAAGAAAGAAAGAAAAAGAGAAAGAAGGAAGGAAGGAAGGAAGGAAGGAAGGAAGGAAGGAAGGAAGGAAGGAAGGAAAGAAGGAAGGAAGGAAGGAAGGAAGGAAGGGAGGGAGGGAGGGATGGAGGAAGGAGGAATATTCAAAGACATAATGACAGAAAACTTCTCAAATTTAACAAAAGATATGAATAGGCATATTCAAGAAGTCCAATGAACTCTGAACAGGATAAATTCAAAGGGATCCATGCTCAGACACATAGAATCCAAACTGTCATATGCCAAGCACAAGAAGAGAGTTCTAAAAGCTACAAGAAAAAAGCAATATGTTATGTAAAAGAGAGTCCCAATAAGATTAAGTGCCAATATCTCATCAGAAGCCATACAGGCAAGAAGGCAGTGGTACAAAAGTGCTGAAAGAAAACAAATGCCAACCAAGAATTTTATATCTGGAAAGACATTCTTTCAAAAATGAGGGAGAGATTAAGACATTCTCAGATAAATAAAAGCTGAGGGTGTTCATCACGACTAGACCTGCCCTACAGGCAATACTAAAGAGAGTTCTTCAAACTGATTGAGAAGGACACTAGTCAGTGGTTCAAAGAGGCATAAGTAATAAAGACCTCTAGTAAAGGTAAACATATGAGTAATTATAAATGCCAGTACTTATATTTTTTGGTATGTATCTCCACTTCTTACTTCTTACAGGTGCTAAAATGCAAACGCATAAAAAGGAATAATAAATCTATGGTATTGGACATACAATATACAATGACATAATTTGTAACAAGTATAAAAAAACAAAACAACAACAACAACAAAAAGAGGTAGGGAGACAGAGGAGTATGGGACCAGTGTAAGGGTATGCTATTGAAATTAAGTTAGTATCAAATCAGATATGATTGTTACAGGTTTAGGATGCTAAATCTAAGCCCCATCATAACCACAAAGAAAATATCTGTAAAATATATCCAGAAAGAAATGAGAAGGGTTTCAAAATGGTACAATACAAAAAATCAAATAAAAATGGACATAGGCACTAACAGAAGAAAAAAGGTATAAACCATAGAAAGACATAATAGCAAAATGGCAGAAGAAAATCCTGCATTATCAGTAGCATTTTTTTTTTATCAGTAGTAATTTTAAATGTAAATGTATCAAACTCTCCAGTCAAAAGGCAGAAATTGGCAGAATGGATAAAAAGGCATGACCCGACTATAAGCTGTTACAAGAGACTTACTTTAAATTCAAAGATATAAGTAGGTTGAAAGTGAATGGATGGGAAAAATATACCATGCAAGTAGTAACCAAGAGAGCTGGGTAGCTAAACAAATATCAGATAAAATAGACTATAAGTCTCCTTGTAATAGTTTTTCTATTACAAGGGACAAATATGGACCTATAAGGATAAAAGGGTCAATTCAAGAAGAATATATAACAATTATAATATATATATATGCATCCTACAACAGAGCCCCAAAATATAGGTAGCAAATATTGAAAGATTTAAAGTGAGAAATAGATGGTTCTATATTAATTGTAGGAGACTCCAATCACCATTTTCAATAATGAATAGAACATCTAGTCAGAATATCAATATGGAAATAGAACACTTAAACTCTTCTCTAAAGCAATTAGAACTAACAGGCATATTTAGAACACTTCACCCAACAGCAGCAGAATGTACATTCTTTTATAGTGCATATGGATCATTCTCAAGGATAGACTACATGTTAGGTCACAAAACAAGTTTCAATGAATCCAAAAAATATTGAAATCATATTATATATATTTTCTGACTACAATGGAATGAAAGGAGAAATCAATGACATTGGGAGAAATGGAAAATTCAAAATATGTGGAAATTAGAAAATATACTCAAACTTTCAATTGGGTGAAAGAAGAAACCACCAGGGAAATTAGGAAATATTTTGGAAGTGAATGAAAATGAAAATACAACATAGCAAAACTTATGGGATGCAGCAAAAGCAGTGCTGAGAAAGAAATGTATCACTCTAAATGCCTACATTAAGAAATAAGAAAGAGGGGGCGGATGTGGCTCAAATGGTTGGGCGTCCGTCTGCTATATGGAGGGACCTGGGTTTGATCCCCGGGACCTCCCGGTAAAATAAATATATATATATATATATATATAGAAGGCGCATGGACTGCCATGCTCTGTGTGCCGATGAGCTGCCAGGCCCCGGGAGCCATGCAGCGGGATGATGATGTAACAGGAGAGAGACGCAGGGGAGAGACAAGATGAGATGCTCCGAAAGCTCTGAAAGCCAGGAACCAAGGTGGCGCAGGTGGCAAAACACCTCTCTCCTACATCGGAGGTCTCCAGGATCGAATCCTGGTTAACACTGGAGGAGGAGGATGAGAAGAGATGGCAGGAAACAGATACAGAGAATTGCCCAGCGAATGGACACAAAACAGCAAATGGGGAAGGGGGGGTTTGAAATAGATAAATAAATAAATCTTTAAAAGAAATAAGAAAGAACTCCAATCAGAGACCTAACCTCAAAACTGGAAGAATTAGAGAACTAAGAGCAAACTAAACCAAAAGTGAGCAGAATGAACCAAATAACAAAGATTAGAATGAGATAAAGGAAATAGAGAATTAAAAAAACAAAAGTTGGTTCTTTGAAAAGATCAATAAAATTGACAAACCTTTGCTGTAATGACAAAGAAAAAAAAAGAGAGAGGAGACAAATAACTAAAATCAGAAATGGAAAGGGGGACATTACTACCAACCCCACAGAAATAAAAAGGACTATAAGAGGATACTATGAACTGTACAACAACAAATTAGATAACCTAAATGAAATGGACAAATTCCTAGAAACACACAAACTGCCTACACTGACTCAAGAAGAAATAGAAGATCTCAACAAATCAATAACTAGTAAAGAGATTAAATCAGTCATTAAAAATCTCCCCCAAAAAAGAAAGGCCCAGGACCAGATGGCTTCACTGGGGAATTTTATCAAACATTCCAAGAAGATTTAATGCCAATCCTATTCAAACTCTCCCAAAAAAATGGAAGAGGAGAGAACACTCTCTGCTTTATTCCATGTGGCCAGCATTAGCCTCATACCAAAGCCAAATAAAGATACCACAAGAAAAGAAAATTACAGACCAGTATCTCTTAAAAATACAGATGTAAAAACCCTCCACAAAATACCAGCAAATCGAATCCAACAGTACATTAAAATAATTATACACCATGATCAAGTGGGATTTATGCCAGGTATGCATGGGTGGTTCAATATAAGAAAATTAATTAATGTTATAAACCACATTAACAGAATGGGGGGGGCACAAAATCATCTCAATTGCCATAAAAATGGCATTGACAAAATCCAGCATCACTTCTTCCTGAAAAAACTTAGAAAACATAGAATATAAGGAAACTTCCTCAACATGATAAAGGGCATATGTGAAAGGCCCACAGCTAACATCATATTTAATGATGAAAGACTGAAAGCTTGCCCTCTAAGATCAGGAGCAAGACAAGGATGCCCACAGTTATCCCTATTATTCAACATTTTACTGAAAGTTATACCTAGAGTCATTAGGTAAGAAAAAGAAATAAAGGACACCCAAATTTGAAAGGAAAAATTAAAACTTTCCCTATCTGCAGATACCATAATCCTGTATACAGAAAATCCTGAAAAATCCACAACAAAGCTCTTAGAGCTAAGACATTAATTCAGCAATGAGGTAGGGTAGAAGATGAACAGCCAAAGTCAGTAGTGTTTCTATATACCAGTAATGAACAATATGAAGAAATCCAGAAAAAAAAAATTCCATTTATAATAGCAACTAAAAGAATCATATATCTAGGAATAAATATAACCAAGGATGTAAAGTACTTGTACACAGAAAACTATAAAACATTGCTAAAAGCAATCAAAGAAGACTTAAATAAATGGTATGACATACCGTATTCATGGATTGGAAGACTAAATATTGTTAAAATGTCAATGTCAATTCTACCCATACCCATTTACATAATCAGTGCAATCCCAATCAAAATTCCAACAACCTTCATGCATAAATGGAAAAACCAATCATCAAATTTATGTGGAAGGGTAAGGGGCCCCAAACACCCAAGGCCATCTTAAAAAAGAAGAAGAAAGTTGGAAAACTCACACTTTCCAATTCTAAAACTTATTACAAAGCCACAGTAATCAAAATAGCATGGTACTGGCACAAGGGCAGTTATATAAACCAATGGACTCTAATAGAAAGATCAGAAATCAATGCTCACATTTATCGCCAATTGACTTGACAAGGGTAACAATTCTACTACATTGTGAATTAAATTCACATTGATTAGCACACTGTAAATTCTACATAGTACTAAGAAAACTGGATGTCCATATGCAGAAGATTGAAGGAAGACCCCTACCACACATAATATACAAATATCAACTCAAAATGGATCAGAGACCTAAATATAAAAACCAGAACTATAAAACTCCTAGAAGAAAACACAGGGAAGCATCTTCAGGATCTTGTGTTAGGCAATGGCTTCTTAGACTTTATTCCAAATGCAGAAGAAACAAAAGAAAAACAGATGTATGGAACCTCACTAAAATTAAAAACTTGCCCATAAAGGACTTCATCATGAAAGTAAAAAGACATCCTAAACTATGGGAGAAAATACTTGGAAACCACATATCTGATAAGGGTTTAATATCCAGAATACATAAAGAAATCATACAACTCAACAACAAAAAGACAAACAACCCAATTTAAAAACAGGCAAAAGACTTGAATCTGTACAAAGAAGATATACAAAGGGCCAAAAAGCTCACAAAAAGATTCTCAACATCATTAGCTACTAGGGAAATGAAAATCAAAACCACAACAAGATATCACATCACACTCACTCAAATGGCTATTACTTCTTAAAAAACAGAAAATAACAAGTGTTGGAGATGATGTGAAGAAATAGGAGTACTCATTCATTGCTGATGGCAATGTAAAATGGTGCAGCCACTGTAAAAGATAGTTTGGTGGTTCCCCAGAAAGTTAAGCAAAGAATTACCATTTGATCCAGCAATTCTACATCTGTCTACATACCCAAAAGAATTGACAACAGAAAACTAAATAGATTTTTGCATATTAATGTTCATTGCAGCATTATTCACAGTTGCCACAAGATGGAAGTAACCCAAGTGTCCATCAATCCATGGAAGGGTACGCAAAATGTGGTATATACACACAATGGAATGCTATTCAGACTTAAAAAGGAATGAAGTTCTGATAAATGCGACAAAATGGATGAACCTTGAAGACATCACGTGGAGTGAAATAAGCCAGACAAAAAAATGGACAAATATTCTAAGATCTCACTGATATGAAATAATTAGATTAAGCAAACTCATAGGGCTGGAATCTAGAATATAGGTTACCAGGGGGTGGGATGGGGGTAGGGAATAGGAAATTAAGGCCTAAAATGTACAGTTTCTATTTGAGATGATGGGAAAGTTTTGGTAATGGAGGGTGGCAACGGTAGCATATTGTGAACGTAATTAGCAGCACTGAATTATAGATGTCAATGTGGTAAAAAGGGGAAATTTTTACCACATTAGGTTGTGTGTTACTAGAATAAAAATTTTTTAAATAAAAACAAAACATAGGACTGAACCAGGCAAACAGTGAACCCTAACGTAAACCATATTCTCTTATCAATTGTAACAAATGTACCATTCGAATACAAAGTATTAATAGTGTGGTATATGAAAACTCTGTTTTTTATGCATGATTTTATCTGCAAACTTAAAACTTCTTTAATTAAAAAAAATTTTAAGATAAAAAAATTAGAACAATTTTCCCCATACTTAATAAGGATCTTTTCATATGCTAATATGTACTGTAATCCTCCAAATGTAGAGTATGTTCTGTGGTTTCTCAAATACTTTTTAACCCCAGAGCCCTTTTTCCATGGAATGTCTTGAGGTAACTACTATTGTTCAGAAAGCACTCATAGCTGTACTCACAGCCCATTAAGGACATTTGAATTTTAAACAAAGGGTCAAAGCGCTGAACCAAAGGAATGAAATGCTGAATGTTAGCTTTTACTTAGTAGACAAAAAAAAAAAAAATAGATGGGGAAGAATTTGAGGAGCTATTTTGTTTTCTCAGGGATTCTGCTGTCAAATCCAATATCAAAATCAGGTACAACTCTGCTGGCACATGCAGCAAAAAAACAATATTTCATAAGCTGTGCTTTCAGAAATAAAAGCTGCTTTACTGTAGCCAGATTTTGTCTAGGTTCTTGGCTAAGCTGCAAGAAATGAATTTCAAGAGCAAGCCATGTTGATTAGGCCAGTAATTTATTAAGGTAGGGAGGGAAGAAAAATGGGAGAAAATAACAGATCATGGATCTCAGGTAGAGAGGAAGGGGCTGAAGAGTGATAAAAAGGGCCAATTTACAGACTACAATTCCTCATTATAGATTATAAATGCCAAGGTTAACTTGCGTATTGATCCAGGCGGGGGTGAAGAAGGAGAGAATAGGGCAGGAACAGACACAGGGGACAGGGCCAGTTCGTTTTCCCGCTTGTCTTTTAAACCATTAATTATTCCACCCCTTTGCTAATGGCATGGGAGGAGTTCCAGCTGTTTGCTGTTTTGATTGATTACCCCACCCATCAATTCCCTGGGAGGGTCCAATGGCAAGGTCCCTGGAGAATCCAGGGCTTCTCCTGACTTTGGAGGGAATCTCGTTCTGAATGGGAGTTCTCGTGAGGGTCTTCCAACAGCCATCTTGGGGGTATTGATGTTCAAGTGGGTTTTTTTTTTGCCAGGTTTCAGATCCATCTATTGACTCCCTATTTTACTAGCCTGCTTCATTACCGAGTTTCCTCTTACTTTTTCAAATTGTAAGGAACCACCTTTAATTTATTTTCTCCAAAGGACTGAGACTTAATCTGAGGAACAAAAGGGAAAAGCTGTTAAACTATCATATTCAAATGTACTCTTTAGAAAAGAGACCACCACTCTGCTACAACAGCCACTTGGTAAAATTCAAAATTTGGAAAGTGTTCTTTGCATCCAAAGTACATGCAGATGAATATTCCCAGGAGGTCAAGTTAGCCCATTTCCTTCTCCAAAAAATGCCCTATGGAATAGGTCACTTCATTTTAAAGGTTCAGTATAATACCTTGTTACACTATGTTGCACAAATTTGCTACGGGGAATATAACTTTCCAAGGAGTAAGCAGTTTCTTATACAGTCAACAAAATAGTAACATTTGTAAAACCTGCAAAAAATATATTTTAAAAAATAAATCAGATATAATCAGTACTTGCTGCTGATTTTGGGGAGACAATTTCTCAACTAACGTGTGTGTGTTGTTTTCTCTTCCTTTTTTAAGTTTATTAATCTGTCTCTGTGGTTTTTTTTGATACTGAAGAGGAGAAGAAAGGGCTGTCAATTTCAAAACAGTCTGCTACTGTCACATTAGAAGGGGATTTAATTATTCTGGCATAAAAAGCTAAATAAAATACTCTGAATACAGACAGACTCTCAGCTACCCTAATTACTTATGCGCTATAAGGGCTTTCAAATAATAAGTCCTTAAATAATAAATTGATATGGGAAAGAATAATGATAACCAGGTGTGAAACCTTAATCTGAGAGCCAGGCTGCATACTCAATGGCATAATTGCCTCTATTACCACATTCTGATCTAACATAAGGGTTTGAGTCATGGAAACTGGATAGAAACGAAAGACAAACCATGTTCAAATCAGTGGTTCATACAATAGAAACCAGGTATCTAAATAGTACTTGAAATGTAAAAGCAAGTTTCAGTTTTATATGAGACATTCCATTTAAACGTGTGCCACACTCAGTGTATGCCAGAAAAGCAAGAGTTAAGAAATTTCTCCATTAAGGAGTTCAGTGTTAGTAAAAAAAATCCTCAAATAAGGAACTTCTTTAATTTCCAAATAATACTTCAAACTACTCCCTCACAGCTAGATTCCGTTTTATTTTATTTTTTTAATGGCATTCCTCTGGACTGCTTCGACTTCTCTCTGAGAGGATTACTCATTGCAGGCTTCTTAATGCATCTATTTGTGTATACCTCTATTTTGTATATTCAGACAGCAATTTACCAGAGTGACTAACACATGACCTAGTCTAGATTAGTGAATCCAGATTCATTGCTTACTTGTTCTGCCTTCCATCTGATATCAGAACACAATTTCACCAAGTTCTCTGCCACTTCATGAAAGGAATCATCTTTCCTCCAGTTTCTAATAACACATTCATCATTTATAAGGCCTCACTGGAAGTACCTTCAATGTCCATATTTCTATCAACATTCTATTCATAATGATATATGTATTCTCTAGGATGATAGAAACTTTCTCAACAGCTCTCCTCACTTTTTCCTGAGCTCTCACCAGAATCACCTTTAAGGTCCACATCTCTACTGTCTCTTCAAAGCAATCTAGGCTTTTTCTATCAAGTGCCTCAAAATTCTTCCAGCCTCTACCCATTACCTAATTCCAAAGCCACTTCCACATTTTTAGGTAATTGCTCTACCAAAATCTGCATAGGATTCCCCAAAAAATCAGAAACAGGATATATATATATATATATATAGTGTGTGCATGCGTGTGTGTGTGTGTGTGTGTGTGTGTAAAGAGATTTATTATAAGGAATCAGCTCCCATAAGTGTGGAGACTGCAAGCTGGAAATTCAGATAAAGGTGATGCTAAAATCCTTATTCTGGGTTCACCAGGGGAATCTGGCCAGCTGGAAATTCTGACAAGAGCCAATGCTGAAGCTGAGTCCGAATTTCTCTTGTGACCTCTGAAATCCTTAGTTCTGGATGTTAAGACTGGCAGTTGATTGGATGAGGTGACTCCCACATTTCTGAAGGTGATATCCTTTGTTGATTGCAGAGAAAATCACCTGATTATAGATGCAAATTCCATCTCAAAAAAACCTGCACATTAACAAGCAGGTCTGCTTGGCCAAATAACCAGATACCGTAACCTAGCCAAGTTGACACAAGAAATTAATCATCACTATAACTAAATACAAGAAATTCTGAACTGTTACTTAGAGTGTGGACCTAGAATTCGAATTTTTAAATTTGTCTAGTGGCTGGATTTTGTTTTACCTTGAACATGTATAACTTTATAATTAAAAAAATACTTCATAAAAAATTTTATGTTACTGTATTATTTAATCTTCTTTTATTATCTAGACATGGATAATATGCTCATTCACCCGCGGGGACCTTTTCAGATATGTCTGATTAATTCTGAACTTTTCTTTTCTGTTTCTCTTATTCTCACTACATTTGAAGTTCTTCTTCAGAAGGAAACTTGTATGATTTCCTTTGCAGCCTCTGCAAAGTGTCTCCAGATACCCTGCAGAACCACAAAGAAAAGAAAACTGTCCTTCCCCACACCACCCAAAATCTGTTTCAATATAACCAATACCAGGATGGAGTGAACAAATTCTCAAGAGTCGGAGATCTCTATCATTAATAGCAAAGACAGATTCACAGCACATTTTCAGAGCCTTTTCAGAATAAATCAGAACTAGAGATATGAGATCCATCCTAGCCTGCCCTCCTCAGTATCCCAGAGTAAAATTTGTCCGTGAATTATCTACCTGGGGCATATCAATGTTTAGTATAGTGACACATAAGCATATAAGAAGAGTTCTCCTTCCTAACCTCAGCTTTAAAAGTAAAACCACAAATATTCTCTCTCTAGGTAGATTTATGTCAGTCTGGCCTGCAGGGTATGGACTAATGTTTTGTTCCTACAGCAATCTTATTTCTGTATTTTTCACAGAAATTCCAAGAAAATGTAATAAAATTTTGTTACAGGTTTCCAGCTCTTCATGCATTATAATGTAGAAATAATGCATTAAATGTAGTTATTTAAATGTAGCAATTAAGGTTCCCAAAAAGTGATGAAGCCAGATTCTTGGAGTTAAATTCCACCTAAATTATAGTCAGTTCCTAACTTGTAGATGCTGGAAATACTGAGGTCTTTTGTATACAAAGAATTATAAGGAACCAACTTGTATTCCCCCCTCAAAAAAAGTATTCTTAAAGAACTTCATCCCTTTCTCAATATTGTCTCAGATGATATAATTCCTCATAGAATTTTTCTTTTTTTCAATTTAATCCTTCAGTGACTTCTTTAGGGGTAACTTCTTTGGGACAAGACACCACTATATATGGAGATCTAAAATAAGGTTATTGCCCACAAGCGGCTTGAAAGCTATTAGAAGTTACATTATAAATGGTGGTTAAATTCCCCACTCTTTTAAACTGCAATGTAACTATAGTTCTGTACATGTACAACAAAACTCGGAAGAAAACTATGCATGTCTGGACTAAAGCATGAGCTTTAAACATGTCCACACCATAAAACAAATTCCTATTTGGAAATTTCAAGCTGGTTATTTTCAAACTCTACAACAGCCCCGCATTTATTTTTGGATTTATTTCATTTATCGATCAAGTTGCCTCAGACTATGAGCTCCTCAAAAGACAAGGGACAGAGAAGCCCTATCTCCTACCTATGACTAAGAAGGGGAATGTAAGCAAGAGAGAAAAGCTGAACTCGATCATCTGTGTTCCCTCTCCCCAAAGTGGTCCTTGTCCAGCCTTCCCCATCTCTGTGACCAATACCACCATTCATGCATGTGTGCAAGCCTGTAACGTGTTCAACATCCCTGGCATCTTCCTCTTCCTCTGCCACACCCCACCAATCCTTTGTGGATTTTACCTCCTAAATATCCCTCAACACCATCCATTGTTCTCTTTCTCTACTTCTTTTTTTGTTTATTTATTTATTTTTACCGGGAGGTCCCAGGGATCGAACCCAGGTCTCTCCATATGGGAGACGGATGCCCAACCATTTGAGCCACATCCGCCCCCCTCTTTCTCTACTTCTTAATCTAAACTTTCTTCTTTGAAAATAAGAGTATGCTAACAGATCTTTCTGAACTCACTTTTCAATCCATTCTTTTCAATGCTGCAAGATTGCATTTTAAAAATAATTATAAAAGTAGAACATGGTCAGAGAGGAACTTCAAACATCCAAAAGTACATTATAGTACATAGTAAAAGATGAAAGACTCCCTTCCCATTTCTCAACCCCAAGTCTTACACACCAGGAGTAATCACTGCCCACCATTTCTTACAGATCCTTTCAAAAAACTGCATTGCGCAGTGCTCAGTGCACTTACAAGCATTTTAATATTGACTGGGGTTTCCAGTGTCTAGGCAAGGAAGGGATTCACATTCAAGGAAGCAACAAAAGTAATTAAAAAGTAGTTATAATTTTATCTGCATCTCTAGATGAATATGGAAGACTTAAATTCTTATACAACCATAGCACTATTCAAAATCCCCCTGCTTCTCTGCTCTGCTCTCATCATCTTATATCCCACAGATGTCCAGTGCCTGGCCCTCGTGAAACCCACATTCTGGATTCTCCTTCCCAATTCATCCTTCAGTTCTCAACTACAACATCCTAGGAGGACCACTCTGACCCTCATATCAGTCCAGGTCTACCACTATACAAGCTCATAGCCCTCTGAATCCCTCTTTCATGGCACCTATCACCATTTTATCAAATAAATAGTTCTGTACTTAGTTGTCAATGTATGACTGCTCTAAGATTCCACAAAGCCAAGGACCATATCTCTCATGCACCTCTGTGCTTCACCAGTGCCTAGCACAATGCCAGCCACTTAGGAGGTCTCAAAATGTGCTGAATGAGCAAATGAATGAATAATAATGATAATATTTGACCAACAATAAATCAATAGTCCCAAATTAAAGCACTGTTTTTATAGGAAAGGGAAATTCTAAGTTTTCAAAACCAGATACATGTACTTTTGAAAAGTAAGTTATTTGCAAGCTGCCTCTATTTAATTTTAAGTTTTAAAAAAAATCTATGTCCCAATAGATTCTTAGACATGACACCAAAAGAACAAGTAACAAAATTTAAAATAGATAAATTGGACTTCATCAAATTTAAAAACTTTTATGCATGAAAGGATATTATCAAGAAAGTGAAAAGACAACCTATAGAATGAGAAAAAATATTTGGCAATCATGTATCTGATAAGGCTTTAATATTCAAAATATATAAAGAAATCCTAAAACTAAACAAGAAGAAGACAATCCAATTTAAAAATGGACAAAAGACTTGACTAGACATTTCTCAAAAAAAGATACCAAATGGCCAATAAGAAAAGCTTCTTAACATCTTAAGTCATTAGGGATATGCAAATCAAAACCACATTAAGATACCACTTCACACTCACTAGGATGGCTATGATTTTTATAAAAATGTATTGGTGAGGATGTGGAGAAATTGTTGGAACACTTATATCCTCACGCATTTCTAGTAAGAATATAAAATGGTACAGCTGCTATGGAAAAACACTGGGTGGTTCCCCAAAAGGTTAAGCATAGAATTAACATAAGACTCACTAATTCCACTTACAGTTTTATTCCCTAAAGAACTAAAAGCAGGAACTCAAACAGATACTTGTATACTAATGTTCATAGCAGCATTATTCACAATATCCAAAAAGCAGAAACAACTCAAATGCCCAACAGAAGAATGGATAAACAAAATGTAGTAAATGAATTGTACATTTAAATTTGGTTGAAATGGCAAATTTTGTTATATATATATATATAGATGTAAATCTGATCATTTCATTGCTATGCTCAAAACCCCTCAATGGCTTCTCACACCCAACAAGGGGTTACCTTAGACTTCAAGGCCCAACATGACCTTTGGTCCTTTCCCCTCTCTGGCCTCATCTCCTATCACTCTCCCTTTTGTTCATTCCGCTACAGTCACACTGATTTCTTTGCTATTCCTCAAACATATCAAATACATTCCCACCCCAGGGTCTTTGCACTTGCTGTTCCTTCTGCCTTTCTCTACATATCTCCATGGATCATTTCTTCCACTCATTCAAGTCCCTACTTGAATTAGAAAAACTTTATTAGAAAGACTTTTCCTAACCCCCTTGTCCAAACTACAAGTGCAATCAGCAACATTATATAGGTACTACATCAAGTTCATTGAAGGCTACCTTTGTAGTAGCCCTCTAACATATCCATTACTCTCTATTGCCATACCTTGATTTACTTTTCTTCATAAAAATTATTACTTCATAACATTATACTACATATTAATTTTATGTTTATTCATTGTATCTCCCTGCCATCCCTACCCCAGAATGCTAACTCCTTGAAGACAAAAATTTATTATTTATTTTATTCATTGCTACAATACCAGAATCTGGAAGAATACCTTCTTGATAAACATTTGTTTAGTGAAGGATTAATAAATGCACAGTCAAGATATGTCTTTACTTCTATATTGTTGGCAATTACGGAACCCCAAGAATGCAAGGCCATAGATTCATCCTAATACTCAACCTAAGTTAAAACAAAGAAGGGATTAAAATTCTGGGGAATTTAGGCAAAATGTGCTTTAATGTAATGGGAATTTACAAACTGTTGTAATTTGTAAAAGGCAATATAATGTAGAGAAAGAAAATCGGAATAATATTTAGGAAACTTGTATGGACAGACTGACTGGGATTCAAATATGTTTTATGACCCTGATGTAATAGGAAGTTCTCAGAAAAATCTCCTTTCATATAAAACCTGAGGCACCCAATACTCCCACAAAATGATTTTCCTTCTTTAAAGAAGCAGATGGAATTAATAGATAATAACCATTGCTCTCAAACAAAGTTTACCAAGATTCTCTGCATCTTTTCCAAGGGAAAGGATGCTATAAAGCTGGCAAATCCTCCATGAAATGGCACCTCGTTTCTTTACAAATCTTAGTTGTTTGCTTTATATGCTTCTATAAAAGTTATGGGGAAATCTGTCCATCAGTGAACCAAATAAGGTAAGAAAAAGAAGGATGAAGGGTGTGACAGCTTGAGATTATTTTATGAATCCCAAAAGGAGAAAGATTATGTTTTTTTTGTTTTTTTTTTTTTTTAAAGATTTTATTTATTTATTCATTTATCCCCCCCTTGCTGCTTGCGCTCACCGGGCCAGCCAACCACGCCGTGCCGGCGGGCCCGCCTCCACCAGGAGGCCCCGGGAACCGAACCGGGGGCCTCCCACATGGTAAACGGGAGCCCCACTGATTGAGCCACAGCCGCAATAATCTATTCCTCTGGGTGTGATACCCTTTGATTTCATTAAATTCAGTTGAGGGTCCATTCATTCATTACATTACTTGATAAGATCACTTTAGGGCTTTTGATCAGACTACATCCATGAGGTTGAGTCTCCACTCTCTGGCTGGGTCTGATATAAAGGAAGCCACAGAGAGAGACAGAAAGAGGCACAGGAAAAGGAAGCTGCCATATTTGATCCTGCCATGTGAGAGAGGTTTCACCCACAGCTGAGCTGGAAAGAGGGAAGCCCCAAGAGCTGAGGCCCAGGGAGAGAGAGAGAGAAAGCCTAGTAAGAGACAAGCCCTATGCCAGGTTTTTGTATAACTTCAGAAAAGCAGAGACCTTGACAGAGATCGGCAGCCATCTTGCTTTGCCATGTGGTAGTTGACTTTGGTAAGAAAGCACTTCTTATGGTGCCCTGATTTGGACTTTCAATGGTCTTGGAACTGTAAGCTTTTACCCCAAATAAATCCCTTTTATATCTGGTACTGTGCATTGGCAGCCCTTTAGCATTAAAACAAGATGGAAGAGAGGGGAGAGGAGAAGGAGTGAGGAAGGGGCAGGAGGAGGAGGAGGAATAGGGAGAGGAGAAGGAAGAAAGAAAAAAGGGGAAAGAGACAGGGGATGGAGGAGGAGGAAGAGGAGATTATGCAGCAGATTATGATTGGTCTTTAAATTTCTGTCCTGAGCAAAACTATAAAAAACAGGTGGAAATATTCCTCTCTGAAACTACCCTAAACAGTTATTGGGTGGCCCTGCAGGGCTGGGAGGAAAGATGTGGGCAGAACCTCTTGTTGCCTCCCCTACTGTCAAGTGAGCTCACTCTATACCAGCTCTGGGGCTCTGAGTTTGGTGAAGCATCCCACCTTCAGCTAGAAAGCATAATGATTACACTTGACACTGCAATGAATGTGTATTAACAGGCTCTATCTCATGGTGCCCTCCAACTTACAAATCAAAGCTATCAAATAAAGCATGGTTTTGAAAGGAGAGAGACCCAAATTTGGCATAATAAAGCAAGTTATTATATTGGGCAAGTCACCATACTTTATAAAACTTAACTTTCCCATCTGTTAAAAAGGGGAAATTGTGGGGTAGGATGTTCTCTATAATCCCTTCTAGCTATAAAATTATATTTTCCTAAATATTTAAATGATCTATTTTTTTGTTTACCTATTTAGTTTGTTAGCTATAACCTTAAATTGTAATTTGTAGAAGAGTGTTTAGCAAGGTTTTAATAGGTCAAAATAAGTATGAGAAACTTTTAGGTAATCATGATTAAACATGTTTATTTCTGACTAATATGCTAATGTGCTTTCTGAATCTCCAAAAGGAGAACACTCAACAGTACATAGTGCTTCCAAATTTTATTTAACCATCAAGAACTTTTATCTAAAAATGCTGTCATGCTGAATAAAGATGATGGATCTATGACAGGTGCTCCCCACTCTCCTTGCAAGCTCATTTATATTATTGTAAGAGAAAAAAATTAATATTACATCCAACAATAAAGAGAACAGAGGGGTCAATGGCTAAGAAGATAAAGCAGTAGCAGGCATAGGGGAAGAGTATGGGAGAAGCTACAAGCTGAACAATGTATGAAGGAAGATTCAGTGAGAATTTGGTTCATCAATCTAAGAGAAACACAAAGAGGCAGAAATACACATGCAATGTTGTGAGATAGGAGATGAGTAAGAGCAGAAGTGAGACATAAAGATGAAAACAGAAGATTAATTGAAAGTCCCTATATAGAACAGTCAAAATCCTCATCCTTCCCATTCTTATAACATAAAGAGGACCTCTAATGACTCAGGAAGAGAACTCCACATTCTTTCAAGCAGAGTGTGTCTATCTACTGTCAGAGCATTCACTCTAAGGAAAATGCCTACAGCTGATATTCTTAAATTGGCCAATAATCTTTTCATTGTTTCACTCTTAAATATGAATTAACAACCAAGGATTGGTCAACATATAAGGAAAGCACTAGCAAGAAAGAATGTGAATGAGAGAGAGATGAGAGACAGAAACAGGCAATTCGGGGAACTAAGGATAATTTTTTAAGGAGAATTTTGAAAAGTTTCATCCATAAAACATGATTTGAATTATATGAAAAAGAAATAATGATGGAGCAAGAAATAACTATTGAAAACTAAGAATATGATACCAAAAAACAGTTGAGTAAAAGAAATCACTCCAAATGCAGCTCAAAAAGACTGCAAATATTAGAGAATATCTAAACAAATTACAATTTATAGTTCAAGAATCTAAAATTCAAAGGGTAGGTAGTCATAGAATGAGAGTGCAGAGAAAATGAAAATGAGAAAATCAAGTAAGAGCTCAATCAAGAGACTTTTCTAGAACTTAAGGACCCAATTCCTCAGAATACAAGGGCACAGCAGTGCACAGCATCACAAAAGCTATCCCCTGGGGTATATCAACAATGAATTTCCCGACATGAAAACTGAGGAGAAGACCTGGTCTCCTCAAGGACTGCTGCCCCTCTGTCCGGTCCCCGCACCTTGCCTTAGGTCTGTAGTTGGCTAGAAAGATGACACGACTTCTCACTTGCTACAGTGCCACAGCAATAAAATGTGATTCTTGAGGTTCCCCCAGGGAGCTACTGAGTAGCTTTATTTATGAATCTAGTTTCTGTGTAGTCAGCGGAGAGGCGAATCCTTCAGTGCAAACCCTCATCTTCCAGGAGCCAGGACTCAAGAAAACGATGCTCAGACATTTGTTACCTAAATGTCTTGTATAAATAAATGTTTACAATTTTATATTAAAGATGGAATCACTCAGACATTCTGACCGTATATTTTTTACCTTTATAGATCTTAAAACTGTGAACCTTTACTATATGTGTTTTTAGGGAGCTGTGATAAATTTTATGGTAAACTGTTGGTACTGTTAACTTTTCATTGTCCTCAAAGCACACTAAAGTCCTATTAATCCCCTTATTCTTCTACTTCCCTTAACTCTGGTATACACCAAAAAGAAATCTTTACTTTCCTTATTTTATCATTAGAAAAATAATAATAGTATTTTGCTAATATGGGGGAAAAAAAGAAAAAGGAAAAGAAACTTAAAGATTCCAGAGAGAAAACCCACAACCTACAAAGGAACGAGAATCAGATCGACATCAGACTTCTCATCCAAAACAAATGGTACAATAACTTTATATTTCTGAAGAAAAAGTAATTTCAGACTAAAATCTACACCCACCCAAATAATCATAGAATGAATCTGATGATAGAAAAGAGATCATCTCACACTGAAGATTTTAGAAAATTGATCTCTTGAACAACACTTTGCTTTTACTGGATATTTCAGATCCCTTACTTACCCAGCTTCCAAAATAGAGAAGCCACCACTACTCAAGGAAATTGCCTTGGGCAATTAAAGCAACAGTTTCCCTCGCATTTTCAGGATCCTTAATCTCTTTTGATTCGGAGAAAATTCTTAATGTCAGTCTAACATTTAACGGTCTATAAAGCTTTGAAGGAAGGTTTTTGAAATTAGATCACAAAGTAATACTTCACATAGCAATAAACTGATTTCAAGAAAAACTGCAGAGTTGAAAATTGAGTTAACCATTCACAGAAAAGGAATAGGGTCATCAGGCAGCCTGATATAATGTTGGTTGGTTGATATTGGTGTTCTACACACAGTGGACTGAATTGGGATGGAAGAGCTGGGATGTAGTCAAAATTTTGCACTTTGAGTCTTTACAACTGAATCAAGGTTGTAATGATTTTATAGGAGTTAAACCAAAAAAAAAGAAAAATATAAGTTTTGTAAAATAATTTAGACATCAAAGAGCAGCATTTCTCAAAGTCCATTGCTGGGGTTCTGTTCCACTTGTATAAGAATTACCTGTGTGGTTCAACAAAAGTACAGATTTTCAGATCCCATAACTGCCCTAGTAAATTAGAATCTCTGGGGATAAGATCTGGAAACCATCTATGGTGAAGTTTTTGTACACAAAAGTTTAGGATTAACCACAGTAGAGTAACCAACTCTATGAAGGAAACTGACAGGCAAGCTTAGGATGGGCAATTGAATAAAACATCACAAGAAGACTCCTGACAGGTCAACTGAGCGTGTGCAATAATGGAATTGTAATCATCCATTAAGGGGGGATTTATTTGCTTATTAAAAATAAGCAAATAGATCATTGAGGATGATGAGGCAAATGTAGAGTTAAATGGGTGAAGCTGGCAATGGCATGCTAGAGGGTGGAATAAATAAAGGACTAAAGGCACCTCATGTGAGAAAAGGTTTTGAGATGCCTGGGGATATTGCCCTAAGGTACTGTATAGCTGGTTCCCTTGGCAGTAAAAATATTTCTGAGATGCCAACATCATCACCTCTAAACCTCACATTGTCCCTAACCACTGGAATCCACCACTATTCAAGGAAATGACCTGGGCAATTAAAGCAACAGTTTCCCTTGCATTTTCAAAACAACAGGTATGGCCCTGGCATTATTTTCTTCCTTGATGGATATCAAGAAAGGAAGGCAAGCATTCTATTGTTCTTTCAGCTATTTTCTGCTGAGTTTGGTTATCATCTTCTTTTCTGTAGGCACAAAACTTTAAATTACCCAGGTGAATAAGGAGCTCATAGTCATATTAGTCAGTATAGCAGCTAAAAAATATGAGAAGGCTATGTCAAATGGATTTTTATAAGACTTTCTATCTTGAAGCCTACAGAAAAATTAAAAGGGAAAGTAGATTTTAAAATCACATAGTGGTGGGAAAGGAGCTGATTTTAAAATTTCAATTTGACATCAGAGAGGTAAAACAAGCTTGAACATTGAAAAACTCCGGGGGTATGGATGAAATCAGATTTCTAAGCATTTAAGATTTCTTAAAATTGATTTTTCATTACTAGTTGGTTTATAAACAACGTCCCAACTTGCCTTCAATAACGAAAGGAAACCCTCTCGGAGATGTTCAATGGCTTAGGAATCAGAGCCTCCATCCTGTGCTCATGGCAGGCATTATTACTAATTGAGCATAACTTCTTCACATTGAAACCTGAGGGGCCTCCCACTCCTTCTCAACACAGATCTCCCAGCAGCCCTGTATTAGCCAAAGGGGTGCTAATGTGAAATACCAAAAATGGGTTGGTCTTTATAAAGGGTATTTATTTGGGGTAGAAGTCCACAGATACCAGGCCATAAAGCATTAAGTTTCTTCTCACCAAAGTTCATTGCCACGTGTTGGAGCAAGACAGCTGCCGACGTTTGCCAGGGTTCAGGCTTCTTTTGTTCCTCTCTTCCTGGGGCTGCGTTTCTCTCCGGGCTTAGCTCTTCTGGTTCCTCCACAAGATCAGCTGTAGACTATCAGGCGAATGGCTCACTTCTCTTCTTCTGGGGCCTTTTCTCCAACATCAAAACTGCTTCCCAAAAACTGCTTCAACTCTGTTCTTGCCATGCCTTTTATATTTGATTCCCCACCCACCAAGGGGTGGGGCTCAACACCCTACTGACGTGGCCCAGTCAATGCCCCAATCATAATTCAATCGTGCCCTGATTAACAGATCAGTTTACAAGCATGATCCAATTATATTTTTGGAATTCATAATTACATCAAACTGCCCAACGGCCACAAGCCCCAACCCAAATAGGCACATAAAACAAAACCTTTCAAGCCTGGTTAGAATGTTGCCATGTATCCAGCTTTTCTTTCAAGGGAGCTCATGTTTCCTGTGTCAATTGAACAAAAGCTCTGAAATTTGAGCACTGGTCCAATGAATCAGATTCCAACATTACCTTGCCACTTGTCAAGATGTTTCCCTCCCTGCTGCCCTTGCAGATGCTCCTGACTCTACTATAAGTATCTACAGAAGAGCTGACTCCGTCTCTCCTCTCCACAACAAATAATGTCTGCTCCTTCTGCTGCCTCCCTGCAGAGAGAAAACACTTCCCTCAAGTTTAGCAAACAGCTTGCACCCAGTTAATTTGTATGGCCTCTATTAATTTCCTTTGGGTGTGCAGGTAATACAACTCAGTCCTTTTGTTTTGTATCAGGGCTTGGAAAGAGACTTCATTTTCCTTTTGAAAATGCTCTTGTATGGCTTATTTGTACAACTCTACACACTTAGATTGAGTACCTGGAAACTACTGTGTCATGTGAGACTCTGCATTCCAGCAATCTTTCTATCCCAAAGGCATAAGACACTGAGGTAATTCCATTGCACTTTCAATGCTACTAGCTAGAGGAAGGCTCTTCACAATTAGAAGGGATTCAGCTTTCAGGTGGGTTTTAAACCAAGCAGGAATCTAACTTCAGAAGGAGCCTTCCTGCATCATTCAAGAGCATAGGACTAGTTCTGGGAGCTACAGCTGCCTAGTGCACTACCAGGTGAGCTATGAAGTACAAGTGTCCAACATGGGAGGTCCCAGCAAACTAGGCACCCCAGCAGCATTGAGCATCTAATGTTAGACTGGCTCTCTAATGCCATTCCTCACTAAAAGCAACCAGAGCTTCTTGGAGATGTGGCTGATTCCAGGGTGGGATTAGGGTAAATACAAAATACAAGATGTGCCTGCAACATCTGGTTATACCAGAGTCCAGAAAGTAAGAAAGTACTAAAAAAATAAAAAGATTGGGGCATGGGAAGACACAGAAGTCAGCTGAAAGAGTCTTCACTCATCAAATCTGGGATAACTGAAGCCCCAAAAGAAGTACAAGTAAGTAAATATGATACCAAGCAAAAGTAGGATTCGTTGTCCAATGTGCTCATTAATGACCAATTTTTGAGACATCAGGGTTTCAAAGAGTGAAAGAGTTTATTGCCAATGCATAGCAAGGAGCTCAGATGACCCAACAGCCTAAAATCTGCCTCCCCAAACTGCAGTAATTCTGATAGTTTATAATATCCGAAGACAGGCAGGTTTGTGCTAATGAGTAACTCGGGTGGGGCTGGTGCAGGTTCCTTCATTAATAAACATTAAGGGGCTATCTAGTGATCATAAGACTTCAAAGTTGTAATACAGTCATAGGTTTTTACAATCACAAGATAAAGGTTATATAATTTTATAATCATTATCAGAGATCAAGTATCAGAGATTCTAGTTCAGCAAGTTTCAGAGATTTCAGGTATTTACTTTTGGATTTTCTACAATGTACTAGAGTGAAAAGGCAATTATACAGTATTTCAGTAATCATAATCATTTGTTAATTCTTAACTCTCGGTTACAAATAGGGAAGAAGGGAGGGCTCTTGATTATAGCAGAATGACCAAATGCTAAGTCCAACACGTAAATGCTGAGAGAGAAATGGAGATGAAAAATCCTTTTGCAACTATCATAGTAAAGATTTTTAGGCAAGAATAATCAATGAGTGCTAAATTTAGGGGGATATTTTAATGAGCAGCAGGATTGCATGGTCTTAGAGTATCTCCCCCACAGACTGCTTATTAAATGCAGAAGAAAAAAAAGTAGTTACACAACAGAGAAACTGGATAACCCCTTGACTGGGTGACCAAAATTAACATAAGGAGTCTATGTACTTCTAGATGTGACACCTTGAAAAGGACACACTGTCACTTACATAGTATTAGTACCAAGAGTACATAACCTAAATCTAATCCTGAAGAAACAATATCAGACAAACCCATCACAGGAATTTTCTATTTAAAAAGGCAGGGAGAGGGGGATGGGGATATATTAATCAAAATCAGTGGCAAAAAAGACAAAGATGGGAGTGGATGTGGTGATAATAAGCAGACAACATGTAGACAACGAGCAAAATCAAACGAGCAGGGAGCAGATGTGGCTCAAGCAGCTGAACACCACCTCCCAAATGGGAGGTCCCGGGTTCGGTTCTTGGTGCCTCCTAAAGAAAAAACAAACAGACAATGAGCAGACAACAAGCAAAAACAATGAGCAGACAGTGAGCAAAGGCAACGAGCAGACACAAGTGAAAACAAAGAGCAAAAACAGCGAGTGAATATACAAGGGAGCCATGGGCAACGGGGGGTGAGGGGTAGACAAAGAAAGCCTGAGACAGTGTTCCAGGTTAAATAAAAATTTAAAAACCTGACAACTAAATGTAATACCTAATCCTATACTTGATCCCATAGTGGAGGAAAAGAAAGGCAGAAAAAAAGTAATTATTAGCTCAACTGACAAAATTGACATATAGATTAAATAAAAAGAGTATTGTATCAATGTTAAGTTTACTGAAGTATATTACATAACCACAATACTGTGGATATGTAAAAGAATTTGCCTGTTCTAGGGAAATAAGCACAAAAAGATTTAAGGTAAAGGGTCATGATGGAGGCAACTTACTCTCAAATGCTTCAGATCAGTCATAAAAAGTCAGAGAGAGAGAATGAGAGAGAGGAAGGCGAAATAAAAGACCTTGAACACAAATTATTAACCATGACTTTTTTTTCAGTATCAGAAGAAAAGCCAGAGAGATAGGGAGAAAGCCTCTTTCTTTTCATTTTATACCTTTTTTTATAGTTTGTATTTTTACCTTATAAATTTATGTTTATTTTTTTAAAAAACAAAAATAGAAAAGCATCTTATGAGAACACATTCTCTTTAATTATACAAGGTAAATGTTAAAAGTATGTATAAGTAATATTTAGCATTTGATTGGGACATTACATTTCATCAATATGTAGAATTTGAGAACCTGCAGTTCTCATCGCCAACGCAAAATGAGTAAGTCTAAGAAGGGGCCTGAGAGCCTACCTGCATTTCTAACAAATCCTCAGGTAAGGCTGATGCTGAGGCCTAGGGGCCCTCAATGAGTAGGGAAGTTCTACAGATTTGAGCAGAGGAAGGGATGGGGCATAGGCCTAAATTATTCCCTGCTTAAGTTTGTATTTTTTCCTCTAGCTATATTATTCATGTTTTCATCAACCTAGCAGTTCTAAGGGCTACTTGAGGGCAGACACTGCATTTCTTCCAACTATTCCAGTCTGGACTGAGGTCATCATCTCAGGAAATTTAGCACATTGAGCCTTTAAAAAGATACACTTGGGAAATGTGCCCATCTGGTTGTTTTTTGTTTGTTTGTTTGTTTTTTTAAAGCTGCTGATCATAATATTTAAAAAAAAAAAGGAAGAAGAAAGAAAACAAGTGAAGGGCTAACTAGTTGTCCAACTGGTGAATGAAACAACTTATGCTGAGAAAAATCTCATTCTGGTGAAGAAATATTTTGTGAATCTAATCTACGGGTAGCTCCAGACCCCAAAACGTGTCTCAAACTGTTTCAAGAAGAGTTGCTTAGGAAGCATTTTTCTATAATATGTGCACATCTGCCACGTAATGTCCACAGGTAGCCTCTGCATGAAACAAGTATCATGCACATTATGACAGCAACTATTATTATTACTTTTTTAAGGCTGTACCAGGGATTGAAACTGGGACCTCGTATATGGGAAGCAGGCACTCAAACCACTGACCTACACTCCCTCCCCAGCAACCATTATCTTTTCACTCTGTGTCTCCTACAGGCCCATTAGAGAAAGGGCAGCACTGGATGCCTCAGGAGCTACTTCACATCCATTACACCTGTGGAGACTAATGTTTTAAGACTTTGGTTAATTGTCCTTGCAAAAAGGACATTCAGGAAAAAAAGGTACAGGAAAAACCATGGAATCCATGGAATATCAATCATAATATAAAAATAATTAATCCCTCAAGATAAGTGACATAGCAGGAAACAGCCCGTATTTTATTAAGGACTAAAGACCCTGTTGCATTCCCCAAACAATTTAAAAAGAAAAGTCTGTTGACATCAAACATGTAGTTCACATGGATTAAATTAGGTCACTCTTCGTGCTACAGTTTAAGATTTCATAAAGTACGGCTTGTGGTTAAATCATGTGTTTCAGTTCTGAAGGGCTGGCTGATGACTTCCCAATCTCTTCAATACTGTACCCCCAGTGATATTTACCCAAGTGCCGCCACAGAACTCTTCAATCTGGTTTTAATAATCCAGCCCCCAGTTTCGTAGCCTGCTCCACATTTTGATTCCCAATAAACAAATATTTGTGGTGTGTTCATGTACTGTTTAACTGTTAGCTTATTTGGCTCAAGACTGCATTCCATGAAGAAAGGGGACACAGCTGTGGCCCCTGGGTTAAATGTTGCTGGTAATGAGGTTTCATAGAAAGCACTGGTTCTTTTTCATTTTTGAAAGGTTTAGTGACAGTTGATAGGACTAAACTGGGACAGCCGTTCAAGGGGGGCAAGTCTTCAAAAGTGTCTAATAAGAAATTTTTCTTCTCCATCTCCCCTACCCCCCACCTCCTTTGCTCCCAAATGCTAAAGCATTAATGGGTTTTCAGATAAGCAGGAAACAGAGAAGACAATGGAAGGGAGAGATTTCCTTTATACATATGCAAGGTCTCCAGATGCTTCAGATTCTGAACTTCTTAGCATGAATCTGGGCGTAGACTGAGCCACTTGGGAGCTCACTTTGGCAAGAAGTGTTTATTCATCTCAGTATCTTCCTGTTTCCAGGATTAGAGGCTGTCAAAAACAAAGACATCAGCAAGTCCATGCTGTCTGTCTTGTTTCACTTAATTCATTTTGTTTGCAGTCATAACAAGCATGTTATTTATTTAGTTGTAAGTACATACCAAAGTAAGGATGCATTCACTTTAATCCTTTAATTTAACAAGACCACATACTTTAGGAAGCCAGAGGCTTTACAGCAAGATTAGAATAAAGAGTTCTGTTTCCTCTCAGATTAAAATAGATATCCTGAATATTTGATTTGTGGTATATCATTATGTTTGATATTTGGGTGCTCTCTTGCTGAGGTCTAAATTAGTATGTTTATTAAATTCCTTCTAAGTGGCATTTTACCCACTGTGTTTACATTAAGAATCATCTTTCAAGATAAAGTCTGTCATAAAAATGGGAAAATTGATTTGCTGCCTACATTTCTTCCAAATTTGGTAGTGAAGCCCATTTCTCAACAGAAACAAAGCAGACACACACACACACACACCGTTTTGTTCCCCTGAAAAAGCTATTGGCCCTTTTGCCCACTCCCCCTTTTTAGCTCAGTTTTAGCAGTAGGAGATGGTACTAAATCAGTTTGTTTTTCTTCTAATTCCTGCCAAAATGTCTCTTTCCAGTGCACTCTCTTTGTACCATTAGGAGGCCAGACTGGGTTTGCATTCAAAACCTTCTTTAGCCTGATAAAGTTTAGGCAGAAACAACCTTTTGATCAGGAAATTGTTTACTTGGCAAACCATGATTCAAGCTTCTAGCACTGAGGTATACCTGGAGATACATTTTAAAATAAGTAATCAGTTTGGTTTGAGAAAACCAACCCCCAAAATCTTGAATGCTTTAAATTACAAAAGACTATCTAAATAGCAAATCAGATCCTACAAACTTTCAGGAGTGCCTACCTCCTTTATTCAGATGACTTGCTGCCTGCAGTTCTGGCAGTCTTCTTGCAAGAGAACGCCACTAACAAATCTGGAGAGCTGAGAGGTCAGGAAAGGCCCAAGGCCCCAAAGATCTGTCTTCCATAGTCTGCTGCAATGGCTGCACTACCTATATGGGTCTTCCCTTTGCATAGAAGAGTACGGCTAACTCCTTTTCCAGCTCTTGAATCCATTCTTCAGTCCCCTCTACCAGTGACTGTCCAACCTCCATTCATAAGACAACCCATTCCAAGTCTGCACAATTCAAACCACCAGTATAGCAAAAAGCCCACCAAACCATTTGGTTCATTAACACCTCAGCATACAATGATTTATCAGGTTAACTAATCCATATACCTGGTAAGTAGGGAGGAGCTAAATTTTGATGGGAGGGAAGGGAGAGAAAGGTCTGAAGGGCAGCCAAGTGCCATGAGGGCAGCTGGCGTCTGAGAGAAGTAGCTTGTGGGTAGTGCCAAGAACACTGGTCCTGGGGCCACACAGGCCTGTTTCAAGTGATTCATTTAATCCCTAGGAGATTAGTTCTATTGGTATTATCATCTACATTTGGGACAACTGTATGGGAAAACTGAGGTAAAGAAAGTTCAAATTACTTGCCCAAGGTTCCACAGCTAGTAAGGGGTGAAGTTGGGATTTGAACCCAGGAGGCCTGGCTCAGGAGTCCTTGCCCTCAACATACTTTATGCTGAGTTTATAATGTTCCAAGGGCCTATTCAGAAAACTGGAGATAAAAATACTTACATCCAAATTATGTTGTGAGAATTCAATGTGAACATTAAAAATGAATTTCCTTCTTAAAGGGAGGAGATAAGTGCAGGAGAGAGAACAGAGAGGGCATGGAAAAGGAGCATCCTCCTGCCTCACAATTTTGGTGACACATTTGGGCTTCCCACCAATGCCCCTTGCAATCCCAGCCTGCTAAACTATGTACCGAATCAGCTGCTCCTCCAGCCCCGTCTGGAGATGAAGGAACAGATGCTTGAGTAGGACCACAGGGCACTTTCATCTCTAGCATAACAGAAAGGAGCAATCAAGCAGAGAATATTAATAACAAGCCAAATCCTCATCTTCTGGGACTGCAACGGAAAACTTGGGTTATTTGTTTCAATATGTTTTCATTCTTACTACATGAGCAAAATCCCTTAGTGCTAACTGGGTAAGAATTCGGTCTGCTGAGAATTACTTCCATTTACCAGAAACTGCTTTTTCTCCTCCACTTTACATTTTTCAAAGCAAGGCACTGTTTTGATGTTGTCACATCAACAAATATGTGTTCACTGCCCACAAAGGTTCTGAATGAGGCTATAGAAGGGTGAGCAGCTAACTGTGCTCAGTTGGAAAAGGGAAGAAGCAGGTTCTGCTCCTGGCTTCCCCATTCTTCTGAGTGACCCAGAATTTAATTCCTCCATGTTTCTTGACCTTCCCCTACAAACTGTGGCAATCTCCCATGTTCCCTTCCAGCTCTAACTCACTGAGGTCATAGTCACATGGCATTGTGCTTGCTCTTTGAAGAAAAAATTAAGAAGTAAGGGGAGAGAAATTCCTCAAATTGTCATTTTGGCACTGAATTGAAATTTAATATTGTTAAAAAACAAACCACTGAATTCAGTTCTATCCACTTGCGTGTGTTGTCACCATCAAAAGAGGGATGCACTAAGCTACCACAGAAATCCTAAAATCTGTTTTAAACTTTCCCAAACACTTTTCAATATATGTCTATTCAGAAAAAAAAAAAAAATTATTGGTTCAGTCCACCAATCATAACACGCCAAGCTTGCTCCTCCTCCAGGCCCTTTCCCTTCCTGTTCCCTCTGTCTGTACACCTCTTCCCAGGTCTTCCCAAGGCTGACTCCAGCATCAGGTCTCAGCTAAAATGTCGCCTCCTCCAAGAGGCCTTCCCTGACCTCACCAATCTAAAGTTACTCTCTGTAGCAGTTTGATATTATTTATGAATTCCAAAAGAAAAATAGATTATGTTTGTAAACTGGTCGGTTCCTCTGGTGGGATAACCCTTTGATTATATTAGATTCAGCTGAGACATCTGATCAAATTATGTTAAGACTAGGGCTCTGATCCAACCATGTCATAAGAGCACAACTCAGTGTTGAGTCCCAGGCCCCTTGGGGATACAACAGATGCTCACATGGAAGTAGACATACAGAGAAGAAGAACACAGAGGAAGAGAGACAGCTCAATAGACTGCAAAGGCCCTGGGAAGAGAGATGAGCTTGATAGCCTACAGCTGCAGCTGAGCCCAAGAAGAAACACGCTCCAGGGAGAGAGACAGCCCTCCAGCTTATAGCTGAGATCAGAAGCAGCTGGGACCATGGAGCCTTAGGAGGGAGAAGGCTGAACACTCACAGAGACCAGCATCCATCTTGCTCCAACATGTGGCAACAGACTTTTGTGGGGGAAGTAACTTACTCTTTTATGGCCTTGTGACTGTAAGCTTCTACCCCAAATACCCTTTATAAAAGCCAACAGACTTCTGGTACTTTGCATAAGCACCCCTTTGGCTGACTACTACACTCTCTATCAGCATTATTATCCTTTTAAATTTTCTTCCTAAAAGTTATCTCTAGCTGATTTTTAAAATTTGTTTTTGGAATAGAATAAAACTTTCTCATTATGATAAAGTGCCTATATGAAAAACCCACAGCTAACATTGTACTCAATGGTGAAACACTGTAAGCTTTCTCACTGAGATTGGGAACAAGTCAAGGATGCCCACTCTCGCAACTGTTAAAAGTTCTAGATAGAGAAATTAGGAAAGAAAAAGAAATAAAAGGCATCCAAATAGGAAAGAAAGAAGTAAAACTTTTGTTATTCACTGATTATATGATCTTATACTTAGAACATCCCGAAAAATCCACAAGAAAATTATTAGAACTTATAGATGATTTCAGCAAAGTGGTGGGATACAGAATTAATATGCAAAAATCAATAGTGCTTCTATACTACTAATGAGCAATATGAGGAGGAGGTAAGAAAAAAATTCCATTTACGATAGTGACTAAAAGAATCAAATATTTAGGAATAAATTTAACCAAGGACACAAAGGACCTGTATTCAGAAAACTATAAAACACTGCTAAAAGAAACCAATGATGAGTGACATAAATGGAGGGATATTCCATGTTCATGGGTTGGAAAACTAAATATCATTAAGATGTCAATTCTACCCAAACTGATCTACAGATTTAACACAATCCCAATAAAAATTTCAATATCCTTCTATGTAGAATTAGAAAAGCCTTATATCAAAATTATCTGGAAGGGTAAGGGTTCCCAAAGAGCCAAAAATATCTTAAAGAAGAACAAAGTTGAAGGACTCACTTCCAGATTTTAAAGCACATTATCTAGTTACAGTGGTAAAAACAGCATGGTACTGTCATAAAGATAGACATACTGACCAATGGAATCAAATCAAGAGTTCAGAAATAAACCCTCACTTCTATGGTCAAGTGATTACCCACTCAGCTATGTCAGTATAGCCTATTCAACAAATGGCACTGGGAAAACTGGATATCCATAGCCAAAAGAGAGAAAAAGGATGCTTATCTCACGCCTTATACAAAAATTAATTCAAAATGATTCAAGGACCTAAATATTAAAACTAGAGTCATACAACTCCTAGAAAAAAAATGTAGTGAGACAGCTTCAAAATCATGTGATTAGTGGTGGTTTCTTGTACCCTACATCCAAAGCATGAGCAACAAAAGGAAAAATACATAAATGCGACTGCCTCAAAATTAAACACTTTTGTTCTTCAAAAGACTTCATCAAGAAAGTAAAAAGGAAGCCTACTCAATGGGAAAAAAATCTTCAAAAACCATATATCTGATAAAGGATTGACCTCCGTGTTATATAAAGAGATCACACACACATAACTTAACAACACAATGTTAAGTAACCAAAAATGGGCAGAATAATTGAATAGACAGTTTTCTGAAATGGAAACACAAATGACCTAAAGATACATGAAAAGATGTTCAACATCACTTGCTATTAGGGAAATGAAGATCAAAATTACAAAGAAATATCCCTCTTACCACACAGAATGACCATTAATAAAAGAATAGAAAACTACAAGTGCTGGAGAGGATGTGGAGAAATAGGAACACCCTTTCACTGGGTGTGTGAAGTGTAAAATGGTACAACCTCTGAGGAAAACAATCTGGCAGTTCCTGAGGAAATTAAATATAGAACTGCCATATGAACCAGCAATCCCACTAGTAGGAATATATTCAGAAGAAGTGAAAGCAAGGACATGAACAGATATTTGCACACCCATGTTCATAGTGGCATTATTCACAATTGCTAAAAGATGGAAGGAACCTAAGTGTCTGTCAACTGATGAATGGAAAAACAAGTTGCGGTATAGTCATACGATAGAATATTATTCCGCTGTAAGAAGAAATCAACTGGGGAAGCACATGACAACATGGAGAAACCCTGAGAATATTATGTTGAGTGAAATAAGCCAGGCACAAAAGGACTAGTAGTGTATGGTCTCAGTATATGAAACTAAATACAATGAGTAGACTTATGAAGTTGGACTACAAAGTGTAGGTTAGTGAGAGTTAGGATGTGGAATGAGAAGGCAGAGACGATGCTGGATGTGTGTAGAATGTTTAATAAGATCAAATGTAAATATATGGTAATGGTTGGACTTCATGGTAACACATTATAATGAATGCAACAAACATTGTTGATTTATGGATGTGATTATGGCTGAAACGAGTAATCTAGGAAGATTAATGTTAGTTGGAAGACAGCTGGAGTATAATATTGGAAATTATAACAATGATTTTGGCAGTAGATGAGGGTTGTGGTTAATATAAATACAGGAATGTTCTACTACAGGGTGTTAAGAATGTGGTGATACATGGGAAAATATAGTTAATGTAATTTATGGACTATAGATAACAACAACATTGTAATGTTTTTGTTTCAAGAGCAAAGTTGGTATTACATTAATGCTAATGGTAAAAAAAAAAAAAAAAAGGATATGGGATTTGGTTTTATGAGACGATTAAGCATTTTTTTTCTCTTCTTCATGTTTTTTTCATTAATAAGGAGACTTTGACTATGTCATTTAACTAATCTGTGATCACCTGTATATCTTTCTGAACACTAGAGGAACAATGGTGTTAGTAGTTGGAATCAGATGAGATAAAAGTGCTTTTGGGAGCTGATGTAGCTCAGTGGTTGAGTGCCGGTCTCCCACATACAAGGTCCTGGGTTCAATTCCTGGCTCTGGTACTTAAAAAAAAAAAAAAAAAAAAAAAAAAAAGCCTGAAAAATAAATTTTTGGGACTAATGTTTCCATAACTTGTTGAGCTGCCTTTTTCCATTCTTTTTTTGAATTTGAAATAAAATTACTAAAAAAATTGTTTTGGGTTGTTATTATTGTTTAGCATTTGTATAATAAGATGCTAACTTGGAAGTTTCCTTTCAAGTACTAAGATATTAGATACCAACTGAGAAGTAAGGAAGATGCTGGCAGAGACAAAATAAGAAGCTAAGAAACGAGTAAGTAGACCAATGCTTTTCAAACTTGAGTGTGCACACAAATCACCTGGGGATCTTGTTAAAAATGCAGATTCTAATTCAGCAATTCTGGGATAGGCAAGAGATTCTGCATTTCTAATATGCTTCCAGGCAATATTGATCCTGCTGGCCCATGGACTACATTTTGAGCAGTAAGAGATTAGATGAATGATTTATAACAACTCAATAAAAGGGTTGAAAGAATGGAGAGAGAGGATATTTGTGAGGAAGACTGTGTTGAGAGCTGGGCTGTGATTATTCACTCCCCTAGTTCTCCATAAGGAAGAGATATACATGTGAAGGGATGCTCCTTCCCAAATCTAAGCCTAGTTTAAGAGGCTTCCACAGGACCACTTGGAGTTTGCCATGTGACTCTTGGATTTTGAGTGGATAGTAGACTGAGTCTGACTCCCCTGAGATAGGAATAAAGGACCATGTTAGAATCAGGCTGAACTCCCAGAGTGTGTCATGGAAAAGGATGTGTGAGAAATGGACCACATGCACGAAAGGAGGTGCCTCACAACAGCATCAGTCAAATAAGGATTTTCTGACCCCATTTTCTCTCCTCCATCTTAATTCTCCAAAGTTCAAGGAGTCAAAACAGCAGCTAATGAGTGGAAAAGGTTAGCAATGAAAATAGAAGAAGCCAACCACACACTTCCTTAGGCTGTCAGCTCTCCCCTAGGGAAGGGGAGAAGATGTAGCCAAATTGAAATTGTGTTCTCAACTTCCACTGACATAAGTGTTTTTATTACCTGAGAGTGACAAGTCTTAAGACTGCCAGCATTTTCTTGCAGAAGTCAACCTCCACTAAGAAGGTTTAAAGGGACAGTGGAAGACAGAAATAAAGATGATTTTATAAATATACTCTTATAGTTCTACGAGTCCATTGTGTTGATAAAACTCCCTGCTTGGCAGACTATAAGCCCTATGAAAGCAGAATCCTCACATATCTGATTCACTGCTGTTTCTATGGCTGCTGTATTTGCACGTACAGATTGTGCACTGCACAATGGCACCACATCCAAGGGGATGCAAGGGGATGCAATTCAAGGGGATGTTACAGATATTGTATACCACTAAAATTATCCAGCAAAGGCAGTATAACAGTTTTTCCCAATAAAATAAAGATACTGTGAAAATTTTCCAACCAAAAGAAGTAAAGTATCTTGAGGAAGTTAATTCTTACAATAATATCTCACCAGCTAATGATAGCCTTGGTATCTACTGCCTTGAAGATTCCTGGAACACAGTGGACACTCAATGAATATTTGTGAATGAATGAATTAGGTTTCCCATTCTCTGATGAGTCTATATTGCATTGATAATTAATATTCTAAAGGAAAGCCCCAGATTGATTATGAAAGAGAAAGAATTTGCAAAATATTTCATTATAGAATTAATATACAGAAATCAGTAGTCTACATCAGAAGATACAAAAGAAGAAACAAGCCTATTGACAATAGTAACAAAAAAGGTGATATATGTAAAGATAAACATTGAAAGTGCACAATCCATGTACATTGAAATGCTACTAAAAAGACTTGAAAAAACAGAGGAAAAAAGGCATGGTAAACAGCAGGTCTTATTCTTGAGCATATCTGAGACATTGGGGACCCCATAATTAGGAGGCAGTACTTTGAAGAGTGCTTGAAATACTGTATTAGGTGGTTAATAAAGGAGGAACCGAAATGTTTTATTTCTGTGAATGCACACCCCCCATTCTAAATTATGTGCTGTATTGATCTGGGGGATTCTTGGAATATAGCATTCTCCCCTTCTTGCAGTAGGGTATTTGTCTAGATTCATTCAAGAGTTACATAATATTCCCCACCAGACTCTCCAGTAAACCCCAGGGAGACAGAGGGCAAGAGAACTCATAAGTCAAGGGAGGCATAATCACTATTCCCACAATAGAAAAATGGAATCTCAGCAATACTTGCTTCTCTTGCCTCTCCCCCAACACTCTCATGATTAGTCAAGGATCATTTATGGCAAGAAAAGACTGGCCTAGAAGAGCACCACAAGGAAACTCTAAGACGTTTGTCTTGCTCTTCCTAGTGCTGAGAATTTTCCCCTAGATGGCCACTTGTCTGGAACTTTAAAATTCAGTCACAGCTCACATCAACTCCAAAGAGAAATGGTCCCTAACTACACCCATTTAATGCCCCATTACTCCACCCCCAACACTTTCTACTGCGTTGTGATTTTTTAAAAAATGTTCTTCCATAGGTTTATTCCTTCTAAAATTATATTTGTTGCTTGACTTGTTGTCTGTGTCTTTTCAGGAGAATGAGAGCAGGACATTATATTTCCAGCATCTAGAATGGTTTCTGGAGCAGAGGTAACACTCAATAAAATTTTTAATTGATTTGCACCTTCTCACCCCTTTTGAGAGGAATCACAGATGTTATTTACTCTAGTTTCTCTGTTTCAGTGGCATACTCTCAGATTATTTAATATTTATTGAGCCCCAAGTATATATCTGGCACTGTTCTAGGTGCTTGAGATTCAATAAAGGAAAAAATCCCTGTCCTCATGGGGTTTATGTTTTAGTGGAGATGGCTAGATGATAATCAAATGAATAAATATATACCTATGTCAGGTGTTGATAAATGCTATGGGGGCGGGGGGAATAAAGCAGGACACAGGGGTAGAAAGTGATGGGCTGGTGGGCATTAATATTTGATGAGACTCAATGCCCTACCGATGTGGCCCAGTCAACACCCTAATCATAACTTAATCATGCCCAGATTAACAGATCAGTTTACAAGAAGCCTGAACCCTGGCAAACGCAGCAGCTGTCTTGCTCCAACACGTGGCAATGGACTTTGGTGAGAGAAGAAACTTAACGCTTTATGGCCTGGTATCTGTGGACTTCTACCCCGAATAAATACCCTTTATAAAGACCAAAAAAAAAAAAAAAAAAAAAAATTTGATGGGAGATCAGGGAACATCTTTCTAAGGAAGTGACCTGAAGGACTAGGGGAAAGAGCCACATAGGTAATTGGAGGAGAGCGACTCAGATGGAGGCCAGGAGGAGGAGTGTACTTGGTGTTTTTAAGAAACAAGGAAGCTGGTGTGGCAGGCAGAGAGAGAATGAGGTGGGGATCAGGAAAAAACAGGTAAGAACATAGCGGACCAGATCACATGGGGCACTGTAAGCCATGATAAGGACCTAGGCCTGTTCTTAGTGAAATGAGCAGCCATCTGCAGGGTTCTAAACAACCATATGGAAGGTTCTGAAGCAAAATGATCTGTCTTCCTTTTTGAAAGTAAACTGCTGCAGCTGTGTGGAAACAGACTGTGATGGTTAGGCTAATGTGTCAACTCAGCCAGGTAAATGTATCAAGGTGTTAGGTCCAGCAAACACTGGGCTAATTGTAATACAAGAGCATTTATGGACTTCTATCACCAGTGAGTTTACTGCATGGATGGCTGATTACACCTGCATCAATCAGGGTGATTGCATCAACAATGGGTGACGCTTTCATCCAATCAGTTGAATGCCCTAAAACGAGAATTGATTTCAACATTCAGAGAGAATTTCCCAGCTGGTTTTTGGACAGCCAACTTCTCCCAGAAACTCATCAAGAACCTTTCATGGGACTTTCATCAGAGCCCCTGGCTTGCAGCCTGCCTGTGGAACCTGGATTTGTGCATCCCCACGGACACGTGCCAGACTCATAAAATCTTACATTATTGACAGATGTTTCCTGTTGATTCTGTTTCCCAAGAGAACCCTGACTAATACAGCTTGGTACCGGGAGTGGTTCTTGAGGAACAGAGTCTTAAACATGGGATGTCTGAAGTGGTTCTGGGAGTTTTGTAATTGGCTCTCTATTCTAATTGGACTCAGGGGTCCAATTAATGAAGAGGTTGCTAACAGTCCATGGTGTGAGTTGGCAATATATGCAAAATAGCATCACTGGATTCCCCTACTTTCACTCTTACAAGAAGCAAGGATCTGGGTGAGAGTGTTTTCAACACCTTAACAGAATTTTGTGGAGTCAAAAAGTATACTGATGTTGGATGGCTCCTCCTAGATACTCTGGATACAGTTACAAAAGAAAGAGATGAGCTAAAGTCTTCAAATGTGAAACTTAAATGCCACATGAATGATATGAAAGTTTCTATGTGTGCCTTGAAAGAAAATCTTGTCTCCTGTAGCCACAGACTTGAGATATCTGAGAATCAAACCCAGACTCTCATAGTACGAGTAGCAGAATTACAGAGGAAACTAAAATCTTAACCTCGCAGGGCTTCTGCAATTAAAGTGAAAGCATTGATTAGAAAAGAGTGGAACCCCGAGGATTGGGATGGAGACATATGGGATGATGATAATATTGGTGGGGACATTGGAACTCTAAATTCTGCTGAGACTTTACCAGATAAACCTGTGATGGCCTGCCCTGTGGAGACCACACCTTGTCAACCTTGTATCATCCAACCTCCAGCCTGCCCCAAGGAGTCCGGACCTCCTTCCAACCCTGAGGTGGGTACCAGCCAAACTGAAGCCTGCACTGCCCAGCCTCTGGCTTGCCCCAAATAGTCTGGACCTCTTCCCAGCCACGAGGCAAGTACCAGCCAAACTCCAGCATGTCTGACCTGAGGAATTTGCCTTCCAACCCCTGTCTTTAGAGATTAATCCTGTTTCACCAGAAGAAAATGCAAAGGAATGCCCTGAGGTCAGTAGCCTGCAAGACATCTCTAATCCTTCTCTTTACCCACCCCCACCACCCCTGTTGTCTTTACTAGACTAAAATCACAACAAGCCCCCAAAGGTGAAATACAAAGTGTGACCCATGAGGAAGTATGCTATACTCTGAAATAACTGCATGAGTTTTCCAACTTATATAGACAGAAATCAGGGGAATATGTGTGGGAATGGATACTAAGGGTATGGGATAATGGTGGAAGGAATATAAAGTTGGATCAGGCTGAATTTATTGATATGGGCCCACTAAGCAGAAATTCTGGATTCAAGGCTATAGCTCGAGGGGTTAGAAAGGGCTCTAACAGTTTGTTTGGGTGGCTGACTGAAACATGGACCAAACAATGGCCTAGCACGTCTGATGCTGAGATGCCTGCTTTGCCGTGGTATACAGTAGATGAGGGGATTCAAAGTCTTAGAGAGATTGGAATGCTAGAATGGATTTATCATTTGAGTCCTGCCCACCCACCCCAGGAATGTCCAGAGGATACACATTTAACTAGGGCTATGAGGAATAAATTTGTAAGACTAACTCCATCTTCTCTGAAGAGCTCTGTGGTTGCTCTTCTCTGTAGTCCAGATATTACTGTAGGGGGGGGGCTGTAATGGAATTGGAATCCTTAAATATTATGGGATAATCGGTTCTTGGTCCAGTAAAAGTCAAGTATCAGCAGTTAATCGCCAAAGGCAAGGTGGGTGTGGCTACCACAATGAAAGACAGATTCAAAACAGCACACAGAATAGTCTGAGTCACATGGAGTTATGGCTTTGGCTAATAGATCATGGGGTACCTAGAAGTGAAATACATGGGCAGTCTACTAAATTTCTTCTGGATCTGTATAAGAAGAGTTCTAGGTCGAGTGAACAAAATTCTAACTCAAATTACAGAACCAGAGAATCACGGCCCCTTAATCAATTTCCAGACTTGAGAGAGTTTACAGACCCAGAGCCCCTTGAATGAGGAGAAGGCCAGGTCCCCTTGGGGAAGGATCCTGTTAAACTGCCAAAAATTTATACTGTTCATCTTCCTCCCACCTTTCCCCAGGGAGACCTACGGCCTTTTGCCAGAGTAACTGTGCATTGTGGAAAAGGAAATGATTAGACATTTCAGGGATTATTAGACACTGGCTCAGAAGTCACATTAATTCCAGGAGACCCAAAGCATCACTGTGGTCCACCAGTCAGAGTAGGGGCTTATGGATGTCAGGTGACTGATGGAGTTTTAGCTCAGGTCTGTCTCACAGTGGATCCAGTGGGTCCCCAGGCCCAATCTGTGGTTATTTTCCCAGTTCCAGAATGCATAATTGGAATAGACATACTCAGTAACTGGCAGAATCCCCACCTTGGATCCCTGACTTGTGGAGTGAGGGCTACTATGGTTGGAAAGGCCAAGTAGAAGCCACTAGAACTACCTCTGCCTAGCAAAATACTAAATCAAAGGCAATATCGGATTTCTGGAGGGACTGCAGAGATTAGTGCCACCATCAAGGATTTGAAGGATGCAGGGGTGGTGATTCCCACCACATCCCCATTCAACTCTCCTATTTGGCCTGTGCAGAAAACAGATGGATCTTGAAGGATGACAGTAGATTATCGTAAACTTAACCAGGTGGTGACTCCAATTGCAGCTGCTGTCCCAGATGTGGTATCATTGCTTGAGCAAATCAACACTTCCCCTGGTACCTGGTATGCAGCTGTTGATCTGGCAAATGCTTTTTTTTAAAATGGCCATTAGTAAGGACCACCAGAAACAGTCTGCTTTCAGCTGGCAAGGCCAGCAGTATACCTTCACTGTCCTGCCTCAGGGGTATATCAACCCTCCAGCCCTAGGTCATAATATTGTCTGCAGGGACCTTGATCATCTCTCCCTCCCACGACACATCACACTGGTCCATTATATTCATGATATCATGTTGATAAAACCTACTGAGCAAGAAGTAGCAAAGACTCTAGATTTATTGGTAAGGTATTTGTGTGAGAGAAGATGGGAGATAAATCAAACAAAATTACAGGGTCCTTCCACCTCAGTGAAATTTCTAGGTGTCCAGTGGTGTGGGGACTGTTGAGATATCCCTTCTAAAGTAAAGGATAAGCTGTTGCACCTGGCCCCTCCTATGAACAAAAAAGAAGCACAATGCTTAGTTGGCCTCTTTGGATTTTGGAGACAACACATTCCTCATTTGGGTGTGCTACTCCGGCCCATTTACCAAGTGACCAGAAAAGCTGCTAGTTTTGATTGGGGACCAGAACAAGAGGAGGCCCTGCGACAGGTTCAGGCTGCTGTGCAAGCTGCACTACCACTTGGACCATATGATCCAGCAGATCCAATGGTGCTGGAAGTTTCAGTGGCAAATAGAGATGCTGTCTGGAGCCTTTGGCAGGCCCCTATAGGGGAATCACAATGCAGACCCTTAGGATTTTGGAGCAAAGTCTTGCCATCCTCTGCAGATAACTACTCCCTTTTGAGAAGCAGCTTTTGGCTTGCTACTGGACCTTAATAGAGACTGAACACTTAACCATGGGCCATCAAGTTACCATGAGACCTGAGTTGCCTATCATGAGCTGGGTATTGTCTGACCCACCAAACCATAAAGTTGGGCATGCACGGCAGTACTCCATAATAAAGTGAAAGCGGTATATACGAGATAGGGCTCGAGCAGGTCCTGAAGGCACAAGTAAGTTACATGAGGAAGTAGCCCAAATGCCCATGGTCACCACCCCTGCCATATTACCTTCCTTTTCCCAGCTCACAGCTTTGGCCTCTTGGGGACTCCCTTACAATCAGTTGACTGAGGATGAGAAAACCCAGGCCTAGTTCACAGATGATTCTTCACGATATGCAGGTACCACCTGAAAGTGGACAGCTACTGTACTACAGCCCTTTCCTGGGACATCCTTGAAGGATAGTGGTGAGGGCAAATCCTCCCAGTGGGCAGAACTTTGAGCAGTGCACCTAGTTGTTCATTTCGCTTGGAAGAAGAAATGGTCAGAGGTGCGTTTGTACACTGATTCATGGGCTGTTGCCAATGGTTTGGCTGGATGGTCAGGGACTTGGAAGGAACATGATTGGAAAATGACAAGGAGGTTTAGGGAAGAGCTATGTGGTAGACCCTTCTGAGTGGGCAAAAAATATGAACATATTTGTATCCCACATGAATGCTCATCAGAGGGTGACTTCAGTAGAGGAAGAGTTTAATAATCAAGTGGATAAGATGACCCACTCTGTGGCTAATATTCAGCCTCTTTTCCCAGCCACTCCTGTCACTGCCCAATGGGCTCATGAACAAACTAGCCATGGAGGTAGGGATGGAGGTTATGCATAGGCTCAACAACATGGACTTCCCCTCACCAAGGCTGACTTGGCTACAGCCACTGCTGAATGCCCAATCTGCCAGCAGCAGAGACCCACACACAGCTCCTGATATGGCACCATTTCTTGAGGTGACCAGCCTGCTACCTGGTGGCAGGTTGACTACATTGGACCATTTCCACCATGGAAGGGGCAGCAATTTGTTTTAACTGGAACAGACACATACTCTGGCTATGGGTTTGCATTTCTGGCACACAATGCTTCTTCCAAAACAACCATCCATGGACTTACCGAATGTCTTATCTACCACCATGGCATTCCACATAGCATTGCTTCTGATCAAGGAACCCATTTCACAGCAAATGATGTGCAGGAATGGGCACATGCCCATGGAATTCACTGGTCTTACCATGTTCCCCATCACCCTGAAGCAGCTGAATTAATAGAACAGTTGAATGGCCTTTTGAAGACTCAATTACAGTGTCAACTAGGTGGCAATACCTTGCAGGGCTGGGGCAATGTTCTCCAGGAGGTTGTGAATGCTCTGAATCAGTGTCCGCTCTATGGTGCTGTTTCTCCCATAACTAGGATTCATGGGTCCAGGAATCAAGGCATGGAAATGGGACTGGCACCACTCACTATTACCCCTAGTGACCCACTAGGAAAATTTTTGCTTCCTGTCCCTGCAACCTTAGGCTCTGCTGGTCTACAGGTTTTAGTACCAAAAGGAGGAGTGCTGCCACCAGGGAACACAACAATGATTCCATTGAATTGGCAGTTAAGACTGCCAGCTGGCCACTTTGGGCTCCTCTTACCTGTAAATCAACAGGCAAAGAAGGGAGTTACTGTACTGGCTGGGGTGATTGATCCTGACTATCAAGGGGAAATAGGACTACGTCTACATAATGCAGGTAAAGAAGAGTTTGCCTGGAATGTAGGAGATCCTCTAGGGCGTCTCCTAGTACTGCCATGCCCTGTGATTAAAGTCAATGGAAAATTGCAACAAACCAATTCAAGCAGGACTAACAATGGCCCAGAATCTTCAGGAATGAAAGTTTGGGTCACCCCACCAGGCAAAGAACCACGGCCAGCTGAAGTGCTTGCTGAAGGTAATGGGAACATGGAGTGGGTAGTGGAAGAAGGTAGTGATAAAAATGAACTTCGACCATGTGACCAGTTACAGAAATGAGGACTGTAATAGTCATGAACCCTTCTTCCTTGTTTTGTTATAAGTATGATTGTATATGTACACAAAACGAATTTCTTGTTTTCTTCCCTAACCGTTTCCCCTATCATAGGAAAAGTTGTATTAATTTCACATAATATTTAAGGATGTCAAGTTTAAGAGTGAATATTACCCAGGGACTTGCACCCTATTCTGTGGGGAATTAATGTGTTTCCAGTTGTATGCAGGGGAGTTGAACATTGTTAGGTGGAAATATATATGTATGCTTGTCTGTTATTGTTTTTACTTAGAGACTAAGTATGGTTTAGGGTAATGTGTATGGTTGCCGAGTTGACAAGTGGTGGACTGTAATGGTTAGGCTAATGTGTCAACTCAGCCAGGTAATTGTATCCAGGTGTTAGGTCCATCAAGCACTGGGATACTTGTAATACAAGAGCATTTATGGACTTCGATCACCAGTGAGTTTACTGCATGGGTGGCTGATTCCATCTGCATCAATCAGGGAGATTGCATCAACAATGGGTGACGCTTTTATCCAATCAGTTGAATGCCTTAAAAGGGGAAGTGATTTCAACATTCAGAGAGAATTTCCCAGCTGGTCTTTGGACAGCCAACTTCTCCCAGAAACTCATCAAGGACTTTTCATCTGACTTTCATCAGAGCCCCTGGCTTGCAGCCTGCCTGCGGAACTTGGACTTGTGCATCCCCACGGTCGTGTGACCGACTCTTATAAAATCTTATATTATTGACAGAGATCTCCTGTTGATTCTGTTTCCTGAGAGAACCCTGACTAATATACAGACTATGGCTTGATGGGGGCAGGGTGTTCTAAGAATGAAAGGAAAGAGGCCACTTGGAGTCTCTGTAATAGCCCAGGCCAGAAATGAGGTTGGCTTAGACCAGGTATGAGGGAGAAAGTACTTTGGGACATATTCTGAAGAAAGACCTGAAGAGATTTACTGAAGCATCCAATGTGGGACATGAGATACTGGTTTCAATTCTTTCCTCCAACTTGTCTGCTTTTATGTTCACCCAGTGTGTTCCTCAGCATATATTCCCAGCAAACTGCTTTCTGTTTATAATTATTAACTGAACACTTCTGCTTACCTGATGCCCACCTCCACCCCTCCATAGGGCAGGTTCTGGTGTCCACCCTAGACCCTCTCATGAACACTGCAACCAGCTAAAAATCTATTGCTCCTTATACAATTATTATGAGAAGTCCCTACCTGCTTCTCCTGCTTTATGGCACCAGTCCTAATTCTCACCCTCCATTCCAATAAAAAAATATTGCTTCTTCAAAGAAGAAAAATCACATGATCTTATCAATTTATATTTTATATTTATATTATATTTTATTTATATTATATTTTGATATAACATCCTTTCTTGATAAAAATATTACAAAAGACAGGAATTGAAGGCAACTTTCTCAATATGATAAAGGCCATGTATGAAAAACCCACACCTAACATTGTACTCAATGGTGAAAGACTGAAAGGTTTCCCATTGAGATTGGGAACAAGACAAGGATGCCCACTGTCACCACTGTTGTTCAATATATTGCTAGAGGTTTTAGCTAGAGGAATCAGGCAAGAAAAAGAAATAAATGCATCCAAATTGGAAAGGAAGAAGTAAAACTTTCACTATTCACAGATGTTATGATCCTATACCTAGAAAGTCCTGAAAAATCTTTAACAAAGTGGCTAGAGCTAATAAACAATTTCAGCAGAGTGGCAGGATACAAGATTAATATGCAAAAATCAGTAGTGTTTATATACACTAGTAATGCACAATCTGAGGAAGAAGTCATGAAAAAAATTCCACTTACAATAGCAACTTTTCAAATATTTAGGAATAAACTTAATCAAAGATATAAAGCACTTGTATTCAGAGAACTAAAATGCATGGCTAAAAGAAATTTTTAAAAAGACCTAAATAAATGGAAGAACATTCCATGCTCATGGATTAGAAGACTAAATATTAAGATGTCAATTCTTCCCAAACTGATATATCCCAAACTGATATATAGATTCAATGCAATCCCAATAAATATTCCACCAGCATTTTTTAAAGAAATGGAAAATACAACTGTCAAATTTATTTGGAAGGCTAAGGGTCCCTGAATAGCCAGAAACATCTTAAAATGGAAGAGCAAAGTTGGAAGACTCTCACTTCTGGACTTTAAATCATATTACCTAACTTCAGTGGTAAAAAAAACAGCATGGTAGTGACAAAAAGATAGGCACATAGACCAACAGAAGTGAACTGATGGTTCAGAAAACAACCCTCATATCTATGATCAAGTATTTTTGACAATGCTTTCAAACTAATCCAGCTGGGGCAGAACAGTCTATTCAACTATATCCATAGTCAAAAGAAAGAAGACCAGTCTCTTACATCTTACATAAAAGTTTAACTCAAAGTTGGGGAGCAGATGTGGCTCAAGCAGTTGAGCTCCCGCTTCCCACATGGGAGGTCCTGGGTTCAGTCCCTGGTGCCTCCTAAAATCAAACAAAAAAATAACAACAAGCAAACAAACGAAAAAACCAACTCAGGGGAGTTGATGTGGCTCAGTGGTTGAGCAACGGCTTCCCACATACGAGGTCCGAGATTCAATCCCCAGCTCCGGTACCTCATAAAAAAAAAAAATAATAACTCAAAATGGATATAAGACTACATATGAAAGCTGGAACCATAAAACTCCTAGAAGAAAATATAGGGCAACATCTTCAAGATCTTGTGGTAGGTGGTGGATTCTTAAAACTTACACCAAAAGCACAATCAACAAAAGAAAACATGGATAAATGGGGCCTCCTCAAACTTAAACACTTTTGTGATTGAAAGGACTTTGCCAAGAAGGTAAAAAAGGCAGCCCATTCAATAGGAAAAAATATTTGGAAACCACATATCTGATAAGGGTTTGATTTCCATTCTACATAAAGAGATCATACAATTCAACAATAAAAGAGCCAGCAACCCAATTTAAAAATGGGCAAAAGACTTCAATAGACATTTCTCCAAAGAGAAAATACAAATGGCCAAAAAGCACATGAAAAAAATGTTCAATATCACTATTAGGGAAATGCAAGTCAAAACGACAATGAGATATCAGCTCACGCCATATAGAATGGCCATTATTTAAAAAAACAAAACAGGGAGGCGGCTGTGGCTCAGTCAGTGGGGCTCCCGTTTACCATATGGGAGGCCCCGGGTTCGGTTCCCGGGGCTTCCTGGTGAGGGCGGGCCCGCCCGCGCGGCGTGGTTGGCTGACCCGGCGAGCGCAAGCAGCAAGGGGGGGATGAATGAATAAATAAAAAAAATCTTTAAA
>JAKSZT010053764.1:36020612-36048446 GCA_026826555.1 Tolypeutes matacus | reverse complement strand
GATAGATAGATAGATAGATAGATAGATAGATAGATAGATAGATAGATAGATAGAGATAGACAGACAGAAAGACAGACAGACAGATAGACAGATAGACAGATTACTAAAGCCCCCAAATAGTTTACCTCTGAGTTCAACTTCCATTACTGCTACAGAAGAGAGCCATCATTTCCAGGACCTGGCAAAACATCCTTTTAGTGTTAAAGGTATTTTTACCTGAATGAACATCTTCAGGGGAGAAGCCTGAGAAACTGGGGCCTATATATCCCAAACTTGTAATGTAAAAGAAAATCCATACATTATATTTAAAACCAAAACCATTCTTCCTTTCTCCCTCAAATCTCCCGTTATTCTGATAATCTCTGTCTCATCCCACAACAACACACCTATTCAATCATCCAAGATAGAAACCTTAGAAGCCTTTTGACTCCATCTTAATCTCCATATCTATAAGTTACTATGCCATAGAAATTCTTTTTCTTCAAATCTTTCTTTAATCTATCCACCTACTTCAAACCAGTACGATAACCAGTACTGACTGTTACCTGAACTACATTGCAAAAGGCCAGCTCTTCCCTCTTCCTCCAGTCTTTTCCCACTCCATCATACCATTAGAAGTAACACCTTCCAAGCCTCAATACCTCAATCAGAGTTGAGCTGCAGGAAACATAAGCTGTTCTAGCTATTTTAATCATAAAAGGGATTCAATACAGAATATTAGGGACTTAGAAAACCAGTGAAAGAGCTGGAGAAGCACCCTCCAGCTGGACCTCCAGGAATATCTTCCAGAATAACATATTTCCCAGGGAAGTTATTCACTCTGCCATAAATAGGAAGCTGAAGAAACAGAGCTGCAATTGTTCTCTTCAGGAACTTAACCACTAGCAATCAAGGATTAGGATATCTCTGGAGCTGTAACTTACATTTAGAACCTCATCATCCTAGCTGCAAGAGAGTCTGGGACATGATATTCTTAGCTTCCCATTTTTTGCAGTTCAGGGAGCTACACTAGAAGGAGGTTAGAATGGAGGTCAAACAATAATCCACCATAAACATAAAGTTTTAGAACTCTGTAAATGTTTGTAAAGCCCAATTAATTATCCCTTGCAATATAAATCTATGCTAAAATCAGGATAGATTTAAAAATGAAAACACATCAATCATTTCCCTCTGGATTTTATGCATATATTTTCTACTGTAAGAGGAAATAAGGTGAGTCAGAGAGAGTTTATTGTTTATAAAGCTGGTGGAGTTACAAGATGGTATTTCTTTTTAAATTGAATTTTTTAGTATTTTCAACATATTTCTAGATTCCGAGGCTAACTTTAGCAGGATATAAAACTGCATCTATTTTCCTGCATCTTTCAAGCTATCCATTTTCTGAACATTTTCCAAATTACTTCCAAATTATGGAAAAGTTACTCTTATAAACCCTCTCCACAAAAGTTATGTAAGGATTGTGCATTTGTGCATATGTGTGTTTTAAAGTTTATGAATTCAAGATTTTCAGAAATGCTTTATAACAGCTTTATTATGATATAATTATACTGAACATATTGGAAGTATACAGTTTAAGATTTTAAGTATGTACACACATGTGAAACCCCACCACAATCAGGATAATGAACATACCCCTTACCCTCAAAAGTTCCCTCATACTCCTTTGTAATTCTTCCTTCTTGACAGGTAGTGTCTTGAAAATTGCTGTTTCATACATTTTGTCTGTTTGGGGGGTTTTGTTTTGTTTGTTTCCTTGTGTTTGTTAACTTCATGTGACAGGGTAAATCTGGTCTCTGTTTCTCCATCTTTTGCAGAAGCAGAATACCTCGGTTGGTTTTTTCCTATATATTTTTAGTCTTTTTTGAGTGGCTGATCTAGGGCTTAGAATAGGCATCTTAACTTATTGCAATCTACTTCAAACTAATATAAACTTAATTCTGATAAAATATAGAAACGGTGCTCCATCTTATCTTTGTGCTGTTATTGTCATATATATTACACTTTTAAATATTATATACACTCTAATGTCTTTTTAAAAACTTGAGAAGAAAACACATGAATTTAACCTCATATTTAACTATTTCCATTGCTCTTTATCTATTCTTAGGGCTTCCAGTTACTCTCTACTGCCATTCCCCTTCGGCCTAAAGGACTTCCTTTAGTATTTCTTGTAATGCAGCTCTGCTAATAAAAAAGTTTCTCAGCCTTTGTTTAGCTCAGATTTTTTTTTCACTTTTTTTTCTGAAGGATAATTCTCCTAGATATAGAATTCCTGGTTGACATGGTTTTTTGTTGTTGTTGTTGTTGTTTGGTTTTGTTTTCTTTTTTAATTTCATCACTTTATTAATCATTTCACTGCCTTCTCATCTCCATTATTTCTGATGAGAAGTCATTTGTTAATTTACTGAGGTATCTTTGTACATGATGAATCTTTGCTCTTGCTGTTTTCAAGATTTCCACTGTCTTTGTCTTTCAACAGTTTGATGTGTCTAGGGGTGAATCTCTTTGTAGTTATTTTATTTGGAGATTGGTAAGCTTCTTGGATCAGGAGACTAATGTTTATCATCAAATTTTTGAAGTTTTCTGCTATTATTTCTACAAATATTCTTTCCATACTTTTCTTCCTCTCTTCTCCTTCTGTAACTCTCATTATAGGTATGTTGTTAAATTTGTTGTTGACTCACATGTCTCTGAGGCTCCATTCATTTTTCTTCCATCTTTGATCTCTCTGTTCTTCAGACTGGATAATTTTATACTGATCTATTTGACGGTTGCTGATTCTTCTCAAGCCTTCTCCTGAGCCCCTCTGGTGAACTTTCCATTTCAGTTATTGTACTTTTCATGTCCAGAATTTCCATGTAGTCTTTTTTTATACTTTGTATCTCTTTATTGAGAACCTATAATTGCTGAGTCACTGTTATCATACTTTCCTTTAATTTTTTAAACATGGTTTCCTTTAGTTCTTTACATATGTTTATAATAGATGCTTTGAACTCTTTCTCTGTTAAATCCAACCTCTGGGTCCACTCGGACAGTTTCTATTGATTGCTTCATTTTACTGAATATGGATAGCTCTTTCTTGTTTCTTTGCATGTCTCATTATTTTTTGTTGAAAACTGGACATTTTAGATACTATATTATAGCAACTTTGGATACTAATATTTTCTCCCTGAAAATTGTTGTTACTGACTTTTTATCTGTTTGTTTGTTTGTTTGTTTTAGAAATTATCTGTCACTCTGTGAAGTCAGTCTCCCTGCCGTGGGTAGCCCATGATATCTCTGCTTAGTATTGTTTTTAATTCTTATTTTAATTTTCAAGCTTGGCTTCTTTGAGATCACCCCTGTGTCTACATAATTTAAAAGTCAGTCAATAATTTGTCAAGAGTTGTGCTCAAACACTTTCTCCCAGTAAGCCTTCTACTGTTTATCACTGGATTTGTATGTGGGTTCATTCAAAGTTCAGGCACTTTCAGTTCTACCCCAGTTTTCATTTTCTGCTGTGTTCTCTTGCTTCTCCTCTGTGCAAGTGTATGGTATCCTAGTTAGCCAGGGCTATGTGGATAGACTGGACTCTCTTTGGTCTCCCATGAAAATGCACAATGAAAGGCAGCCAGGGATGTACAGAGGTCTTATCAATCCACTCTACCACTCTCTCATCTCCAGGATCCCTCTGTTTAATTTCTGGTTGTCCCATTGGCCAACTGGGCCTACAATCTCAGATGAACAGAGTTGCTGGCCTCCCTATTTGCTTGCTTCCAAGATCATTACTTTAACTGAGAATGCTGTTGGGAGTGGGTTTTTTCACCTTCTATACCAAATCAAGTGAGCACCCTCTAGTAGCAAAGCTGCTAGGTTTCATGGTCTTCCCCATATACCAACAAAGCTGGGGAATATGAAAGCAGCTCCAGGCAATGTCATAGAGTCCCAATGTTCTTATGTGAAATTCAGTTGTTTTTTATAAATAAATGTTTCTCATTAGTATTGTTTTTCTGTGTTTACCTTTTTCTGATTTCAGAAGCCATGAAATGTTTGTTTTTGACAATATTGTTTAGTTTCATAGTTGTTGGTAGGGCAAGATAATCTGTCTCTCTCCTCACTCTGTAATAGGGAAGTTAGGGCTTCTCGGTTGATTTTTCTCTTCATTATGGGTCATATTATCCTGCTTCTTTTCATGCTAGGTAATTTTTAATCAGATGCAAAATATCATGAATTTTACCTTGTGAGGTGCTAGATATTTTTGTATCCCTATACATATTCTTGAGCTTTGATCCTGGACATAGTTAAGTTACGTGGAAACAATCTGATCCTTTTGATTCTTTCTTTCAAGTTCTGTTAGGTGGGACCAGACTAGTGTTCAGTCTACAGCAAATTTTGACACATACTGAGTTAGAACCCTTCTGAATACTCTACCTAATGACCCTATATTAATACTTTTTCTACTTTAGCTGGTAGGAATAGAAACTATTCCTAGCCCTGTGTGTGCCTTGGGGATTATTCCTCCTAATTCTTTTAGATGGTTCTTTCCATGGCCTCAGGTAGTTTTCTCAGTCTCATGCACTGAACAGAGAAGGTTCTAGGGAGGCCTCTGCAGATCTCTCCTCTCTGATCTTGTGCCCTTCAAACTCTTAAGCTGCTTCTGTCTCTCTGATTCTGAGCTCTGTCTCCTGAACTCAGGAAGACTACCTGGCTCTGCCTGAGTTCCCCTTCACTGTACTACAATCTGGAAACTCTCTCCAGGCAGTAGTCTTAGGCAATCTTATGGTGAAATTAATATATTTTGTTCATTGTTTTTGTTTTCAGTTATTTCAGGTAGGAAGGTAAATCTGATGCCTATTAATGCATCTTGTTGAGAAGAAGTCAGGGAGGCTTATTTTGATCAAGGGAATAAGTTTAGTTGAGTATGTTTTTCCATCATCCCCCTGCAAACCCATGCACGTTCACTGTCACTCAAAACAGACCTGATCCAGTCTTAATCACGCAACATATGTTTTTTGAGTACTTATTATGGCCAGCCACTGCTCTAAGTGCTGATAATATGGAGACAAATAAAAACAGCAACCACATAGCAGTCAGAATCATATCCTGGTTTCTCAGTGTTGGTCCCTCCAGACCAACAGTCTTTTCTTCCCTTATGCAGCTCCACATATCTTTACCCCACCTACTAGACCTATTTCTTCACACTGTGCAATGAAAATGCCTAATTGTTTTAGGTGAAGAGGATATTTTAATACCCTTGTGATGATTAGGTTCATGTGTCACTTGGCCAGGTAATGGTGCCCAGTTGTTTAGTTAAGCAAGCACTGGCCTGATTGTTACTGTGAGGACATTTCTTGGACTGAAATTATCAGTAAATTGATTTCATCTATGGCTGATTATATCTACAATCGACTGAGGAGACTGCCTTCAACAATAAGAGATATTCATCCAAACAGTTGAAGGTTTTAAAAAGAGAAGTGATAATTTCAGCAATAAGAATAGAGAATTTCCATCTCTACTTTAGCCAGCCACCTTCTCCTGGGAAATTCATTGGAAACCTTCATTGGAGTTGCCCTACAGATTTTGAACTTGTGCACCCCCACAGCTGCATGAGACAATTTCATAAAATCTCATAATATTTACAGATATCTCCTGTTTCTATTTCCCTAGAGAACACTGACTAATTCAAGCTCAAACACCTTTTCCTTATGAATCAATTTTTCTCTTCACACCATCCTTCTCTAATAAAGATGTTTCCTTCTCTCAGACCTATATTTATTCTGTTTTTTTCTCATTACATTAATGTTATTTAGGCAAAAGAACAACAATCATGTTTAAGCTTAGGATGGGAAACAACACAGCAGGGTTCCATAAATAGAGTTTAATTGCAGTAATTACTTACATTAATTATATATCAACTGATTATTTTAAGACATATTTATTGAGCACCATCAGCTTTCAGAGGTACCCATCATTCTCCCACTATCTTTTTCAGATTTTCTATCCATGCTCAGAATAATCAACTATCATTTGACACATGTATAATAAGTACCTAATGAAATCTCAATTAAAATCGTATTTGAGACACTTAATTTTAGAGATAAATTAGAAATAATTACATGATTCCAGAATCCACATTAGACAAGAGAGACACAACTATATCTTGACTAACTGGAAAGGACAAGCACAGATGAAGCCTTTTAATGTGCTTTCCAAAACCTGTTACAAAACATTATTGTACCTTGGCAGATGGTACCAAAAGATGTCTTTTTATTTTTTTTTAAATAGACAGTTCCCTTTCATAGGCTGATGAGTGATTTTAGTTCTCATTATTACTGTCATCTGCTAGACAAAAAAATAAATAAATAAAAGAGGAAAGCATGTTATTTTCCTTAAGGCAAGAACATCAGCATGGAGCCAGTTTTTGAGCACACACAGTTTATTTTACTGAGCAGCAATAAGCAGGAGTATGCCTGGACTATCTTTTAGCTGTTCATTTCAAACAAGCTATCTTCATTTGGAGCTGAGACACATGGTGCTTGCTGCATCCAGAGTTCCCTCCCACTCTTTCCTTCCTCTACCCCACCCCCAGCTAATTTTTTTTCCTTTAAGATTTAATGAATTCTGATACCAATCACAAGCAGGCTGTGAGGAGACACTAACCAGGTAAAAGCTTTAATACCATCCCTTCCAGAGTTCAAAAGATCACTTTCCTACACTACAATCTCAAAAATAAATTTATTCCTTTCTGAGAAAGGTATTTAGTCTCCAAAGGGGGGAAGAAAACTGTCCCCATTAAGTCCACCAACTCTTTGCTCAGAGCTTCCTTACCTTCCCCTGAAACATCTTTGTTCAGAGAATACCAGATCTCATTTACAACCTCACTGCCAGAAACTGTTAACCGTATTTTTCTGATCTGTGTAATTTGCTGCTAAAGCACACAATAGCATTTAATAGAAAACAGATGTTACAAAATCCACTCTTTCTGTCAGGAGCGGCTCCAAATGCAGGATTTTAATTTTATCTCCTGATTGATAACATCCCATTAGCCATATCCAGATTCCTAGCTGCAAAATGACGCATGGGCACTATTTTAAGCTCCGTCCCAGATGGATATCATTATGCTTGCTTGTCCCTCTAAGCAGAAAGTCCACAGTTTGGGCAATGGAGTATGATACAGGCACTTATTACCGCCCTGACACATGAAACAGGAAATACTGGTCACAGTTGATCCAGAGTGTTCAAAAATGCATAGACAAGAAGGGGAAGAGGTTTGAATCGAAGAGGAAAAAAATAATGGTATCCAATATTATAAAAACTGGGGTCATAAACCCAAAGTAGTTTGCACTCCATAAAAACCAAGAAATATTTTCCTTTGATCTTTTGGGCTTTTAATTTTTATAGGAGAAACACAGGGAGTGAGTGCTGCAAGCTACATAGGATTTTATTCAGGAACAGCTAGATTCAGAGGAAAGATGTCAGTTTGTGAGACCAGGATTAATAACTATTCAATCTGCTCTCCCCAAGTACACAGCAGAAACTAACAACAATTACCTTAAAGCAGGGTAGGGGCATTTTGCCATGGCAACCTTGCTATAACAGTGCCTCAAATGGACAAAATATGGAATCTTCATCAAGATTCGACAGTAAAATCTTCAAGAAAAAGTGGTATCAAGAAGAAGGGAAAAGAAAGTCTATGCCCAAGTTCTTGAAATTCTCATACAATTGGTGACTGATTCATGATGCTTTCTGGAGTAACATTAATCATGCATCTAAAACCATCCGTCACAATCGCGGGCGTGACAGAAAGGCAAAGAGGCATCTACCAGCCTTAATGAGATCTATTTAAAGCATCTCAACAATTATTTTGCAATGGCTTCAATTTCCTAAGTAAAGGTTCATTTCTATGTGGAGCTCTAAGAGCACCTCAGGCCTGAAGTGTTATGTTTATCAGAGAACACTGTAGTTCATTTCAGGAGATGGGACTGGAGAAAATTATCATGTTGCATGAGATATCCAAGTGTCTGCCCAGTTTGTGCAGAATTTCTTCACCTTCCACAAACCTCTCTTGTTTCCTCAGAGGTAGAACTAGAGTATTTATAGAGAAATAGCCACTCTCTGTAATGTGCTGATCTTTGTCATGCCCCACAACTGAATTTTTTCCCTTAACATAATTGGCCATGTTCACTTTTGGTTTTCACATTTCACTGAAATACCACTTTCTCCAAGAGATTTCCCCAGAACCCTGGAATGGGTTGTGTCACCTATGGTATGTTGACCTGGCACCCTATATTTCTGCCTTGAAAATCCTCATCACATTTAAAATTTAATTGTCTGTCTATGAGAAAGTAACCTTTTAGTAACCTATGAACCCATATTGTGGATAATGAACTTAATTCTGCCTAAACAAACCCCTCCAGTTCTACCTTGAGGGTCTCTTGGAATTTGGAGACCCCATGTTAGAACCCATTGATCTGTTCTGAATCCCTTAGTTTATGAATTAAGAAAAAGTGCTGTCTATGGTAATGCTTCCAAGTAGAGGCAGGCTTAGACTAAGATTCAGGTTTTATGGTTCAATACACAGAGCTTCCTCGAAGTGTTGAAATCATTTTAACCCATTACAAGAATCTGACCCATGATCTTTCCTTTATCTTGGCTCCAACCAATGTTCCCACCTTGCATATAGTCTAGTTCAGACAGGTATTTATCAAACTGAAGGAGAGATTCTCTGGGTCTATGCCATATCCCTAAAATCTACTGTATCTTCTAAATACTCTGCCAAGTTCACACCCCTCAGAATGCTCCCTACCTCTGCTTCCTCAATCTGCCCAGCATTCCCTACCCCCACACTTTATCACATACTTCTCACCCTTCTTGCCCTTGCAATGATTCTCCTTCCTCTGCTGAAACATCTTGTCTGAGGTTATCCCAAGACAGTAGCCCCAGAACTCAACTAATAATCTTGTGGCCTGAAAATCCCATAGATACTGAGCATAAATGCTAGAACCCTTATGAACTCACCCACCCCTACCTGTCAATGTGTCCCGTCCCCGCCCCCCACCCATTTTTCTTCAAATTTCTATAAAGTGTTGAATGAAAGTGGGTGATGAACATTTATTCCCTTTTCTCCCCAGGTAGCACCCACTACCATGTGGGTACCTTGTTTCTCACCATTAAGAGGAAATAGAGGAAAATATCCCCTTTCTTCTCTCTATGGCAGTGCAGGCATTGGCTCTTATGTAGGCTCAGCCAATCTTGCCTCATACTTTGAATCCTGAGGGAAGGAGGTGAACATGACAGGATATCCAGAAAAATTCATAAGCTGACAATGGTATTGAAAGTCCAGAGACAGAAAGGATGACAAGTATTCATGGTACGGTGACAGCTGCAGATACGAGAATTGCAACCTCTAGCCATATCATACTCCTTGTTGTCATGTTCATATTTATACATTTGGACTAATTTTCTTTTTTCTTCTTCTCCTTTTCCCCTAACTATAGTATATGGATTGGGTTGGAAGTAGTTAACTTTACAGTATACTTAGGTTGTAAAAAATGGAGAGGGATCAAACTAACCTAGAGGAGGCATGGACATCTCCTACAGATTCTGTTTGGAGTTGGATGACTCAATTGACTAGACCCGGGGTCATATTTTTGAGGATGGGATACAGTGCCATTTCTACAAGGAAGAGTTCAGTGCATTTGTCTTTTAAACATATAAGTACAGGAAGAAGAGTATATGTGGTTGTTGGACAGCCTTCAGACGGCAGTTGTTGGCATTTTTCAGTTTTCCATCATCTACTATCTGTAAAAGAATCCTCCATTATGTGGGTGTTGGCCATAAGGATGGCCAGATAATTTATCATAAAGAGGGCAACTGCTAATAATTATGCTGGGACAACCCAGCATAAACCAGGACCATTCCAAGCCAACTAAGACATATGGTCACCTGAGTCTTCAAAAATAAAAACAAACAGACCATGACTTCTACAAAAGAAGCCATCAAGAAGGAGACAATCCCTCTCCCTGCTCCCTGACAGCTAGGGCCTGGGCATGTACACTTGGCTCAGCTGATCATATGCTTCTTGAAGGAATGATGTAAAAAATGCAGTGTCTGATTAGAAAATATCACTAGCAGGAGCAGCAGTAATAGCAAGTGACCAGTGGCTAAAGGGGCAACAGAAACATCCTAGCCACACTGTTCTTTTGATTGGATCATGACTGGGTATGGTACCTCACTTCCAGGTAATTTACATCCTTGTATAGACAGTCACCTCCAATAATGAATCTGACTTGACCAGACGAATGCAGAGTTAGTAATGCCATGTTAATTCTAGGCCTAAACCTTAACAAAACCTGGAAGCTTTTATCATTGTTCTTTGGGGAGCCCTGAGCCACCATGTAAGAAGTCCAGAACACACAGAGAGTGAGAGGCCTTAAGAAAATCTAGAGTAAAAGAGAGGCCCAGCAGTCCAGCAATCCCCTGCAAAAGTGTCCAAAATGTGAGGACATTCCAGGCCAGTCAAACTCTCAGATGAGTGTAGTTCCAGCTAACATCAAATGGAACAGCTTCACTAAGCCCAATCAACCCACAGAATTAGAAGAGATGGCATTGCTTAAGTAAGATGGTGTTGCTAAGTACCAGGGTTATTTGTTACATAATGGTAGATGACAAAAACTTTGGGTGATCAGTTTACAAGTATCTTAGTTTCCTAGGGCTGTCATAACAAAGTGCCACAGTCTGGGTGGCTTACAAAAATTTATTGCCTCACAGTTCAGGAGGCTAGAAGTAAAAAATCTCTAGGTGTTGGCAGGGCCATGCATCTGTAGAGTAGCATACCTTAATTTCTGCCTCTGTCACATGGCCATCTTCTCTCTCTATCCAAATTTCCTCCACTTTTAAGGACCAGTCATATTGGATTAGGGCCCAACCTAATCCAGTTTGGCCTCATCTTAACTAATAATATCTTCAAAGATATTATTTCCAAATAGTATCACATTCATGGGACTGCAAATTAGGTCTTGAATACATCTTTTTGGGAACACAATTCAATCCATCACACCAGCCTCCCTTGATTACAACCATTTCATGAGCCTGGTTTCTGATTTTCCTGTTTCAGATCATTAAACTCCACACAAACCACTTTTCTCTTCCTAATTCACTGATGGCTTTTCTAAACATAGTCATCTCCACTGTTTTTCACTCTAGGGCAGGGGTTCCCCAATATTTCATATATGAGAGCTCTATTTTTACTTTACTGTACTTTTAGTAATCACTGATTGGGAAACATGAACTGGAAAAGAGCAATCAGGAATTCAGCAATAGCTTTAAATGAATTTGTATTTTCTTCAGAATACTATACACACACACACACATACATATACATACACACACACACACATTCGAAAAACAAAGACCCAAACATCCATGTGAGAAGCACATTACTTTTGAGTATTTAGGAAGTTTGCAAACATTTGGACTCTCTTAACTCCTCACCCTCAAGATCCATAATCCACAGGGTGGGAGCCACTATCTGGCACATATCTTTCTCCTTCGACATTCCCTTGAGATGAAGTGGTTCCCAAAATACGCTATTTCCTGGGAAAGGAAAACAATCTGGAAAACTCTGGACAGAAAATATCACTGAGAAGCAGACAGAATGAATACAGGAATTTTTTTAAATTCCAAGAAAAAAATCTTCAGAGGATAAAAAGGGAAAAAATTCAACATTTTGGAGAGGAGTGGTTTACAGACACGTATAAAAAGCATCTGAATTACAGACGTAAAGCTATTCACAAATTCTAACTATTAATGGCCAAGAACACATGCCTTTCAATCTGGGAACTGTACTTTCCCACATCCCTCCTTTAAATAAGAAGACATCTACAGAGAGACATTTTCCTCCTATCTGGCCAAGTAGCTAGCCAATGGAAAAAATGAGTTCTTCTTGGTTTGAAAGTATGCCAAAATTTGAAAGATAGACTTAAAAAATATTGGTTTATGTTTTGCATCCTACAAATATTTCTGACGGGGAGATGGAAATAATTAGGGTAGAAAGGGGGAATAGCCTCCTTCTTGATAACACATTCAATGCATTATTCCTTCTTATTAAATTAGAAAAATGTTACCCATACAAAGTTAAGAACAATTTCTCCTTGCTATATTTTTAATATGTACCCAGCAGTTGCTTCAAATAGGGTCATTTTTCAGTTGCACAGGTGTCTCTTTGGAGATAGACCAGGAATGTCTTACACACATTTGTATTAAAACAGGAACATAACACTTTTTGTTTTGTTTTGTTTTTTTTTACTGGGAGGTCCCGGGAACATAACACTTTAGAGGAATCCAAGGAGCACCTCTCGATGACGGATGGACAGTTCAGAATTTCGCACGAGAGCTGAGAGCTTACAAGAGAAACATCTTAAATTTATTCAACATCTTTATGGATCTCATTTTTAACCTTAATGGTAATATTAAATAATGGCATTAGCGGGAAGTTAGACAAGTGGGAGAAGTTCAGATTTTGCTTTTTGGCTTAAAAATAACCAGTACAAGTTTCCCCCATGCAGACTGCAATACTCAGATACTGAACTTCTACCTCTTTTATGGTCATCAGCTCTTGGAATTCCTGCAAAAATAAATCTATAGTGGCTCAACTGGTTGGGCGTCCATCTCCCATATGGAGGGACCCGGGTTCGATCCCGGGACCTCTCGTTAAAAATAAATAAATAAATTTATAAAAAATAAATAAATAAATAAATCTATAAAGCAGCCTCTCTCCCAGACTGCCTGTCTAGGTTTACTGTCACTATCCAATCAGCCAACTTCAAACAAATCTTAAATTAATAATTGCAGGTATCCATCAGGATCTAATAATCATTATCTTAATTTAAAAAAATTTATTCTCACCTTTTGAACATTGAAGATGGCCATGCTGCTTTTCTCTCTCAAATGAGGCAGTGGGCCTGGTTAGGAATCATTAGCCACTGAAATGGATACAAGAAATTCAAACATATTACAAAAATCTTTGAATAATTCAGTTAACTAATCAGTTAGCCATAAGAGGCAAATGTCCAAGAAATCAGGCTTCATTAGCTAGTTGCTGGCTTCGTGTAGAGTGGTTCTAAAGATTTTGAATGCTAAAAAATATCCCATCCTCCCAGAACTCTCTACTAGAGCACACTGTGAGCTTCTCTAAACATTAGAACGTAAGGGAAAGCAAAGACGAAGCAAGGGAACAAGATGGGGCGTGAAAATTCATCAGATGCCTACACTGTTTCAGACTCCACCTCAGAGACACATATATTATTTTATTTAATCCTTACAATAAGCCATGTTGGCTGTTATCTTTCTACTTACCCATTTTACAAATGAGATTCTTGAAACTGAGAGTTGTCCAAGGTTATGCAGCTAATAAATGATGACTAGTGAATTTGAACACAGGTCTGGCTAACTCAACACCCACCCCCATCAGCCCTGTGTGGGCACAACCAGGAATTCAACAGGGCAATGCAAGACTCATATTTTGTGGAAATGTGTTCTGAGACAGGTGTGTGAGCCATTCTTTCCCTTTGCTTGGCCATACATACCTGGCATTTAGTAACCTCCCACACAGCAGAGGACACAAAAGGTTTGACACATCTTTTGGAGCACTTTCATTGTTTTATTAAAAAGACTTAATTTCCAGCATTTGCACCCTTCACTGTCCATAATAGATGTCTTCCATCTCAACAGAGAATTCGTTGCCATAGTTTTCCAATTGCTAAGTATATACTATTGGCTATTAAAGGTGATGTTTACTTTTGTCCAGGCTAGAGATTTCCCCTGGCTTGGCTAATATACACTATTTAATCTGGAAAAATAAACTGAGCATACTTTGATTGGACATCCTCAATTTACACGGTCATCAAAGTCGATCATTCTAACAGAGCTTATTACCTCATTATCATCTTTAATGCCCCATACAAAGGTCCTTAACTTTGGCTATTAGTTAGTAAATGTAAGCTACTGGGAACAGATTTAGGAACAGATTGTGAAGCATATAATAAAATCATTGAAACCCTCTGTAGTCAGAAGTGAATTTTTTGGTGTATGAATCCCATGCTTTGGGACCTCTGAATCAGGATGGAGAGGAAACCATTTATTCTCATTCTGAAGATAAAGGGTACACCTTGGCAGCAATTGGGGATTGTTGATGAAGGCTTTCAAGATGCAATGTCAAGTAGAAAGCTGCATCTTATTGGGGCTTTATTCCCTGCTGGAGAGTATCGGGAAAATTTTTCTGCCTTTAACACATTTCTGGGTGGGGAATTGAGGACCTCATTCACAAGTTCATCTAAGATGTGCGTAGCTGCTGCTTTCCCTAGCTGCATCTCAAATGGGAAAGGAGATGAGAACAAATGGGGGTGGGAGGCAGGCTGTGGGAACCAGAGCTCCTAGCAGGTGTTTTTGAATGGGAATTCTCTCAGCAGCATGAAATAGGAGTAGAAATACAAAGGGCTGATGCAATGCCTACCACCAGGGGCTGTTTAAGGGATTAATTATAGAAGTTTTTTGATACCATCTTTTTTTTTTTTTTTTTTTTTTTTTTTGAGGTACCAGGGATTGAAACTGGGATGCCATATATGGGAAGCTGGCACCCAACCACTGAGCCACATCCGCTTCCCTGAGCTGGTTTTTTCCATTTGTTTGTTTATTGTTTGTTGTTTTTGTTTTTAGGAGGCACTGGAAAGCAAACCTGGGAACTCCCATGTGGGAGGCAGGTGCTCAACCACTTGAGCCACATCAGCTCCCAATAACATCATATTTTGATACAGGAGGCTTAAAATTCCCCCCAAAATAAAACTACTTTAAAGGAGTGAGGTATATGCCTTGCCTTTTCTAATGTCTGAAATTTTATGGAAAGTATATCAGTTATCTATTGTCACAATAATGCTGTGTTACAAGCATGCCAGAGTTATATAAACAACACTCTACTACTTCTTTTGCATCTACAGATTGACTGGAAGGCCAAGTTTGGGTGATCTCAGCTGGGTTCATGCATGTGTATGCAGTCAGCTAGTGGGTAGGCTGGGAGCTGGCTTGTCTAAGATGGCCTTGGCTAAGATGACTTGGCTCTCTTGTAGCAATCCAGAAGACTAGTCCAAGTGTGTTCTCAAGAGAGCAAGCAGAGAATCTCAGTGCTTTTCAAGCCTATGCTTGTGTCACATTTGCTAAAGCAATTCACCAGCCAAAAAATTACAAGATCAAGTCCCACTATCAGAGTGAAAAGCAGCTCCAAAGTCACAGGACAAAGAGTGTGGCTACATTAAATGGGACCCTTAAGCAGTCAATCAATCAGAAGGTCTTTTAGTAACTAGTTCTAACCAGAATCTATCACTGATTAACTCACAACTGTCCTCTATGTAAAAATCTGCCATTATTCGACTATATAAATCAATTAAACAAACAGGAACAGTACAATTGGGGTTATTTAATCTTATCTTTATAGATGTGCCATCATTAAACTTTGCCAAGTTTATTATATATGGAGAAGGGTAAAGAGCTGAGAAGAATATGGCTAATAAGTAATTTAATCTGTCAGTGGTATGAACCTATTTTTTGCATTTCTGAAGGTGATAACATTCAAAATCAACAAAAAAAGACAGGAAAGCTGAAGCCAGAGGATGGCATAGCGAAGTTTCCCATGGTTTTTGTGATTACAAATTAGGCTACTAACTGAATAGCTTGCTATAATGATATAAAATGGCAAAGTCCTCTAAAGACTTTAAGTTCCATAGTTCCTGACTTTTGTGTTTTTAAATTTGTAACCTATCACTGCACTCAAGTAGCTTTTGCATTCAACTATTTTGGGGGAGGGAGTAAAAGAGGAAGGGAGGGAGTGAGGAGAGAAGGGAGAAAGAGAAGAGAAGAAGAGAGAATGAGAATATTACCTCTCACAGCTCACTTTCTTGCAACCGATATTGTCTGCTCTATTGCCTATTCACAATGCCTTGAAGAAAGAAGGTGGGATACAGGCTCCTTTCTGCTTCTCCAGCTTTCCACATGAAAAAACAGAGAATATTATGATAGTTCCATGCTTTGGATTGATACTCAAGAGGATATTTCACCCCCAAAATAGACAACCACATCCTGCTGTCAAGTCCAGCTGTGAACTATTCTACATCATGCATCTGGAGATCCAGCTCCAAACTGAGCATGGCTGGATTCCTATAAGAGTGGTTGTCTGCACAGCAATTCTAATATTTGATATAGTCTTGAACCATGGCCTTATACATTACATCCTTGAATTTTCCCCTTCCTTCCCTCTTCTTCTCTTCTCCAGCCAAAATATCAAGGCCAAAGCCAGAAAATACTTATTTTCCCCTATTCCAAGATTTGTTCATTGTCCTATAGGAGCTGCAGGTGGAAGATATGAATGGCGTTTCCTGACAGATGATTTCTTTCTGGTATCCCAAGTTCCCCTGACTTATTGTAATGCCAAAAATTGAAAAGATTTGGAGTAATTTTTTGAAGAAAATTAAGGAAACTGATTTTAACTTAAAGTTTCATCCCACTCAGAACATTTGGAATGAACTGGATGATTTTCTAACTTCTGAGATTAGAGAGAGACATGATTAAACACAGACCTTGCCTTGAGGAGTTCATTGTTAAATGACAATTCTGAGTTTTTAAAAGGCAACTAGAGCATCACTATAGGTGTTACTTACTAGGTACTTAGCACAGGACCCAAGGAAGAGAAAAGATCAAAGAGAATCCACCATCTCTGCTGGATTCTCTCTGAAGATGAAGAGGGGTGGGCAAAGCTCCTTCCCCAAATGTGATGGCTAGCCCAGTGTGTAACCTTGCTATACAACTGGAGCAAGTTTCTTCACCTATGCAACTTAGTTACCATGTAGGTAAAATGGGAATAATGGGACACATGACTGTGATGATTTGAAACTGCATGAAACCCAGAACAACATGTTCTTAAATTTAAGCCATTCCTATGGGTGTGAACCCATTCTAAGACCTCTTGATGAGGTTATATCAGTTGAGGTTGGTCCCACCTCAATCAAGATGGGTCTTAATCCTACTATTGGACTCCTTTATAAGAGAATGAAATTCAGACAGAGAGAGAAAAAAGCCACAGGAAAAGAGCAAAAATCATAGGAAGCAAGAAGCTGAAACAGAACCCAGAAGAGAAGAAGGAGACCTGGGGACACCACCATGTGCCTTGCCATGTGACAGAGATGCCATGGATCACCAGCAGCCAGCCCTAGAACACCACAGTCTTTGGGGAGAAAGCATCATCTTGATGATGCCTGATATGGAATTTCTTTTAGCCTCAAAACCATAAACAAACAAATTCCCATTGTTTAACTTGACACATTTCATGGTATTTGCTTAAACAGCCTTGATAACTAAACCAACGACTTAACTGGGCTTTTGTAAGGATTAAAAGTGTCGATCTATGTAAACTGCCTGGCAGAGTGCCTGTCATAGAGAAATAATTTAATCATTAATTTAATAAACAGGTATTATTATTAATTGTTATTGCTAAAATTTGTTAGTATTTAGTGTTCCTGGGTATTATACTGGCATGTCACAAGTAGTATCTTATTTAATCCTCAAAGCAACCCTTGAAATACATACTATTATTATCTCCTTTTAGTAGATGAGGATACTGAAACCTAGAGAAGTTAGACCTGAACCCCAGGCTGACTTCAAGTCACTCCCCCTGCACTTAATGTAGTGTAGTGGTCCAAATGGACCTGTAACTCCTATTACTTTAGGCATAGGTCTCTCTCCCCAACTCATGCCAGTTTATAATCAGCAAGTTGAAAGTTGAGGGACTGGGAGAGGGCAGCATGCACAATAAAGCAATATGAAGTACTGGTTAACAGATTTGTAGTAAGAAAAATATATAAAGTCAGGCATGGGAATTGGAAATTATAGCACTCGAGAACCATTTAGTGTTGGGGTAGATAAACCACATAATTCAATGGCACTGAAAGTTAGTACGATCTGAGAGGACAGTGTGATAAGGAATTGTATATTAATGATCCTAAGTCAGCAAGAGAAAGTCAAATTATGTTCAGCTTATTCTGTTTAAGAAGGGAAATGTGAGATAGTTTAAGGAAATTTCTGAATTTAGGGATAATTAAAAGAATAAACTCCACATATATGTGAAAATTCTTATTCCTAGATGGTGATACAAGAAGTCATATCAATCAAATTATAGGGCTGGCAACTTCTTTATAAATTCTCTGGCCCTACTCCTACAGTTTGCAGGTAAGGAAATGGAGACTCAGAAAGGTTAAGTGACTTGCCCAATGTTGCATAGCTAATAAGTACCAGAGTTGGGACTTGAGCTTTGAATTGTTACTGAAAATACTGATTGGTTGATATTGAGTGAGATCAATAATGGTAGAATTCAGTTTGAATCTCGATTTTGGTTGCAACTGCAATATCATGGGGAGCTTTTTAAAATCTCACTGTATTTTAGTATTTTTAAAGCTCCTCAAGTGATCTGATGTGTAGCCAACATTCAGAACCACTGATTTAGATCAACAATAATCTGTGGTGCACCCACTAAGGGCCACATAATGTCCTATGCATTGGGAATTCAGAAAAGAATAGCATATCTCTTTCCCTCTGGATGCTTCCACATGGCAAAGACACCATTGTTAATCAGTGTGATGGATGTTAAAATGAAGTTACATTATACATTACAGGAACCCAAAGGAAGGGACATATAAACTTTAGTTCAACAGTTTTCAACCATGGCTGCATGATGGAATCGCTTGGAGACCTTTTTTAATAATTGGAATCCCTAGGAGTAGGGCCTGAGCCACAGGTATTTTTAAAAGCTCCCCAGGCCAGGCTTGAGAACCTCTGCTTTAGGCAAAGAAATCCTGCCATAGCCACCCTCTGAGCTGAGGGTCTGGAGAGACAACTTGCATTTGGACAGGTAAAGAATGAGGAAAGAATGATCAGGCAGAGGAAAAAAGCACAGGCATGGAGAGATGAGACAGTATGGAGTGTCTAGGAAACTAAAAGTAATTCAGAGCCCCTGGGGGTGGGGAAGTCTACTGAGATGAAGGTGTGTGCAGACAATGAATAAGGCTGGAGCTGGTGGCAGGGCACTGTGGTTGGTCATGTCACATGAAGGAGTCTGAGGTTTATCCTGTGAGCTAGATTTTCATTGTACATCTCATAAGCCCAAGAAATTATATATACACACATAATTTGTACATATTATATACATCTACTACTATTATTAGCTAATATTTCACAGCCTAGACTACACTGAAGGAGAAGATCTTTGTTAGCAATTAAAATAACCTCAATAATTTCCATTTCTTTTTGGCTGACTTTTGGTAGATTGTATGTGGCTGTAAAAAGCCTGTACCAAGAGGACGGAAAGTTCCAATTCTGCCATTGTCTTACTGTTTCTTTGGAGTCACTTGTCCATTTTCTGGGTAGATAACATAATGTGTAAATCCTGTTACACTGGCTCACAAGGGTATCTTGTGCCGTCTATTGTGCCTTCTTGTGGAACTTCCTCTGTTCTCCTTGGTTACCTTAACGCCACACACAGCACAGAGCCTTTTAACAGATGGACAGAGTATGGGTGCCAGTGTCACTCCCTTTGCTAAATGATAATACAGCTTAATTTCTTCCTTAATTCTTTAAAATTGTGTGTGTGTGAGCACTAATGTTTCTCCCTGTAATTCATCAGGCCATCTTGTGCATTCTCTTTGTAGAACACTTCTAAAGGGAATGGATGGTGCATCATGGAAGAGTTTTAAGATCAGATTCAAAAGGCAAAAAGATAACCAATGGCAACTACAAAACAGGACTTCCAATGCTGGGGGAAGAAAGACCAGCTAGGAAGCTTCACCAGGGTCAAAGTGAGAGAGGATTAGGCTAAGAATGAATAAGGCAATGAGGCTTCAAGGCTTCAAGGCTTTTACACGTTCATCCCTCTCCTTTCTCAGAATTCATCCTTTTATTATCTCTGATAATAAAGTCAATGCAAACTCAGAGAAGTTTATTCCTTCCATTTACATGAGAAGCTGACCAAAACCCACTCACTGTACAATCAATCAGTGCAAACTATCTCCTTCCAAACCCCCACCCCCTTTAAAGAGATTTAAACCATGATACACAATCAAATGAACAGATGAGCCTCTCAATGAGTATCAGTATCTTAACTGCTACAGACACAACCAACCATGGTGATGCATTACACATATTGCATGTTGTGTGTGCCTGCCTGGTTTGTCAGAACTCAAATTTCTTTAGCAGTTAAACTGCTGTCATCTCAATAATGTTATTTATTGTTGGCAATGACTCCCAGTGCTGTATCACAAACACAGGACATGATGCATACAGTTCCAGGAAGGAATTGGCAGGATAATATCTTCCTCTATCCTGTGAGCAATTACCTACTTTTCCTTTATTTCCTTTCATTTCTTTCCCCATGACACAATGTTTACAGTTAACATATAGTTCTGCTGAGTTATGACACTTTAGATATTTTCATTTTAGGGATGTTAAGTCCTGATACCAAACCTTTTAATCCCAGGTCTGCTATCTCAAAGTGAGATGAGAAAGAGGAAGCAGTACCTTTCTTTGGGTATATTATATTAAAATATAGTATATAGTATGGTATTTTATTATTTTTAATAAGAATATAATTATATTAATTGCTAAATGTAAGCTAGATGTGAAGCTTCTCATCTTAGAAGAGGCAGAAAACTCCTGAGAAGATTGACATTGCTCCAAACAGGAGCTACCCTCACACAGGGGAAACAACCCTTTTCTACCTCTCCAATCATTTCTGCAACCACATAAAATATGACTTTCACTTTCTTAAAAATATTGGGAAGCAATCTTTTTTTCCTCTTCACCCTTAACTTCACACGATTGAGTGCTTTGTCTAATTAGTGAGATGGCATGAATATGATGTCTGCTGGCACACATGTATCTATTGGGCAGAGTTAATGAGTTAAGATTTTCATATCCATGTGACCTCCTGCCTTAGTTTGCTAGGCTGCTATAACAAAGTACTGGTTGGCTAAGACAGCAAGATTTTATTGTCTCACAGTTTTAGAGTCTAGAAGTCCAAAATCAAGGTGTCAGCAAGATCATACTTCCAATGAAGTCTATAGTGTTCTGGTGGTGGTTTGCTGACAATCCACAATTCAAGCTCTACCTCTACCCCTGCTACATGGCCATCTGTCTCCTCCTCACTCCTACACTTTGTGTCCAAATTTCCTCTTCTTTTAAGGACTCCAGTCATATTGGATTCAGTTGGTCTCAACTTAACTAATAGGATCTTCGAAGACCCTATTTACAAATAAGTTCAAATCCACTGGACCAGGGGTTAGGACTTGAACATGTCTTTGTGGGGGACATGAATTGATCCATAACACCTCCCATTTCTATGTTTCTATGTTTTCTATGCTTGACATGGAACCTCAAGGCACCAGCTGGAGTGCTGCCTGTTCTAAATGCTGATCTCCAAGCCCAGACTCAGGGTGGGGTACAACTATCAGGAAGTCTATTTTGGCTTCAGGTCCAGAAAAGAGGGTGATACTTTGGAGTATTATTAACTTTCACCCTCAAACACTCAACAGCAGGTAAAGAATGATGGAAGTTCAGTAAAGCAAGAGAAAGTGAGATAACAGAGGGTGAGATTTCAGGAACGCCATGGCAAAGATGTTATCCATGCTAGTGTTTCTCAAACTTCAGAGAACATAAGAATCCCTCGGAGGACTTCCAGGAAGATGGAGGGTTAGAGAGGTGGAGGGATCACTTCTCTCCCAGAAAAAATAGCTAGAGGACAGGCAAAGACTATCTGGAGGGTTGTTCTGGGGGTCAGGACACCAAAAGCATGAGGGGGGAAAGAAAGGATTCTCAGCTGACTGAAAAATCCAATGAGTAGAGCTGCAAAAGCAGCAGCAGGCACCCTTCCCTGCACCTATGGAGCAAACAGCAGTCCATGGACTGAAGCGGCTGTGGACGGCAGTAGCTGCGGACTGAGCAGGTCGCAGGGGTCCCCTAGGTATAGCTATACTGGTGTCAGACAAAACAGACTTTAAATGCAAAAAAGTGATGAGATGCAGACAGCCATTATATATTAATAAAAGGGACAGTCTACCAGGAAGGAGCAATAGTCATAAATAACTAGGCACCTAGTTAGGCACCCCAAAATACATGAGGCAAACTCTGGCAAAACCAAAAGGAGAAATAGATGTCTCTACAATAAAAGCTGGAGACTTCAACATGCCACTTATACCAATAGATAGAAAAACTAGACAGAAGATCAACAAGGAAACAGAGAATTTGAACAATATGATAAACAAACTGGACCTGACACACATATATAGAATACTGCACTCCAAATCAGCAGGTTATACATTCTTCTCAAGTGCTCATGGATCTTTCTCCAGGATAAACCATATGTTTGGCCACAGTACAACTCTCAATAAATTTAAGAAGATTGAAATTGTACAAAGCACCTTCTATGATCATAATGGAATGAAGCTGGAAATCAATAATAGGTGGGAAAGGGGGAAATTTGCAAATATATGGAGGCTAAACAACAAACTCTGAAACAACCCGTGGGTCAGAGATGAAATTGAAAGAGAAATTAGTAGATATCTCGAGACAAATGAAAACAAGAACACAACATATCAAACTTATGGGGTACAGTGAAGGCAGTGCTGAGAAGAAAATTTATAGCCCTAAATGGCTATATTTAAAAAGAACAAAGAGCTAAAATCAGAGAAATAACTCAACAACTGGAGAAACTAGAAAAATAACAGCAAACCAGTCCCAAAGGAAGCAGAAAGAAAGAAAGAACAAAGATTTGAGCAGAAAGAAATGAAATTGAGGACAAAAAATACAACAAAAACAAAAGCTGGTTCTTTTAGAAAATCAATAAAATCAACAAACCTTTAGCAAGACTAACAAAGAAAAAAATAAAGAGACAAATAAAATCAGAAATGAAAGGGGGCATATGACTGACCCCACAGAAGTAAAAAGGATTATAAGAGGATATTATGAGAAACTATATGCCAAAAATTAGACAACTTAGATGAAATGGACAAATTCCTAGAAATGCACAAAGAAACTACATTGACTCTACAAGAAATACAGGAACTCAACAAACAAATCATAAGCAAAGAGACTGAATCAGACATCAAAAATCTTCCAACAAAGAAAAGTTCAGGACCAGATGGCTTCACAGGTGAATTCTACCAAACATTTCGAGAAGAATTAATACCAATCCTGTATAAACTCTTCCAAACAACTGAAAAGGAGGGAAAATTACCCAACACGTTTTATGAAGCCAACATCACCCTAATGCCAAAGCCAGATAAACATGCTACAAGAAAAGAAAATTACAGACAAATCGCTCTAATAAATAGATACAAAAATTCTCAACAAAATACTTACAAATTGAATCCAACAATATATAAACACAATTATACATCATGATCAAGTGGGTTTTACTCCTCCTATGCAAGGGTGGTTCACTATAAGAAAATCAACATAAAACACCACATTAACAAATCAAAGGGAAAAAACCACATGGCCATCTCCATTGATACAGAAAAGGCACTTGACAAAACCCAGCATCCTTTCTTGATAAAAACACTTCAAAAGATAGGTGTAGAAGGAAAGTTCCTCAACATAATAAAGGGCACATATGAAAATCCCACAACTAACATTATAATCAGTGGGGAGAAGTTGAAAGCTTTCCCTCTAAGATCAGGAACAAGATAAGGATGCCCATTGTCACCATTGTTATTCAACATTGTGCTAGAAGTTCTAGCTAGAGCTATTAGGCAAGAAAAAGAAATAAAAGGCATCCAACTTGGAAAAGAGGAAGTAAAAATCTCACTATTCACAAATGACATGATCCTATATTTAGAAAATTCTGAAATATCTACAACAAAGATACTTGAGCCAATAAATGAGTTGAGCAAACTGGGAGGACACAAGATCAACATACAAAAATCAGTAGCATTTCTAAACACTAATAATGAGCAAGCTGAGGAGGAAATCAAGGGAAAAAAAGCCTCCATTTACAATAACAACAAAAAAATTCAAATATCTAGGAATTAATGTAACCAGGAATGTAAAGGATCTGTATTCACAAAACTACAAAACATTGCTAAAAGAAATGAAAGAAGACCTAAACAAATGGAAGGACATTCTGTGTTCATGGATTGGAAGACTAAACATCGTGAAGATGTCAATTCTACCCATATTGATTTAGAGATTCAATGCAATACCAATCAAAATTCCAACAGCCTACTTTACAAAAACAGAAAAGTCAATTACCAAATTTATTTGGAAGGGAAAGGGGTCCCAAATATCCAAAAACACCCTAAAAAAGAAGAGCAAAGTCAGAGGACTAACACTCCCTGACTTAAAGTGTATTATAAAGCTATGAAGTTGTGAAGTATATGACAATGTAGATGAACCTGGAGGACATTATATTGAGTGAAGCAAGCCAGGCACAAAAGGACAAATATTGTATGACTTCACTATTACAAACTAAATATAATGAGCAACTCATGGAATTAATAGCTAGAATATAAGTCACCAAAGAAAAGAATGTGGTTAGAGAAGGGAAAGCTGAGGTTTAATCTGTGCAGAATTGGTAAAAAGTTGTTTGTAAAATCTTTGGAAATGAATAAAATGGTGAAAGCACATCATAGGATTTGTAATTAGCAGCACTAACATATGGGTATGATAGTGGTTTGTTTTGTGTTGTTTTTTGGTTTGTTTTCTTTTGAGTAAATGAAAACGCTCTAGTATTGATTGAAGTGATGAGCGCACAACTTGGTAATCATACCAAAGTCACTGATTGTACACTTGAGATAAACCGTATGGTTTATGAACAACAACAACAACAAAAAAAAAAATAGGATGGGTTGGGGGAAAAATACATCAAATGCAAGATATGGACTATAGTTAGTAGTAATAATTTGAGGATGCTATTTCCTAATTTGTTACAAATATTACAAAACAATGCAAGGTGTTTGTGGTGGGGTGATGTATAGAAGCCCTGTACGATGTTATACATTTGTTTTGTAAGTTCACAACTTTTACTATACATTTATTATGTATGTTCATGTATGAATGATATACTTCAAAAAAGTGTTTATAAAATGAAAAAAAAAAAAAAAAGAACCCCTTGGAGAGCTTGTCATAATGCAGATTCCTGGGCGCCGTCCCGAGTGTTTCTGATTCAGTGTGTCTGAGATGGGGTACAAGAATTTGCTCCATTAGGCTTCTAGGTGTTGTTGATTCTGCCAGCCCTTGAACCACAGTTTGAGTAGCAATGATATATGCAGTCCTAGATACGTGATAAGCAGAAAAAATGAGTCCTAGGGAAGATAGAATTAAAGTTCCCTTCCCCAAGAGGCAGGTATCATATTGCTGAGACCAGCCAGTGCAAATGTATGTGGGAGACAGTAGTGCAGCTTCACTTTTCCAAAGAGGAGGATGTTGTCTAGTAGATTGCATCAGTGGCCCCAATTCTTGAGCACTTCCTATATCTACCTCCCTTACCATTTGTGATTTTGCAAATTCTTCCTACTAAAGAGGCAAAGTGTATTTCCCAGTCCTTTGGCTTTGGGTTTGTTTTGGCCAATGGAATTTTAACAAGTGTGTTGTGGCCAAGGTCTTGAAAAGCCCTTGTGTGAATGGCCATCTCTCTTGCACCTCTGCCATCACATTCCCCCACAAGACCACTGATTCCAGCAAAATGATGAGAGACTCAGGCAGCAGAGCCTAACTGCCTCATCTGAGCCCAGCTTACCATCAGCCAGTCCCCCAACCGATCCCTGGAGTGAGCTCAGCCCAAATCAACAGAGTCACGCAGCAGACCTCAGCCTTTATCAGTCAACCTTCAACCAACCTGCAGATCTATAATAATAAATATTGGTAGTTTTCGCCACTACGTTTGGTATAGTTTTTGTGCAGCATATTATATGACTATAGCAAATGGATATAATGTCCACTAAGTTGCCTCAGGTAACTAGGATATGGGGTATAACAGGAGGTATCTACAGAAGTGAGCTCTGGTTTTTGGAGTCACACATCAGAAAAAGACTTTAGAAACTGAAAATCAAGCTTCGAGTGGTTTTAGGCCTACTTTCACTTTTTTTAAATGAGAAAACTGAGGCTCAAACAAAATACGTGTCCTATCTATGGTAACACAATGTCAATATCAGGATGCAACCAAAGTTTCAGTTCTGAGGCCTGAGCTTCACTTTCAGACTTTGTGGCCTCTCCTTTGCAGCCTGAATGAAAATCTAAGCCTTTAAAATAACTGCCAAGATAGCCAACCGTTTCTGCATGTTCCCACTCCCTTTCATTCCCTCAAGCCTATGAAACATAGACACTAATTACGAGTATTAGCAGGAGCTGAGGCCCATATTTTTGGTTACTGAATTGTACCTACAGCTGCTAGTAACTGTAACCAACAAGAATGACAGTAACAACTATTCCCTGCCAAGAAAGCAAATAAATTATACATCAGGTTAGCAGTGTTTGCTTATAAGGGATGGAAATACATGCAAAATGTTTTCTTAATTTCTTCTTTATTTCCACTCTGTTTTTCCAAAAACATTTAAAGTAAACTTTATTATTTTCAGAAGAAAAACTTAAAAAAAAAAAAAAAACTGGGGCTTTGTTTGTTTGCTTGCTTTTGTTTTCCTTGAAAAGTGTAGAATGGAGGATTCCAGTTCTTTTATACCATTCAGCAGCATGCTAATGCAGCCCTCCCAGCAGGTTCCGAAATGACAGAGGACCTATTTAGCCCTAACTTTACTCTTTTTAGAGACATTGATTTCAACACGTTAATCTAATGAAGGTCATCAAAAAGTCTTTGCTCCCAAGAGATACAGTGTATAGTAGAAAGACCACAGATGTAGAATCAGAAAGCCTGCAGCCACCTCATAATAAAAAAATAATAATTATAGCTATCATTTTTTAAGAGTTTACTCCATGGAAGATACTGTGTAAAGTACTTGTCATGCATTATATAATTTAATACTTAAAATATTACTGTATCATAATCTCCTTTGTATAACCGCAGAAAAAAGAGATTAACTAAGTTTCCCAAGATCACAGAATGAATAAATGGCAAAGCCAGGATTCAAAGCCTCCTGATCTTTTTCACTCCTAAGGCTACACTCTTAACTACCAGGCCATGATTTTGTGTGTGACAATTTTGCATGGTTCAGGCAAGTATACTTTGTCTCTCAGAAATTGTTTCCTTACCTGTAAGCTCTAGACAGTAACAGTACCCATCTCAGAGATTCTTAAGAGGATCATATATGTGAAAGTACTTTCCAGACTACAAAGTGTTATACCATGTAGGGCTGGAGAATCAGGATACCCATGTGGCCTGTCTGTTCTGTAGTGGGGGCAGACAGGGGAGGGGCAATGCCCTTCTACACCCCTTTACTACGTTGACAGAAAAGCCTGGGGACTACTGTTCAAAATAGGAGGCCCAAACAGACCTCCTGGTGTCCCGATTTGACTTCACAGAATTATAAAAAGTTAGAGTTAGGAGGGACCTTCATGACCAGAGGCTAACCCTGCTCAACCTTCCTCTCTTCCTGGATTTCACAAAGGAGGCCTCAGAGGCCCTGAAATTTAAGTCACCCACATCCATTCAGAAAACTAAATAGTAGCAGAACTGGAACCAGCACCCATATCTCCAGATGCTAATACATTTTCTATGGCACAGGACTGTCCCTCAACTCACTTCCACGCCATTCTTGTTCAATGACCATAAAGAACTCATAAGGTTCCATGTCCTGCTCTAATTTCATGGAAAAA
>JAKSZT010053764.1:35991905-36015612 GCA_026826555.1 Tolypeutes matacus | reverse complement strand
TATATATATATATATAAATAACATTTTTGTAAGCAAATACACATATATGCATATATATTTATATATCATTTTGCAAATATTTGTATGTATTGTGAGAATTTTGATTTTTACCCATAATAATAAAAAAATAAAAAAATAAAAAAATAAAAAAAAAGAACCTCCTAGAGTTTCCAAACTGAATTAAATTGGAAGTACATACTTTAAGGAGAAATAAAATTTGCTTTCTCTTTACATCTGTCCCTGTAGAGAAGACAGTAGTCTGCTTTTTATGTACTATCCAAATATGATGCTATGCAACTTGTTTTTTCCCCAATCAGTAATACTTCTGGCTACTTCGAATCAACCCTAGTGGTTCTACTAGAAAACCAGGAAGAGAGTAGTATTTTGGAGAAAACATGAAAAGCTCCAGGCAATTGCCATTTTCTAATGTTCTGAGGCCAATAGCAGCCAATACCTATACCTACTTGGCTGTTAGGTTGTGAACAGTCCTAACATTCAGTTCAATTTATACCTTGCCAAAAAGCTTTGGCACATCTGTGTTGAGCATGAGATCCAAGAGTTTCACACAATATGCTTACCTGAGCTCCATCATATCCCACATTTTATTTATAAATAGACAAGCAATTTATTGCTCAGTGTTAAATTCAAAGACAGGGCAGTGCACTTGGCATTTACATTAGGCCAGACAGCAGCATACCACAATAAACAATAATGCAAATAAGAAACAAAGGATCAGGGTTGTGTGGAGGTTTCTTCCCTCCCCTATTATATACAAGATTAATAATAAACTCAGTGGGGCCCTCCCATAATGTATGCCCTATTCAAAGTCAGCATGACCTGGTAATAATCTGCCCACCCTCAGCTGTGGGAGGAATAGACCATTAACAATAGATTTTAAAGAGCAAGTTTAATATAGTGAGGGATTTTAAATTTTAAAAATTAAAAAAAAGTAGATGTATAACCTTTTCCTTCCTGGTTAAGGTTTTTTTCCCCCTTAGTTTCTTTTCTGACATCTGCCCAAAACTACATGGGAGTTAAAAAATAAATGGAGTGTTTAACAGATTCAAGGATTCCTAGAGCTCTACTGAGAAAAATGTTAACGCCCAATGTGGCTTGGAAGGAAACACTGGGTCTGGGACCAGTCCCTTGCTAGGCTATCCTCAATCAATCTGGACAAAGGGGCTGACATTCTTTTTGGATCGGAAGCAGTCACATCCTTTTATAGAAGGATGTTGTACAGCAAAATAGTTTCAAACAAGTGGCTTTACTTTCCTTGGCCACCATTTACTCATCAATAAAATGGGGCCAATAAGAGTACCCACCTTAAAGGGTTTTTGTGAGGAATAAAATAGTCATGCCTATAAATGCTGACTGGTGATTTTAGAAGCAGGAGCAGTTACAGCAGTAAATCCTTTGAAGCTTAAAATAAAGTGACAAAATTACTTTAGGAAATCTATCCCACCCTTAAGTTTCCTGTACTGACATTTCTCTTCAAGTGCCTGTTTCCTGCTCTATACAATGAACTCCTTGGGGATAGGGACCATGTCTGCTTGGCTCTGTCTTCCCAGAGTCTAGGATGATGACCGGCTGAAGAGTAAGCACTTAAGTGAGCTGGCATTCACTTGATCTATGGCCTCAGAGAATCTACTGCAACTACCAGCCTCAGTTCCCCCATCCATCAGATGAAGCGGTGGATTACATGTCCTTCAAGGTCCCCACCTTCATTTGCTCAATGAATGAATCCATCCTACATCCCAAACTGCACCTGGGAGACACCTTTAAGGAATATTAGCTCTCTTTGAACACCCAGAATGTAATTTGTAAGTTACTCTTCCCAAGTTTTGAAAAGGACTTCATAAACTGGACCAATACTTGAGCTGTTCCTAAATTTAGAAAAGCAAGTCTGTTCCCGTGCACAAAGGGAGGCAGAGTGTGTGACTTGGGTTCTACATACTTCAAACTTTAATGAAGTTGCACACATCTGATCTCTGCTTCCTCTGTTTGCATGGATTTGTCTTACTTTAGTAAAGTTATCTGGCCACAGACTAGAAATAAGATAAAGAACCATGGAAACACAGATTTCAATCAAAGAGAAAGCTAGAAGAAAGGAATGTGCACTTCTGGGATATTTTCCAGTACCTGCCAAGAGTGGATTCATCCTGGTGAAAAAAAATATGTACAACCCTCCCGGCACAAGCTGACCAGCTAAGAATCTTCTCATGGGATTTGTGTTAATATGTGATATAATCAGCCTAGACCATTTTCTGGGCCACTGTGGGTAATGCTTCTATGATTTGCTAAGCTGATTTTTGTCTGTTATTTTATGTTTTGAAGTTGAAATAAAGTTTAAAAACAGTGTTTTAAAGGTTTGTTTGGTTCAAACAGATTTTCCAGCATACTTGAATATTTTAAATGGGGTTCAGAGAAACAAGAAACAGATATTAATATGCAAATATCAGATTACATGGCACTGAAGATCACCAAAATTTAACTCATGCTGCCAGGTCGATCCATTTTTTATTTTTTACACATATCAGAAGAAACATGCTTACTTACTTTTTGTGAACTTAAAAATGTATAATTAATCGGAAAAGTTATAGGTCTACAACCATCTTTTTAAAAATTCAGTCACACAGCAGAACCCAAGTACTGCATCATGTGATGCTCAGCTCAGTCCTATTACCAGGAAAGATTCACACTCTATTCAGCTCAAGCCCTTACAGCTCAGTAGTCAAGTTCAATTATAATTGAACCAGTGACACATAGCATGCTACAGTTACCTTTGACGTTTACTGTAAATTTGGGAGCTGACCTTTCTATTTAAGTTCAGAAATGCAAATACTTATTAGGTGTGGTTATGATTCAACATTAAAACCAAACTTGCTCCTCTTTCAAGTTTCTAAACAGTTTCATTGAGGAATGCCCCGAGTTGAATGCCTACTACTTAAAAAAGAGTCACCATCACAACTATTTATCTGTGTGAGTCATGAGTTCCATGAAAAGGCTGTAACTATTAGTCACAACCTCTGATTTCTTTGGTTTTGATTAAAAGAGACTCATTATTCTCATGGGTTGGCTTTTTAATAGTTAACATTTTAAATTAAAACTTAAAAATATATTTAGAGAATTATAAGCAATTGTAAATAGTTTATATTTTAGAATTATATATAAGATTTCACTTTGAGGAAAATACTTAGCTGAAAAAATTTAAACCACTGTCTTTCAAAATATAAAAGACTGGCAAACAAGAAAGAAAAACTCAGAATAACCTCAGAAATCTTTGTAGCATTGCTCAATGCCTACAAAGTTCTAAGGGAAACTGAGCCCAAGGTTTTATATCTAATCAAGTTGTCATTAAGGTAGAAAGAACTCCAAAACTATGAAAACTATGATTACAGACAGAATATAAATAAAACTTGATGATATTAAAATAATATGATAATACAAAGATAAAAATGGAGTAGAGAGATGGGAGAAAGTCTAATTTTCTAACCCTTCCAATCCTTAAAGGCAAAGGTAAAGTTGAAACATATGGTTTAAAAGAAGATTCCAATCTTTTATAGTCTATTCAAACTGCTTTGATGTGAAACTTTAGAGGAATACTTTAAGAAAGTCCCCATATTTATGTTAAGGAGAGATTTATCTAAAGTTCAGCAATTACCTCCTTTTCATTTTATCCACCTTTATCTCTGAATATACAATACAGGTATATTCAGAATGATGGATAATAAAAGATAAATATAGTTATTTTTGGATGTGGAATTTTGAATTATATTTTTTATGTTCTTTTTTGTAATTTTTAATTTTGGCTTACATTTTTATAATGAGCCCTTACTTTTGTAAAAACAACAAAATAACTCTTTAAAAATAGATACTGTGAGGGAGCAGATATAGCTCAAGTGGTTGAGCACCTGCTCCCTATGTACCAGGTCCCAGGTTCAATTCCCAGTACCTCCTAAAAACAAAAAAACAACAAACAAACAAAAAACCAACTCTCATTGGGTCCTGATATAGCTCAGTGGTTGAGTGCCTGCTTCCTAGGTACAATGTCCTGGGTTCAATCCCTGATACCTCCTTGTATTAGTCAGCCAAAGAGGTGCTGATGCAAATTGCCAGAAATCTTTTGGCATTTATAAATGGGGATTTATTTGGGGTAGAAGCTTACAGTTACCAGCCCATAAAGCATAAGTTACTTCCCTCACCAAAGTTTATTGCCACGTGTTGTAGCAAGATGGCTGCCAACCTCTGAGAGGGCTCAGGCTTCCTGGGTTCCTCTCTTCCCAGGGCTTGCTTGTCTCCAGGCTCAGCTCCTCTGCTCTCTCCACAAGGTCAGCTGTAGACTATGAGGCTCTCTAGGCTTTGCCTTGCTCCACAAGGCCAGTTGTAGACAATCAGGCGAACAGCTCATCTCTGTTCCCAGCGCCTTCTCTCCTTCCTCACGACCAAGCTCCTCTGTGTGCTTACTTCCCCGGGGTCCACATCAGAACTCCAACTAACTCCTTTATTCTGCTGTGTAGTTCTGAGTACCCACCCACCAAGGGGGCAGAGGCTCAACGTCCTACTGACACGGCCCAATCAAAGCCCTAATCATAATTTAATCATGCCCAGAGGAACAGACCAGTTTACAAGCATCATCCAATACCAATTTTTGGAATTCATAAATAATGCCAAACTGCTACACTCCTAAAAAAAAAAACAGAAAAAAAAAACCACACAACAACAAAGATTTTTTGATAAAAATCACAATGAATATGGAAAATATCCAAAACAAGGGACATTAATAAATTAGAATCAGAATATAAAATTGGAATCACTTTATGGTAATAACTATGCATCTGGACAAGGGTTAGAAGACAACATTTAAAAAATGAAAAGTAGTCATATTAAAGTTTTTCCTTGAAACTCTTGGTATATTTTCAACAATACAAGTGCATGTGTTTTGAATTGTTTTTGCAGGAGCAGAGCTTCACTGCAATCAATCATTCATACTCTGACTGACTTGAGTATGGATCTAATCACCTTGGCTTTCCATTACAGGTAGAGTCGCCCAAGAGCTACTTTAAGTTGAAGGCGTGGCAAGCAGGATTTCTGAGTTTGGGGTAAGCCAGAGGACAGATCCTGGAGTGCAGCAGCTCCTGGCACTGAAAGTCTTCTGTGGAAGGCAGGCCTCAACATCATCCTTTGGATAGTTTGGGACAGTAGCTATTACTGCTCTAGATGTGATGAGGGTGTTGAAAGATCCCATAGAGGGCTGCCCAGAATATACTATTTTGGACTATTTCCCAGATTTGCCAACCAAGAATGATCATGAGTTTGTACATCAACATGGAAAGGTAATTATTAAGTTTCTGAAGAGATATACATTGTCTATTACTGAGAGATGTTCTAGATAATGTTTTGTTCATGCCTTCTAGTCTATCTTTTGTAGACTTTGAGCGCATCTATAAATGAAGGGACTTGTTCAACACTAGTCTCCATTAATTCCAGCCTCTATGCCTTTGCTTATGCTGTTTCCTTAGCCTAAAATGATTTGCTATCACCCTCCCTCTTAATATTCCCCAAGAAAAGCAAGCATAAAAACAAGCACAAATCAAATCAAATTTAATTCTGTTAAGATCTTTGAAAATTTTTCAACCCACCTAAATTCTTACAAATTGCAGGACTTTTAGTGCCTTGGAATACAGTTCTAATCCCAGTAACAAGTATGGAGTCTACTGAGGCTCATCTTTATATAGCACCTTCTCCAGAAAACCCCAACCATATGTGATGTCTCCCTTCTTTAAGTACCCAGAACCCTTTGTATCAATGTTAGCTTTATGCCCCTTACTTAAATGTCAGCCAGTTGATTTCAGGACCAATGCATACTCTATCCTATCTCTCAGATAAGAGATGCCTAGTAAGTATTGGCTGAAATGTTGAATCATGGGAAATCCAAAAGCTGGATAAGAAGTTAAGACAAATGTTTTTAAAATATTTCCTCAGACCTTTTCCTATTAGCTGGAGACAGAAATCAATGGAAATTTTAAGTGAATGCTTTTCTTGCAATTATGATAGCCCTAAGAAAAATTCAGAAATTTACCAATTTCTTCCTCCTTTCTGTATCTTCTCGACCTAGGTCCTCAATGCCCCCAAACTGTTTTGTTATTGCCTAAGATACCATAGTAGGCTTCTTCAAGACTAAACAGTCCTTTATGCTTCTAATATTTTCCTGTTTCCCCATCAATACTGATCTGTCCTGTATTCCTTTCTTTTAGCATCCTACTTTCTAAAAGAGGCAAGAGCTGTTTTACCAAAAATGTGTGGAGAAGTCAATGTGTTAGCTAAGTAAAGTATGATTACTCACTGATAATAACCCTGATATAAACTATTTAAATCTTATCCCTTATGAAGGTCCTTGGACAAGATAATCAGGCACTGTGATTGTCCAGTGGGGAAGATTTGGACAGATGGTTTTGTCCATGTACCTTAAAATCACACTAATTCAGGTATGGCCATGTGCAGGCTTATAGGTTGTACACTGCATAGCTCCTTGGTGCCATTCACATAGATTACAAACTGAATAGTACCCTCTGAGTTGTGCAGTGTATGACTTGCACAAACATACACATTAGCCTTTCCCTACATAAGCAGCTGCTAAGTTTTCCTGCGTGTTAGGCTCTATTCACACTTTCATTCCACTCCCTATTTTCGAGTTTACTTCAGTTCAATTAAGAGATAAATATTTACAAAATATTAACTATTTGGTCAATTTGGGTTGTTGTCTAAAGGAAAGTGAAACTAGGGAAGCCCAAATTTGACATTATATAGACCAAATAAGTACCTAATTTTCCTAACCCTGGTGCTAATGGTATGATTTGCTTGAAAGATGGGTCTTCTAAAAAGCTTCCTTAAAATAAAGTTTTGTCATTTAACTTTATTTTAGTCAAAAACCTCTCATTTTTCTCCAAGCGAATGGTCTCCCAAGAAACTGTGATCTCAAAGATATCATCAAGATTTTCTCTGGACCTTAATATCTTTCATTAGTATTTTCTAGGATAGTTACAACTATATCATTTGAAATCCTATTAGTGAGGGTGTCAGCAGTGCACTTGGCCTTTAAGAAGAACTTAATATGCAGTCTGATGAATTTCAGTTTAGAAGCTGAAGCCTCATTCCTTGCTCACACAGTGTCTCTAAGGCCTAAAACCTCTCACTGCTGCAGCTGTGCCCAACCTGTGTTTAAATAGGCAAAAACTTCAACCAGAAATCTACCTTCTCCTATTTCTCCCCCACCTAGATTTAATCCTCTGTGATCTATCCAAGTTACAAATGAAAGTTTTTAAATTCTGTGCACTGAAAGGTATTTGGACTCCAGCATGCTCTTTTCCAATGCATTTCAACCAAGGAATCCATTTAATTCCAACCCAGTGAAATAAAAAGCTACATTGATTAAAACTCTTGAGATTCAGATCAACTTTTAAAGAGGCACTGAATCTTTTAAACATCTGCTTCCTTACCAGCAAAGGTAATACATCTTTAAATAATTTGTAAGCGTGTTATAGCTGCCACACAGTTATTGAGAGCTCTCCTTCAGTAAATAGGGCTGAAGGCTTCATATTTCAGACAGCTGTCACCCATTAAATATTTTAATATTGAGGTGAATTAACTTTCATATCAATAGCAATGGAGAAAAAAATTATCTTTGTAGCCAGAGCAGCCGATGTCGGTGCATAACTTGTCATTTTCTAATTCAGCTGCTTCCATTTGATTTGGAATTAGAACTAGACCTCAGAAACCAGAGCCACGGCATCCTCATACAAAAGCTGTTTCAAATTATGTGCAGCAAGTTTTTAAGCACATTAGCAACTAGAACAAGCTGTCCTCATGGTCACTGGCCTTACTTTGTTCTTGATGGTGGAAAATCTCGCTTTAACTGCCCTCTAATTTGTTGCAGAATGCTACTGCACCAGCAGCTGCCTTGGCACAGGATTAAACACACAAGAAAACATTATTTTTCCACACAAATTATTAACAGTGCCAAAAGCCACAAAATCCCTTTCTGGGGAAAAAAAATCTTTTCTCCTTATTCCCTTTATTTTCCCTTTCCCATAAAACAACCTGCAATGAATTACACTTGAGTGGGGTCTTTGGAGATCGCCCCTCCCCCCCACCAAACTTTTAGTATAAACATACAGAGGGGGTATTTCATTCTGTTTTTGATAAAACACAAAAGATTCAAAAATGGGGCAAGGGGAAACTTTAAACTGCACATATAATAAATCTGTCAATGAACGAGGAGGACTCCTGAGGTGTGTTTACAGGGGGCTGTTGGGAAACCTACTTGCCTAGTGTCACATAGGCTTGTTCAAAAACTACAGGAGGAAATACATAAAGTAACCTCCCTCTGTTCTAATCTTGGTCTGATTACAGCTATTTCTGTGCAACGGTTAAACATCTTGCCAAGGGGAAGAATTTGCTTGTTTGCTGCTTCAGAAGGAAATTTATTAATGATGTCTGCAAATAACTGTTGAGAAGACAATTGCACCTGCCCTAATTGTCTTTCCCATTCAGTGGGATTGCCACAGCTTATTTTTTATTTAATTACATTTGTTAGTGAATACCATGAGGACATTTGTGGTCAATGTATACCTGTGTTTTGGCTCAAAGGAAGGCTTAAAAACAGTACTTATTATTTTTAAAGAAATGAAAGGAAGGGAAGGGGAGGAAAGGAAAGGAAAAGAAGTGGCTGCTAACCCTTATCTAATATTTCAGATAAGACCATTTCTGATCTTGAGCAATTTAGGGTCTAGGTATCACAGGATGTATCCTCAGTGAGACCCCTGCCATCTTCTCACTAACCCCTTTCACTGGGAGTCTGACATCTGACTAGCAATAAAAAAGTCCATCAGGTAACCTCAGTGCCATCTGGAAAAGAGGATCTGGGCAGAATGGAAAGCAAACAGCATAGGAGGGAAGTGAGAACGATATCTTGGCTCTCCAAGAAGTACTACCACACAGCTCACTTCTTCGCTGATACCCAATTCCCATTGCTCTCTGGACAAAAGATTGGCTTCGAAATATTCTTGCAACAAGTTTCCTCCCTCTCATTAACAACACTCTAGCAGTGTAATGGTGTGGAGTGATAGTAGGTGGTGGTGGGGAGTACAAAGTTCTAACACACTGTTTGTACTCTACAAGGTTAAGTGATTAGCATCCTATAGAACAAAAGGGAAACCCAAAAATCCCCATGAGAATTAGCCACCATAAAGGTTCCCTGATCCAGGTTCAAAGCTCCTCTTGCCTTCACTTGCTCCCAGATAGGCCTCTCTTTTTAACTGGGCTGTCTTTTTGCATTCTTAATACTCACTCTCTCAATCAGTTATGTCGACTCGCAAAAATGGTCGAATGCAATGATTTGAAAAAGGCATGCATTCTAAGCTGTTTTTATTAAAAATTTCATTAAGGATTTGCAACCTTCTCCTTTGCTTTCTGCTCCAGCTTCTCTCTGAGCTGCACATCAGAACAGTCCACCCAGAGGCATTCATTGAAAATTCATCACACATCATCAGTTATTAAGCATACCACTCTCTGGGATTTGAGAAATAGTCAAGAATTCAGAGCAACCCATTTGTCCCTAAATGCACATGGTCAAGCAACATGTCTGCAATCTGAAGGCAAATCAAAGTCTGCTAAATGCAAAAGACACAATTAAAGAGAAAACTCATCTATGTTTTCCACAAATGCATGATAACTAGGGGCCATTTTCTGATTTTCTATCAACCACGCAGACCATCTAAAATATGTAGCAATTAGAGTTTTCAATTAATAAATGGCTGTTTCATTTCTATCCAGATATATGTATGTTGCTTCTGAGTTACTTTTAATATATGTATTAAATGCCAATTCTATCTGTTTTTTAGTTGTTTGAATTTATACTCATTGGAAGCTGTGCTTATTATTTCTGTTTTCCTTACAATTTTTTAGCTGTTCTGTTTACAGTCTAAAAATGAGAGAGAGAAAACATAAAATGCCCAGTGCAAAGACATTTGCAAAGAAATTATTAACTTCCTATGGGCTTCTCTTTCCTCTATCCATATCTCTTCCCCATCACATCTTTTCCCTCCCTTGGTATTCTGTGCATCCCCCATTGCATCTTGTGTAGACTAGCCATCCTTTCCCCTAGCAGAAGATGGCTAGGCACCACGGTGCCAGGCATTTCTCACTCTCCAGACACCATTTTACCTGATGGTCCTCAGTACCAGGCTATTGATCCTTGGTTCTCGGAGTGTGAACCCCAAGCCAGCAGCCTCAGCATTACCTAGGAACTTATTAGAAATGTAAATTCTCAGAGCCCATCTCACACCTGCTGAATCAGAAACTCTGGGGGTGGGGCCCAGCAAACTGCTGCTTAGGAAGCCCTCCAGGTGATTCTGACGCACTTAATTTGAGAACCACTGCCTCCAACATGCCCCACTGGCAGAGAAGGGCACTTTCACACTCTTTCTCACAAGACCACAATGACTTCTGCCAGATTCTGGTTTCTTAGAATCTCCCCACACACAGAGGTTCCTGACTTGGGCTTGTCCTCCCAAAAGTGGGCCTCATATTCCAAAAAGGTCCCCTACTCTATGCTCTCCATCGGAATCCCTCCCTATCTCCATGATAGCGTTTTCCAACCAGAGGGGGAAATTACGTAGCCCAAAGAAATAAATTCCTAGTGGTGGAATTGTGATCCCAGCCCCAGGTATATGGGGAAGAGTAAATAATCACTTAAATGGTTATTTGGAAGGCTTCAGGGATTCTGAAAGATCTGACTTTCTAACTTTGATGATGAACCACTTACTTAAACTTACAAAAAAAAAAAACAAGGGGAATGGATGTAGCTCAAGTAGTTGAGTGCCTGCTTCCCATATACGAGGTCCCAGGTTCAATCTCCGGTACCTCCTAAAAACAAAACACTTCTCTGAACTCTGAACATCAGTTCCCTTACTGACAAAATGGGGCTCAATGTATCTTCCTTACAGAGTATGTGCGAGAATTAGTGGTAATACCTTTGAAAGCATCTAGCATTGTGCCTCACACAGAGAAGATGCTCATTAAGGAGAAATTCTATTAGTGTAATGGAAAGAAGGTGACTGGAATCAAGATGACGTGAGCTGCAGTTCGACTTCGTGTGACTCTAGGAAAATTACGCTGCCTCTCTGAGCCACATCTTCCTCCTCTGTTAAGTGGGGATACTATCCATTTATTGCACAAAGTTGTCTTGAAGTTTAGATAAGACAATCCTATGTAACCCTCTAGAAACAACGTGATGCAAAAAAGGTGCTCATCTTCTTTTCCCCTGCCCATAAGTATGGGATGAGGAGGGAAGGTAAGCGAGGGGAAAGACCACATATTCGGAACAAAACTGACCTGCACTGAAGACCTGGTTATATTTTACAAGTTGTATAGCCTTGGACAAATTCTTTTATTACTCTAAGCCCCAGCCAGCTTCCTTATGTATTATTGAGCAACTTCTCCTTCCTTTTCAAGGTTACTGTGAGGTTTAAATGCAATAATGAATGTAGGCAAAGAATTGATAGAGATTGGCCTAGATTAGGCCCTCCATTTTGGTGAGTTTTGTTACAATACTACTATTAATTATTGTTGTTACTAAATGGTGGCTATTTCTTGATGGGGGTAATCTGTCAAAACCTGGAGGTAATGAGTAGGTAGACAGTTATAAAACCTTCTTTGCTCTCCGTTAGGTTTCTGCTTTCGAGAGCCATTTTTGTTGTCTTTATAGTTAAGGTGTACGCATAAGTTTTACTACCTTTTCTTTACAACTCATACTTGGCCACAGCCTTCTCGAGGAGCTTCCTCTTATCCTGCATGATACATAGGGGACCTGAAGGTCAGGGATGGTAAGTCACTTGCTTATCTTTGCACTCACAAGCCCTGGAGACAACAGACTAAGGTCCCCCCTTCAGCCCTTCTGCCTTTCAGAAACAAACCTTTGTTTAAAAAAAAAAAAAAAAAAAGGAAAAAACTCAGTGAGCACCACCCATAGTCCTACTCCAACTTACACACCTCCACCCACCTCAAGTGCACAAAAGGATTCAATTCAACAAGTATTTATTGAGTACCTGCTATGATCCAGGAACTGTTCTAGGCACTGACTAGAATAGGCCCAGGTGTTGGTACAAACCTTTATTCTCACACCTGCCAGCAATATTTCCCCACACCCAGGATATACTTGAGTTTGTCATCTGACACCACCAGGGCTTTGCCCACCTGTCTCAGGCCATGAACCAGGGCTCTTTTTCGTCCTTGTAGTGGTAAGGTGACCAGGTCAGTGCCATTCGTCTAGGAATTTGCTGTTTTCTTGCCCATAAAGTTCCTGTATCTCTAGGAAAGAACATCTGACTCCCAGATCCCCCTAAGTATTAGTTTTTCTCTCAGGACCCAGGGACTTTTTGTTTTTGTTTTTTTTTACTAGGCTCCAATCTCCAACTAGGACATTCAATTCTGCTGCCATATCCTCATTCATTGGTATCCAAGCATTTGCTCTCAATTCCCAGACTTCATGTCTTCAGTTGCTATGGGAGGTTGAAAATGATTGGGAAATTAATGCTGGAAATGAGGACAGCCTCAGAGACTGCTCTTCCCAAGTAGAATTTAAATCAGGGGTCCAGAACTCTGATGTCATTGGGGACCAGGCAGCTAATGTAAATATATAAAGCTATCTATGTATATATGACACAATAGGGCAAGATGGAGAAGGCACACAAATTCCAGTTAAAAAAGAGAAGTCTGAACAGGCTACCAAGTTTCTAGCCTCTGCAACCCTTCAAGGACAGGATGCAGGCTCCTGAGGCTTGGTAGCCCAGCACTTGGCAGTGTACCTGTACTTAGTAGGTATGCAAATCAATAAATGAGTGAAAGAACAAAGATGTGAGTAAACAAATAAACCCAAGTGGAAAAGCTGAAACAGTCACTCTACATTGTACCCTCACAACACAGAGGTGGTAAACCTGACTCATTTGAGCCTTCTTGGTTTCCTCAACTGTGTGTCTGAGATCATTTCAAACTTGTAATAATCCCCAAATTATTTTGTCTAAAGGAATCCATTTTAGACAATGTATTTATATACATAAGTACATGGGTAATCAATGAATTGATGATAGACATTAGTTTGTCTTCCCTTAAAACAACTCAGAGTGTTGTATAACACCTTTTTAAAATGTAATATCAACTCCTGTAATGTAGCAATAAACCACATGAAATGGGGAAAGAGAAAATAAATGGTATTTAGAAGACCATAGAGCAGAAAAGTAGAGGAGGAAAAATATACAAACAGCTCAGATCCCTTTATGGATCCAATTGCTTCAGTCCAAGCTGCCTCTAGGCATCAGAATTGCAAATGCCACTCTTCTCTGGCAATGGGTGTGAAGGAAGATAGTCAGGACAAGGTTTGGATAATAAAGGATTAAAGAGGTGTGAGCATTTCTTGCCCTGCTGCTGCACCATTCCTTCTGGCAGCAATTCAGGAAAGAGAGCATTATATTCTATGCCAAAGGGCCCTATAATTTCAGTGTCTATAGATGATACTATGTGTAGCAGTTTGGCATTATTTATTAGTTCCAAAAATAGATATTGAATTATGTTTGTAAACTGGTCTGTTCCTCTGGGTATATTAGATTGTATTGGATTCAGAGGTTTCACTTTTACTTGATTAAATTATGAGTAAGGCTTTGATTGGGCCATATCAGTAGGACGTTGAGTGGGTAAGGACTCACAGAGAAAATGACAAGGCAGAGGAGTTAGTTGGAGTTTTGGATGCTGGAACCCCAGGAAGTAAACACGCAGGAGAAGAACACAGAGGAATAGAGACGACTTCATAGACAGCAGAGGCACAGGAAAGAGAGAGCCTGAGAGTCTACAGCTGACCTTGTGGAGAGAATAGAGCAGCTGAGCCTGGAGAGGAATAAGCCCCAGGAGAAAGATGAGACTATCCCAACCTACAGCTGATATTGGAAGAAGCTGGGACCATGGAGCCTTAAGACAAAGAGGGAGGTGGAACCCTTGCAGACATCGGCAGCCATTTTGCTCCAACACATGGGAACAGACTTTGGTGAGGGAGGTAACTTACGCTTTATGGCCTGGTGACTGTAAGCTTCTACCCCAAACAAATACCCTTTATAAAAGCCAACAGATTTCTGGTACTTTGCATCAGCACCCCTTTGGCTGACTAATATACTATGTGATCCAGGGCCTTCTCCCAAGCCTTTTTGGATAGGTCAAACTACTCACAAAAGCTGCCACAATCCAATATTCTCACAGTCCTATGCTATTTCTCAGCTGCAGTTCATCTTCGTCTTCTTGGCCCAGTCTTCTCTGCCTGCCTGACACCTCCTGATTCTGGGCTCCAGCATCTGAATCATCACCACTTTTCTCCCTGGGTTACTACAATTTCTATGTTGATGGAACTGAGCTCTCAGTAACTTCTCCATGGTCTGACTTCAGGACTGTGTTAGTTTCCTAAGGTTGCTGTAAAAAATTAATACAAACTTGATGGATTAAAACAACAGAAATGTATTTTGTCATAGTTCTGGAGGTCAGGAGTTGAAAATCAGTATCACCGGGCTGAAATCAAGGGATCAGCAGGGCCACATTCCCTCGGAAGAGTCTAGGGGAGAAGCCATTCTTCCAGCTTCTGGTGGCTGCTGGCATTCCATGGCATCACTCCAGTCTCTGCCTCTATGGTCATATTACCTCCTTCTCTTACATCTGTAAAATCTCGCTGCCTCTCTCTTATTAGGACACTTGTGGTTGTATTTAGGGCCCACCCAGATAATCCAGAATAATCTCCCCATCTCAAGATCCATAACTTAATCACATCTACAAAGATCCTTTTTCCAAATAAGGTAACAATTATAGCTTCCAGGGATTAGGACATGGATATCTTTGGGGGGAGGAGGGATTTTTTTTTTTAATCTATTACTAGGGCCTTCTTACATAATCTAGTCCCATGGGCAGCCCCAACCTCAAACCAACAATATTGGTCCCTGGATAGTTAAAGGGGTAGTCTATCAGTTGGGAAAGCATCTTAACCTAAAAAGTTTCCCAATTTTAAAGGTCGGTCTTGTTTCTTCTTTGTCTGGTATTTAACATGTGCTCAAATCAACAGCAGTCTATCTTTTCTTCCTCCCTGCAGTAGTTCAATATACTATTCCTATTCCCTATTCCCTCTGTGGCATCCAAAAAGGAACTGGTGATAACTATAAAGAAATATAGTTGAGTCTAATGGCTTACTCCCAAATCTGGCATTGTTAATCCTCCTGAAGTCCATCTTTACAACTCAGAGTAGATCTGATATACATACCTGTCACCTATTTCCCTCCAAAGATTTAGACAGGGCACATGTCAGGCCCAGCGAGAGTCAAATCTCTCTAAAAAAAGTTAGCTCTTCTTGTATTTTTTAGAGATTAAGACTGAGCTATAGCTTCTCCACTTCCATCCTGAGAAAGCCCTCTTGGGGAGAAAGTACTGTGCTCCTGTTTGTTCAGGTGGCTTGATATTCACCACAAGACATTTTTCCCAAGCAGCCTCAAAAGACAACCTCCTAAAATATGTGGATTGAATTTCTTTGAATGAATAAGCATAGCATATTCAACCCACTTAGAGAAATTCATAAGCCTTCCACTATGGGTAAAGTGTTGTCCAAACCAGCCAAAGGATATCACCCAAGCGTAACCAAGAAAGCGGTTTCCCTCTTGACTCCAAATACGATTTTGGCTCTTTTTTTGGTGGATTTACATTTCTCTCAACAACAGTAATTGGGACAAGAGAAGCTTTTTTTTTTTTGCCAAGAAACAAAGAACATGTTTTATCCCCTTTATCAGTTCCCATAAGTATTTTCCAATTCTCACACTGTGAGAATTCAGGGCTTCATAAAAATCTGTTGCTTTTGGGAAATGTTCTTTTCTGACCAGTATGAAAACCTCAGTCTCTTTCTGAAACGGAGGTAAGTTAAAGTGATATGTTTTTCTCATCCTAAGGTTTTAAGGAAACAATGAGACATTCATACTGCAGAAATTGTTAAATTTGTTCAAAATCCATAAATAGCATTACAAAAGTCTAGCGCCTTTTACAGATGTACTGGGACCCACACTTTGCAGAGTTTGCTAATGAAGGACTAAAATCCCCAAATCCTTTAAGTAACAGGATGGAGTTTTATTTACACAGAGAATACGTTTTTCTTTCCCTTTCTCTCTCTCTCCCTCTCTCTCTCTCTCTCTCTCTCTCTCTCTCTCTCTCTCTTTTGGGGAATGGAGGTGAACAATGTTTAAGGCCAAGACTATGTAGGAGATTGAGCCCAACAAGCTATAAATAAGGCTGAGCATGGATGTGGTTAGCTGTCTGCTACAATGTCCCATCATGGAAAAAACAAAGTTTGTCCCCTTGGAACTGAGGAAACAACTGTTCTTTCTGCTGGTTACACAACTGTTTCTGCATCGGGACCATCAAACTGAGTAATCAAAAAGCCCAGAAATGCTTGTTGTTAAGCCTTATGGGGAACTACTGGGGAAAAATTAAAATCCTGATTTTCAAAAGTCGATTAAAATACAAAACTTTATTTCTTTGCTCCTGTTGGCTCAGACAAGATCGGACTCCAGCTTCTTAGCTGACGGCTTTAATTTGACCTCAGCTAAGCAGCTTTCACATATTGTTTTTAGTATTTTCGGAGTACCCACTTAGCTTACATTTGAAAAATGTGTGCACATGTGCATATGTATGTATTTTACTTTTATTTGGGATACTGTGCTTAGAGAAGAGGAAAGAGAGCTATCATCATGTGACGTTCAGGAATAGTTTGCTTGTTTTCTTTGATTCTAAAGCTCATGATACTCAACAATCTGCTATTTATGCTCTACTAGTACTAACCTCTTTGTAATGATCTGCATATATATTATATCCTCCTTCAAACTTCAACTCCACTTCCTTACTTTAAAAAGAATCATCATTTATGATATAGCTTAGATATTACATCTTCCAAGAAGATTTCCATAATTCTAGCCGCTCCCCCCCCGCCCCCCCCCCAGACATACACAAAATGACACACAGGCTGGGTTAGACGCCTCTCCTCTGTGCCACAGCAGAAATCTCTGCCTTCCTATAGCACAGCACTTACTGCACTGTGTTGTAATTGCCTGTTTACTTGTTTGACATCCCCATTAAAGAGCATTATATCCTCAGTGCCTGGCAAAGAATAGATACTCAATAAACACTCCTTAAATTGTAGTGTATTTAAAATATATTTTCTTTGCCACTCTTAAGGATTTATGGACCCTAAAACCTTCTGGATGACTTATCTTCATCAGTATCAGTAGCAGGGTTTGTAGTCCAGTTTGTGAAAGAATTTCTCTTGCTCTAGACTAGGTCAGAGTCAGGGGAAAAGAAATATTTCATCTCTAGTTATACACAGAGCTAGTCCTATAGCTAAGATGACCTGAATGTTGATTTCTCCACACGGTGTCTTTGGCACTTCTAAAAGAAACATTGTTCTTAAAGTGATTGAAGGGATTTAGGGTTTCACTGAACCATGATGCAGGCTGCCTCAGCTGGACTGTTGAATTTGTTTGCCTGCCACCAGAGTACAGTTCCAAGAATAAAGCAAGACTAAAAGAAATTAACCCTCATAATTGCTTCCCAAACAGATTTTGTTGTCCAGATGGGATTACACACAGAATGACCAAGTTTCCCATAACCTTAACCAATGGTCCTGAACTCCCATCCTCGACTGTAGTGCATAAGTCAAGAATCCAAACCCCTTTTCTCCTAAGGGCTAATCCTTTTCAATGAGATGTTCACAGGCCTATCTTATTAATTTAGATTTGAACAAAGAAAAGAAAAAGAAACAATCACAACCTCAAGGAATTGAAAGTCACATGACGCAAATGAGAACTCGAGATTTTCTCGCTTAGACGTTCATAACTGAAGGTCCTGCTGGGTGAAGAATTGTGTGCAAATCGTTTATACCAATGCCAGATTTGATAAAGGAGATCATCTGGCTTTATATTTAATAAAATGATCTTTCAGGGAACTAAAGCTAAGACATAGGAAGCTATTGAGCTCTCAAAAACCGACAATGGCCTGATTTTAAATCAAATGAAAAATTTCAATGCAGGTCAAATTGGTAAATATCTGCATACCGTCCACAAAAAAAGTACCAAAACTCAAAAATATCAGCCAAAATACTTAATTGTGGAGTTGAGGTTCAGAAAGAACACTGAAAAGCCATTTATCACTGCCTCTAGCCTCCACTACAATTCCCTTTAACCCCTCTGAGAGGTGAATGTATATACCAATGACTCCCAGACATGAGCCATGGACCTCTGGGTGGCAGGGTTCAGTGTTCTTAAAAGAGGGCCAAGAATCCACATAAACAATAAATGTGAGCTGGGACTGATGAAACAGTATGTCTCACATAAACACAAAATATCATTTCTCAACTATAGTTAGATACTGTTGTGATTTATGATATATATATAAACTAATTTCAAAGTGTGACTGATTTCATAGCAGCTTTTCTTCCTCAAGTGATTTCTCAATCCACAGACACTAAAAGTAATAGTTCATTCAGGGTTGGGGGTGGGGAGACAAGGATATGTAAATATTTTTAAAGCAAACTTTTTATAAAAGATTAACATCCATATACATGAGTATTTTTGACATTAAAAAACAAAAAGTGAGGGATCACTGTCCTACATGTTTTCATCCACAACCCAGTATACATTGGCACATTCTGCATACTCAGATTATTCCAATGTTTCTTTGTCCTCATAGGCAGGAAGGACTTCAGAAAGTCTAATCTAAATATCCCTCTTGAAGCAATTTTTTTTTTTTTTTTTTGTATCTTGATGTAATTTTAATTGAGCATAATTTCTTGTTCCTTTCTGAAATTATAGGATGATTACCCCAGTTCTTCATATACTCAACAACTATTACGTTACTCTCTAATCCAGACACCTCTCATTAAGGCTAAGTAACTCAAATCTCCCCATGGACTTACATTTCAATACTTTCATTGCAATTCTCAAGATCAGCACTGTCCAGTAGAACTTTCTGCAATGATGGAAATGTTCTATATCTGTGCTGTCCAATATGGTAGCCTCTAGCCATATGTGAATAGAGCACATTAAAAATTGCCAGTAAGACCAAATTTTTTATTTTATTTTACTTTCATTAATTTATATTTAAATTTAAATAGGCACACATGGCCAGTGGCTACCATATTGGACAATGCAGCTCTGGACATGATCCATTTCACCTTATTTAATTATAGTATCCTCCAAATGCAGAAACTAGCCCAATAAATACCTAATTGATTTCCAAAGCTAGATGATCTGATCTTACCCATAGCATCATGGTGCCAAATGAGGCCAATGACATGGATATGCTTTCTATGGGGGCTTATTAGCTTTATAGGCAAGAAATGAACTATACACATCACTCTAGTCTAATATAAAAGGCCTGGATAACAGAGTACAGCTCAGGAGAGAGTTATTTACATTCTTGGAAAATAATACATCCAAAGGCTTCAGTAGTTTGCCTTTCTTGGCATCAACCTTTTTATTCCATTAATTCTACCTTAAACTTGATTTGTTAACAATCATCTTTGCTACCCAGTGTCAGTATGTGATGTTGGATACATAGCTCATTTTTATATATACTTAAACAAAACCAGCAAAGAATTTCTTATCTTTCATATTGAGATTCCCTCCTTAAGTAAATTAGTTTGAATGGATCCCCACTGAGTTGATCAAAGACTGACCACTGCGGAGTTTCATCCAGCTCATAAATACTCTTAATATTGACACTAAATTGTTACAAATCTCATTGCCAACTAGATATGAACCCACTTACAGGTACTGTAATTTGAACCATGTTTTTCCAGAAATGTAGCCACAGAACCAAATATGTCCTTTAATTTGTATTAATAGAATTTACTAAGCATTGTTCCAGGTACTAGAAAAAACTCTACAACATAAGACCCAGTCCCCAATCTAAAATTGCTTAAGCATGCAACATTTTACCCTAATAATAAGGAAGATATGGGGGCTCTTTTCTTTAACTCTTTTTCATTGTCCAATTAAGCTATTCCCTCAATGTTTATTGATGCATCTTGTAAAATCTCTGGATTGGTGAGTTTGATAACATCTGAACTTTTCAGTACTTCTGGTTTCCTAAAAGTCTCCCGTTAAAAACCTGCTGTGATGTAACATTTGTAAATTATTTCCAGCCTCACCTAAAGGCATTATTATTCTCCTATATTAAATAAACTTTATCTTGAAACACTTAACAATAGCCCTATTTATTAGCTTTATGGAAGAAACAGAACTTAAAGAATTGGAGCTTAAACTTCCATTATTATTCTCTAAACTTCACTCTCACCTTCTTTTTTTTGTAATCAATAAAATACAGTGGAAATGCCATTAAAATTTTATTGCACTGAATAATTCTAAATTGTTCAGTATTTTAGTCATAAATTTTGTAGTCTAATAATAGCTAACATTTGCCTGGCACTTTACAGTTTGCAATGGCTCATATAGTCCCAAGTGCTCTCATTGTCAATTTGTACATTTCAAAAACTACAGCTTAGAAGTGAAGTTGCTTCTCCAAGGGAACACATGTAAATGATCATCAAGAGCAATGCTTCCTATACTGTGTCCAATGGATCTCAGTTTACCATAAAACAGGAAACACTGAATATCATATACTCTTCTTGAAAACTCAAAAAGCAAATGAGCATATTTAAGGCTTTGAGAAATCCTGCACTAAAGATATCTGCTCAACTTTTTTAACCCAGCATTTTCTAAACATTAGTTACAGGATTTTTTTTTTTTTAATGCGATTTAGGTGTAATACAGGGGCATTTTTTGGGACTTGGGAATTGTCCCGAATGACATTACAATGACAGATACAGGCCATTATATATCTTGCCATAACATATAGGTAAGAGAGAGTGTCAACTACAATGTAAACTGTAATCCATGCTTAGTGGCAATGCTCCAAAATGTGTTCATTAATTGCAATGAATGTACCACACTAATGAGGGATGTTGTTAATGTGGGAAGGTGTGGGAGATGTGGGGAACGGGGCATATGGGACTCCCCTATATTTTTAATGTAACATTTATGTAATCTAAGTATCTTTTTTAAAAAAAAAATAGTTTGTTTTTCTACCAAATACACTTTGAAAAATAATGAGTTAGAAAAATATCCTTAAAATATCAAAGATGAGAAAATACCAAAGATGAGTAAAACTTTTCAACTCACACATTTAGGGGTAGAACTCCCCATGTAACAAGTCATCTTCTCCTTTCAAATTATGCTCACTTATTGTATCTGTGTTCTATCTGTGACAAGTGAATAAGGCTAAAACTGTGGTTCCACTAAATGCTCAACCAAGAACCATTACAAATACTGGTTTATTTATAAATATGAAGGCCAAAGCTGTTATAATTATGTAAGCAGTGGCTACCATCTTGATGACTGGTCTGACAGAGCCTCTCTTCACAAGGCTACATTCCCAAATGTCCAGGTGAATGACCACAGCCTATACACTGAACTTTCCTGGTGTTTTTGTGGGGTTTCACACGCAGAGTGACTCTGCTTCAAGCAGAACCAACAGAAAGCTCCTCACTTCCCCCAGGCACTCAAAGGGTACTTTATCCTTTGATTAACTTCCTTAATCAGTTCAGTTAATATGGCTGTCATAAAAGATAGCAAACAGACTAGTTAAAGACCTTGGATGATCGCAAGACTTGCCACCTCCTAAAGCAGCAATCTGAAAGAAAGAAAAAAAAAGGTGGCAGAGGGCCACCGAATGGCATATCCTTTCAAGAGAGGCTGTTTAAGAAAAGCCAGGCACAGGGCAGCGAGGGTGACCAGAAGCTGGCCCAGAATGCTTGTATTAAACACAGGCACATCTTAAAGGGAATGGCCATGACTACCAATAAGAAAAGCACCCCAGTCTGGCCCTTACAACTTCGTCCCAAATTCAACTTTTTTTCCTTCATGAGAAGAATTATATCATGGTAGAAATAAGACCTCTGGATCTGCCAGAATCAGTTCACCAGGCCGGTATCTGTAGTCAGCTACTGAATGCTTAAGACTTGCTTTGTGTTTGCGGCTCAAGCACCTTAGCTTAAGCTTAAGCTTAATTGGGCCTGCCTTTTGCCCCTGCTGCCCTCTCCTCCTGACAGGCCCATCCTATCCTGGCCCTGAGTTTCCCAGCTTTTAGAAATCTTATTCATTCATTGAGGCCTGCTTCAATCCCCAGTCAGAATTAGTCCTTCCGTCCTCTGTCTTTCTCTCGTGTCTCCACAAGTCATTCTTCTCCCCAGAGCAGAATTAAGGGTTGGTCCAGTTAGGTAGTGGCCCAGGACAGTAGTTTATTCACTGGAATAAATTGGCACCATGGCACCCTTATGCAATTCCATGAATAAATGAAAAATAAACATATAAATAGATCTAGTTCATCAAAGCTGATGATATTCTTGAATAGAAAAAATAAATCCCAGCTGGTAATAATCCTGCCCTACTAAATAAATATTGAACAAATATTTTTTAAATAATGGTTTTTAAGGACATGAAATTATTAACTTTCCCAGAATCTCCACCTGGTATGGACTGGGTCTGTTTCTGTTACAGTACAACCACAGTTTAGTTAGTTGCATATTTGCCTGTGTCATTTTTATATTTATAATCCCCATTAGTTAGCACAGTGCCTTGCATATAGAAGGTGTTCAGTAAAAATATGTTAAGACTGAATTGGTAGTCTTTCTTACTTCCAACTGTAAGCTACAGTCTAATAGAAATTGGAAAAAAAGGTTGTAAACCAATTAAACCAAGCTATTTAATTATCTTGACTCTTCCAGGAAGATGTGAAGAAGTCAACAAGCTAATTGAGAGAGAGAGAAACCAGTTCCCTTTCTAAGAGTGATTTGTGACTGCCTAAGAGACACTGTTATGTGACAGAAGGAAGGAGAGGTGTTATTTAGCAAAGCTTTCCTATTCCTCCTAAGTTGAATATTGACTAAATGATCTCTTTATTTGTTTTATAATTTTCTAAGCCATTACACACTCACACTCAATGCCAAATACAATTACATCTATCCACTTCTTAGATTTTCCACCAGACTCCATACTTCCATTAATGAATGCAGAGAAACTCGAGGTAAAGAGCCAACATAGTAAACTGGTCTAAAGTTAATTCACCCATTTGGACCTTTTCTCGACCTTTCTTAGTCTGCTGTGTCTCACCACCACCATAAATGCACACACAGACAAGCACACACAAGTAAAATCATGTTAATAATATAAATTCATCTCCATTACAGAACAATTCTGTCCCCATTGTTTAGATTTCTTATGGCATGTTCTTTGGACTCAACCAGAAGTAAACTCTACCTCCGCTCCACTCTTTAGGAGCCATGTGACCTTTGGCAAGGCATATAACCTCTGAGACACAGCATTTCTTCTGGAAATGGAGTTGATTATGCTCTTTTAGGCTCCCTGGGAGGGTTAAATTGGATGATGAGATAGATGATAGATACATACATACATACATACATACATACATACATACATATATACATACATACATACATGATAGATGGATAGACAGATAGATATAGATACAGATACAGATACAGATACAGATACAGATACAGATACAGATA
>JAKSZT010053764.1:35925573-35991895 GCA_026826555.1 Tolypeutes matacus | reverse complement strand
AGATACAGATACAGATACAGATACAGATACAGATACAGATACAGATACAGATATAGATGTAGATACATAAAAACACCCAGTGCAGTCACAAGGACACAGTGGGCACTCAAAGTGTCCCCTTATTATTTTTGTGCCCCCTTATTTTTTTAATTATATATATTTTTATTTTTTTAAATATATTTAGATTATACAAATGTCACATAAAAAATATAGGAGATTTCCTTATGTCCCGCTCCCCACACCTCCCACATTTTCCCACATTAACAACATCCTTCAGTAGTGAGGTACATTCATTGCAATTGATGAACACATTTTGGAGCATTGCCAGTAAGCATGGATTAAAGTTTACACTGTAGTTTACACTCTCTCCCACACAATTCTGTAGGTTATAGCAAGATTTATAATGTTCTGTATCTGTCATTGCAATGTCATTCAGGACAATTTCCAAGTCCCAAAAATGCCCCTGTATTACACCTGTTTATCTCTCTCCCTGCCCTCAGAACCTCCAGTGGCCACTGCCTCCACATCAATGATATAATTTCTTCCATTGCTAGAATCACAATAAGTCTATAGTAGAATACCAGTAAGTCAACTTTAGTCCATAGTTCATTCCCCAATTCTGAGGACTCTTGGATGGTGATGTCCACTCCACCTCTTATTGAGAGGGGGCTGTGATCCCATGGGGTTGATGGATGGGACTCTCATACTTGCTGTTGTAGACTCTCTTGGTTCCTTGGTATGGTAGTTGCCCATCATCACTTCCATGTTAGTTGACCTGGGTGAGACCAATGAACTGGAGAGTAGGTGTTGCAACTCTGTTGAGATTCAGGGCCCAGCTGGCACAGGGACAGCCAAAGATTTAAGTCTCTTGGATGTACACCTACTAACTCCAGCACCAAGTATAGGTTCAAATAGAAGGGACAGATTAGCCATGTGTAGGGAAATCACAACTGAGTCCAACTCTGTCACTCCGGGGAGCATAAATTCCAAAGTAGGGCACACTGGCAAGGCATCAAACTCCTGAGCTATCTGCCCTGACTATAGTGTCTGGATGTCTCTAGAGCCCTCAGGAGCCCCGCTATTTGTGATAGTATCTACTTTGTCAGTCAAAGAGATCCTGCTGAGACGTGCATAAGCGTTACCTCTGAAATGACTTCCCAACTCACTTTGAAGTCTCTTGGCCATGTAAACTCATTTTTCTTTAACTTTTCCCCCTTTTGATCAAGGTCTTTTTCCAGTTGCATTGCTAGTTGGTGCTTAGTAGTAATCCCTTGGTGCCAGGGAGGCTCATCCCCAGGAGTCATGCCCCACTCTGTGGGGAAGGTAATGCATTTATATGCTGAGTTTGGCTTAGAGAGAGGCCACATTTGAGCAACAAGGAGGTTCCCTGGAGGTAACTCTTAGGCACCCTGTAATACCGACTAAGTTTCAATTTCAAGAGTAAAGGTTCATACGCACAGTCACAGTATAAAGGGCCCATCAATGGACCATCCTCCTTCACTAGTCATTGCCCCTGTACTCAGGGGATTCTTACTGATCTAATGGAGAATGTGGCAGAGCTCCCCAGGATGTGTGCCCCCTAATTATTAAATTTTCTTCTGAGAAGTTGGACCACACCCTGATGAATTTCAAAGATAAGCTGTTGTAAATATGAAGTTGTTCAAATGAACTCAACCCCAAATCCACAGCATTTCTAAGGTCCGTGCTAGCCTATGCTGTGCCTTTGTGAAAATTAGATCCCTTCCAGCTCCCACCCCGCTAGATGTAGCCCTACAGGCCCACAATTTGTGTAGTGGAGCTGGATTTCATCTCCATCCTTGCCCAGGCCCCTTTGTGCAATGCACAAACTGCATTATCATGCGAGGGAAGACTGAGTGTTTCTGTACTCTGAATCAGAGCCTTTCCAGACTTTTGTCTCCACCTTACATCCACTGAATAGTAAAGGTGGTTCTTCAAATCATATTTTCAGGGAGAATTGTTTAGACATCTTTGTTATCATTAGCAAGCACTGAGAAAACATCTCCTTAGTTTTGACACAAAGTGGGTAAGGCCTGGACCTCAGGGTAGCAATTCAAAGTCTGTGCATTTTGACCATTGGCATAGGAATTAAGCTCTCAGACTTAGCAATTTCCTAGGAAAGCTGAGGCAAAAGCTCCTGAGGATTCCAGAACTCAGGAATGGGTTTGTGGCATAAGATGGATGGATGATAGATCCCAAGACCAAAGGGTGCCATATCAAGTTGGGACCCAGAGTGTAAACAGCACCAAATCCAAAAGAGAAAGTCTTGTGTTCTGTCCAGTTCTGCCTGTGCCACATACTGTGTGATAATTCTGGGCAACATGCTTACCTTCTCTGAACTGTAATTTCCTCATCCATAAAATGGAGCTACTACCTGCCCTATTCCTGACCCTCCCCTCCAAACATTTTTGAGGTTCAAGTAAGATTATATAATAAACTTTAAATTAAAACACCTACATGAGATCATTTCTTGCCACTTTCTGCTTCCCAAAATTCATCAGAAGCACTGTAATGAACCAGTTGCTTAACCAATGTAAACGAATCAAGCAATCTAACTATGGCTCTTACTAAAATATTCAAGTGTCACAACCCAACTCAGACATCACCTTTCCTGAGGACCATTCCTTGGTTCTCCATCCCTTTACCACTCTCTCCTCAGACCAAATGTGTCCCTCCAGAGTTGCCCTTGCATCTTGGATCTAATTCATTTTTGCACCTACCTCCAAGCTCTTACAGTTATTTGTTTGCTTGTCTGTCACTCCTCCAGACTCTGAGCTCATTGGTTGCTGGAGCCATGTCTGTAACCCAGTCCCAACCTAGCTCAGCACTAGGCATATAAATCCTACTTTAGGTGTCTTCAGAGGTAAAAAGGAATGGGAAGCCTCCTGACCCGCATGCTTTTCTCAGCTCTGTACTTCACTAATCCCATAAGCTTGGACAAATCCCTCTCCTTCTGTGAAATGAGGTCATCAGACTAAATCAAATTTGCAAACTGCTACCCCACAGGCCCAAGCTAAGTCCCAGACAGGGTTTTTTAAATTTTATTTTTAGAGAAGTTTTAGGTTTACATTTATAGAAAAATCACACTGATAAGTATAGGGAATTCCCATATAAACCCCTTCCCCTGCACCTACACACATAGTTCCCCTATTATTGACCTCTTAGATTAGTGTGGTACATTTGTTAAAGTTGATGAACCAATATTGAAGTGTTGCTACTAACCAAAGTCTATAGTTTATGTTACAGTTCACACTCTGTGCTGCACAGTTCCACAGGCCTTGACAAATGCATAGTGTCACGTGTCCGTCATTGCAGTATCATACAGAAGAATATCATCGCCCCAAATATGCCCTGTTCCATAATTCATTTCCCCCTCTGCCTTCACTATCAGACAGGGTCTTTAATCTGCACAGAGTTGGCATACATAGTGTTAAAAATTTAAAACTTCAATTAACTTTTTTATACATGAGAAGATTTCACATAAAATTAGAATTTTCAGCTTCTCTTTTAAAATGAGGAGATCCCACTGCACTGGGCTGGCACTCCCTCATAGCAACAATTGATGGAGCTGGCTGGTGGCTGCTTCTCTTAGACAAAGTGTGGGATGTCTAGTTCACCACAGTCCCTATTACCTCTTACCCCTAGCCCAGTTCACTCACTTATATTACCTGTCTCGGTCCTGACATGCATTTGAACTAGCAAACCCAAGATTAGAGTTTTCTAAGTGCATTTTCTGGCTCTAATAACACTGCTCTAGATCTCTAGGAACCCTCTCCCAACAAGATACACACACACACACACACACATACACACAGGACAGGAGGCTCTGAGGCCCACTGCTGCTACCACACCACTCACTACCCTCACTTTGGACTGAAGTCCCCTGCTAATTAATGATGAAAGGAAGGACATCAAATAGAGAAAAAAAATAGGAAAGAGGAGCAGGAAAGGAGGCTTTAGCTACAAATAGTGCTACCAGAGATACTGTGATATCACATGAGGAAAGTAGTTTTATAGTGCCAGATTTTCCACACAGCAAAGCAATCATTTTGTGTATGATCCTAGAAACACACATAATAGCTGATATGAAAAACCGGAGATTAAGCATTGTAAATTATTGTGGCTGTGGGAGCCATTCCCACTGGGGTTCTCTCGCTCCTGTATCCCGTCGCTCTCTTGCAAGGAGTTGCAACTATCAATGTGAGATTTACACACCTTTGCAGATGAGTTGCTCCCATCTGTAGTGCATCCATAACCTCCCAGCACAAAGCTGCCATTACTTAGAGTATAATCAGTGGCACAGTGGGTACAAAGAGAAGAAGAGAGCTAGGTACTTATTATTTGGAAGCCTGATAAGTCCAACATACTGCTCATCTCTAATAAGGAATAGCCCCAGGAAATTTAAAATAGCACAACTGCATGTGCATGGCATACATCTGCTTCACACCCATGCGGTGTTTGGACAAATCCACACCCATCCAGCCTGCATTTTCTCTCCAGCTTCCTTTATACTCTGGCTAGATCAGTTAAAGGGTACAGCACAAGCTGTCTTTTCAGAACCTAGTCATCCTGTAACAAACTACTTGCATCTCAAATTCCCAAGTTGTCCTCCTGCCCCAAAGTTTCAAGTAACTGAAAGAAAATGTTTCATTAACCACGCTGTATTTTGCTATTCTTATCCCATACAAAGGTCTTTTGAGACTAGTCTATCAGCTAACGGAGAGCAGAAAAGTCTTATTTTATAAACATTTCTATTAGTATTTGTGCTTTGGGGGTGGGGATTTTAGTAAGGAGCTCAGTAACAGGCACTATTGAATTGCAAACTCTTTCACTCTCTCTCAAAATATTCGCAGCAACCTGAGTATGGTTTTCAGTCAGTTTCTCCAGCTCACGAGCATTGTTCTCAAAGGTGATGGGACTGGGGAGATCAAACGGATCACAGAAAATCCGTTAACCACATCTGAAAGAGACTCAGAGTACACTCCAAGTGTATACACTATTGACAATTTAGCCATACCTTTATCTCCTCTCTGGAGAATAACTCATGTCTACATGGGGGAAGCACAGGTCTAGAATCAAGAAACCTGAACTCTCCTGGCTTCACTAACTAGAATTATGGTTCTTAGCATTTCTCAGTTTTCGCAACTGCAAAATAAGATAGGTGAAATAAATACCTCTAAAGCAGGGCTTCTCAAATTTTAGCATGCAAATAATAAATCACCTGAAGAATTTTATAAAATGCAGATTTTAAATCGGTAGTTGTAGGGTGGGCCTGACATTCTGCATTCCTAAGAAACTCTCAGGTAATACTGAAAATGTTGGTCTATGGACCACACTCTGAGAGCAAAGTGCTAGAGCACTGGTTCCCAAACTTGGCTGTGCACTAGAATCTCCTGGGGCATTAAAAAAAAAATACCCATACCTGGGTGCCACCCCTAGGGACTCTGTTTTAATAGCTATGAACCAGATTCTGTGTGTGGCATGGGGGTATTTTAAAATTCCCCAGGTGATTCTAATGTTCAGTAAGTTTGAGAACCCATTCTATTCTTTAAAACTCTAAAGTGATGACCTTTAGTTTTTAACCACATTACATTTGTGTAGATTTGTAGATACATTCCTCGTATCTATTATATCCTGACAACCCAAAGAGATAAGCAGGACAAATACTATTAACTCGGATATACAAGAGATAGCCAAGTACCCTACTGAGCTAATGGCAGACCTTCTGCTGCTAGAACACAGCGTTCCTGAAACCCAACCTGTGCTTTCTCCAACTGCTTTGTACCAATTTGTACAAACCAGTAATAACAAGCAAAGAGAAAAAAGATGGCAGTTCTCTGCCCTAAATTCCACAAAGAATGATATAAACAACAATGTAGCAGAAAAATGCATGCAACTAGGAAACAATTAAGTGAATAACTGGTGGAGGAGCTACTTGGCTGCTATGGATGATAGTAACAAGCAGAATATAGTTGCTAAGGTTATGTCAGCAGGATCAACCATTAGACATCAAGTAAACTCAGCTAGATGGATTAGCACAATATTCAGAATATGACAAAATGTACTGGGAACGTGCCATAACTGATCCTGGGCAAGAGACCAGACATTCTACTATTTGATAAAACTAATAATTCACTGGAACTTGTTGAGATAGCCATCCCACTTTTAAACATTTGTAAAACCAATGTAGAAACAACAATCAAGAGTTCTGGCATTGGAATTAAGGTAAACATGGAAATTCATAAACAACCAAGCAACCAGGGGGTGAAAAGGAAGAAACTGATATGTTTTAATGCTTACTATAGGCCAGCCACTTACATAAATTGTCTGGCCTTACTCTTACTTGTGAGGGAAGCTTTATTATTCTCATTTTACAGGTGAGATAGGTGAGACAGGGAGTTGGTCTTTCACACAAAGTTACAGTTAGTCAATGTCAGAGTTGAATTTAAACCTAAATCTATCTGATTCCAAAACCCACCCTAAAGTCCTTTCTGCTATTCCACATTGACTACTGTCACCAAATTAAATATTTTCAGGTAAACCACCATTATTCCCAAAATCTTCAGTCTGTCTATGTAGCAGGGACAAAATACTATTATAATATCACAGTTCTTTTCTCCTGTTGCTCCACAGGAGAATGGAAATACTACTTATAGTTAGATAGTCCTTGTAGTTTGGGAAAAAACAAAAACCAGAAAGGGGGGAAAAAAAAAAACAACTTTCATTGACCTCTTGGTTTTGCAAAAGCAAAGCCCAAATCCTTTTCAATAAAGGTTGTAAACCAGCAGCCTGATGGTCAGGTCTGGCCTACAAACATGCTTCATTTGAAACATAAAATACTGATCCTCATGGTGTTTTTAAGTTTTGGAATTTAACTTGTTGGCAACAGCGTGTTAATAAGTAGGTATCACATAGAAATTTGAATTTCCAGTGTCTCTCAAAAAAACTGGAAGGGTTAGGGACACTGGTTCCATACTCTCACGTGGTATAATCAGTTTAAATCGAGGTCCTGAGCTCAACATAGATAGAGCATATGCTCCTCATTCACCACAGTCCCCATCTGTCCCTATTACTGTGTGTCAGATGACAGATGTCATCCACTTAAGCTGAATACTTCTTGTATCTTTTTCTATCAAAAGTGAATAATGAAAGATAAAACCAACTATTTAAAGAAAAATTGAAGACAGCATATTTTTTCTGACACCTAGCCCACCCCACCCATTTATATTATTGCCAGGTTCCAAAGTTATCTGATTTTATAAATCCTGCTTTTCAAGAATAGGTAGTTGAAGAAAAAAAAAAACAAAAAAACAGACACTGGACTCTTCTACCTAATAATATAAAAGACATTCTTAAATGGCGGCAGAGTTGCATCTGAGAATGAAGTTTTGAATTTACTACAGCATGGACCAGAGCCTGGAGGTGAAGAAAAAATGTTTTGTTATTCTATTTACTTCTCAGTTGGCCCAAGAGAAAAGTTGGGGTGTCAGGACTCTAGATAGTGGAAATCTGGCCCAAGGTACTCCACTCCTGTTGTGAAGGTGAACATGGCCACTGCGTTGGGGAAAAGAAGGAGGACAACCAGTAGAGAGCACTGTATAAAGGAACGTGGCCTATGAATTCTAGATATGGGAATGTGAAAGTTTTACTTGAAAAATTTTTGTGCATTGCAATTTCCTGATATTGTCTGCAGTCCTTCAGGAGAGTTTCTGAAATGTTGGAATCTGATCATAACTGTGCTACAAAGAGTCAAATGAAAGACTTGTGAAACAAAATAGTCAAGAAGAGTAGCAGCAGTTGGAGAACCTTGCCAAAAGACCCCCAAATGACTTGAAAAAGTCCGAACAGAAGCTGAGGTGATAAGCCTTGCCCAGAATGGATTTACAGAACATGTTCCTCAGGCATTTCCACAAATACGGGGGATGAGATGCTAGTAAAAGACAACCATTCCTGTGGTTATGTTGGATGTGGCAATGGGGATGTGTATTATTAGTGTTACAGCTGCAAAAGAGAAATGTGGCCCCTGACACCTGGACACCGTGGGGACAGAGTTTAAATCTAATGAAGAGGGTGTACAGTGAAAACTGCTCTGCATCATAGTCCTTATCTCTATAGAATGCCTCCAACCATGGCTATTTAATAATAATAATAATAATAATAAATAATAATAATAATAATAAAAGGATGATGATAATAAAAAGATGATGAAAATAATAAATAATGTTAGATGTGTGACATGGAGCTATGCTTTCTTGACAGTTTTTAAGGTTTGTCCAGGCACATAACTAACAATTAAAGGAACATCACGTTTTAGGGAATCAGAGTGTGGCTAGAGTTTAGAGTAAACATTTGAACCTGTACAAACTGTAACTGTGATTCATTTATCTTTGACTCCAATATAACCAGCACATGGATGCTGTATACAAAATAGGTAATAAATAATTGCTCATTTAAAATTTTTTTAAAGTTTTAAAACATTTTCTTAAGGGAGCTATCTGAAAGCTAAGATAGCTAGCTATTCACAAAACCATACATAGAAGAATTTGAACTTTCTAGCAAGACATATCATGGGATCTCTGAAATTTCCCTCAATTTATAATTCATAATTATCACTAAATGAGATGTGGCTGCTGAGAGATAAGCTAAGTTCCTTGTAAGCTAAGAAATTAGCATTCATGCTAGGCACTTCGTCATCTCATGCAATTCTCACAATAACCCTATGAGGTGAATATTATTGCATTTACAAATTTATTACATGATAAAGACCTTTGTGGCCCTTCTGTATTATTGAAAATATGAATGCTGTATTTGCAATACCAACAGCAAACCATAGAGAAAATGTACTAAAGGAAGAAAAATAGTTATTCATGCCCTATTGCTTAAAAAAAGCAGAAGATCTCGTCCTCATACTTGTTTGCTCTTTTGGAACATTCATACTGGCCAAAGCAGTAATTATTGATAAATGAGCTTCGAAGTCATCCTTTGGCACAGCAGATCAGTAATAACATCTGTGTAAATGTAATATCACAACAAAATCACTCAAAGCCACAGAGAAGAAAATAATGCTGTTTAGTTTGGTTTCATTTAGGGGAGCTTATTATATATTTTTTGAACAAGCCGTTCTCTCTATAAAACTCAGCTAGCAAATCTGCCTTGCCTATTATCATTGTGAGGATAATGTAGCAAACAGATGGAGGGTTTCATACAATTTGTTGAACTAAATTTAACAGGTTTGGCTGTGAGTGCTAACTTATTTTTATATTCTATTTGTGCTATGTTTATAATCGATGCACACACATGAATAAAAACAGAAAATCTGTACACACAGTACAGCTGGTTTGATAATGTTTTCATTATAGCATTGCATACTCCTAATTAGAAGACTTTATATTTGGGCCACCAAGAAATTTTGGCTACAGAGCTGCTTGTGTGTCATTCACATAACAAAAAAAATCTTCATTAATACTGCAGAAACATGTGAACTCTTCCTCTACCCATGGCATCATGTGATGAGAGGGACTAGAACCAGATTCATTAAATTAATAATGCCCTACCATGTAAATGAATAATTGAACAATTGGGCCACAAAATTCAGTAGGTGGATTTCTTTGGCCCAGTTGTCCAAATAAGAATGCAGCTGTGACAGATGAAACACGGAGCACTGTGTCAAAAATATAAGTCAGGAAAATTAAGTGTCATTAAATGTTAAATAATAGCAAGAATCTTCAAACTTCAACTCAACTTTACAACATGAACTCCACTGTTAAGGAGGCTTTCACTTAATCAACACAAGGAACCAATTGGAACATGATTGAGAAACCATTTAAGTAACATCCTCCTAAAATTGGTTATCAACTCTGGTTGCCCTGTGATCATATTTCTTATTCATCAGAAAAGCAGGATGGAAGCAATAAATGTAATATATGTGATGGTAACTAGAAGTGGAAAGTACTGGTCATCTGGAACATCTCTACACTGAAAAGCAAACTGTGGATACACATGTAGACATACATAAATACATTCCCATATACTCTCACCACATGCCACAGAAGGTCCAGGGAAAAATCCAAGTAAGGAAAAGACGGCAAGGTGTAGCTCCATATTCAGAATACTAGTTCCCCAGGGATACAAAAATATAAAATGCAAGTGGCTCACTTAAGCAAAGGCCTTTTAAATTCCGTTGAATTAAAAGGTCCTTTATTTAAGTGGGCTATACTCTCCAGTAAATTGCAATGTGTTTGGATTTGCACCTCTGATGTATGAAGGAACATCTATAATCAGGAAACAGGGCCTGAATCCCTCCTTGGCCTCAATTAAAGTCCTCCTCTCCTTGTCAAGGCTTCCTGGTCTCTCCTCCTCTTCTGCTTGACAAAGCAAAAGGGAAGTGAAAGAGTCACTGATTTTAATCGCACTAGCTTTTCCCCCAGTGCAAGTCTTGGCAAGACTTTTATTTAAAGGGGATATGACACCATCTCATTCATTTGGCAGGTTCTCTTAAGCAATTTCTGTTTGAATATTAACAGTAACTAAACAAAGTTAAAGTAATGATATGGATCAAATATGAACTACCTAGAGCTGTGCTCTCTAAAGCTGGTCAGACCTTAGATTTTTAACAGTTCTGAAGCAGATCAGTATCAGTTCCAAAGTAAAGAGAGGGAAAGTGATTTTTTAAAAAACATCCAGAGATGTGGTTATGATATACGGACAAGGGAAAGAGAAGTTAACATCATATAGCCTGAAAATAAAACAGTGAAAGACTTGCTTGACAAAGTCACCATCATAACTGTAACAAAAAACTTAGTACATTCCATTGAGTTTAGATCGCTCTCTATACCATAAAATTTTAATTCTGTCAATCCATAGTCAGTATCCTCTCTTTATTAGTTGCAAAATTCCCAAAACATGATTTTTATATTAAAGTGTTTAAGTTGCCTATATCTTTGCTTCATTTTAGTTAAAATAAATAACAATTTTGTTGATTCAGTAATTCAGTTGATTCAGTGTCTGATTCAGTTGATTCAGTCTTTTTAGAGACAAAGATTTTTTACTGAAATCACCAAATTCAATCACCTTATTAACCCCTACTGACATCTTTGTTGAGATTCCCTAAAATTATGTACCATTACAAGTATTGTATATTTTTAAAATTCCCTCCTAAAAAAACCATTAGCAACCATTTTTCTTTCAATATTAGTAGCAAAAATCAAAGGCCATTGCAGTCCATATCTTTTCATATCTCCTCTGGACTCCATTCCCCCCACCCTACTTCTTTCAAAAAATCTTTCTTTATTTAAGGGATACTCTTTCTTTTTTTTAGTCCTCTGAATTTAATTGCTCAATTTTCTAAAATATTCATTATTACCTTCATTCTATGATTCTGTAAAGCCTTCAGGAGTATATTTCCATATTTGTGCCTACACGAGTATTAGGCCCTGCAGGAAAATAAAAGAGGTAGAACTCATCAACCCTGCCTTTTAAGGGCTTACCAATGAGGACTCAAAATATTTAGAAGCTTTGGAAAATTTTATTTCTAATTGAAAACATAAGGCATTCAATGAAATGACAGCAAAAGATTTCTCAGCAATTTCATATATAGTATAGACTGAAGATGTTACAGAAATTTCTAGAAGGAAAACACATAATTTCTTCCCAACCTCCCTCTAGAACCATATTTTTAAATGCCACCTAGATAAACAACAGCTGGTCAAATTCAGCATGTTTAAAATCAATACCATCATCATTTCTACCACCTCCTATTGTTGCTCCAGTTTTCTATACCTGGATTGATAATCATTTTCATTCACTGGTCAGTATCTTATAAGTTGTTCTTAATGCTATCACTCTTATTTTCCACATCCAGTCTCCAAGTCTGGTTGGCTCTAGCTCCTAAATACTTCTCAATTCTTTCCCCCCTAGCTCCCTTTGGTTCCCACCATTGCCTTAGTGAATGAAATCATTTTATCTCATTTGGAGCACTGTTACTCCAAACTCATCCCTCTTCCTGTCCATCCACCACCAGAAAGATCTTTACGAAACTTATATATCAATAGAAAACATCCCACTGATGGTCCCTATGGCTTAGAGAATAAAGTGCAAATCCTTTCTTTCCACCCTGAGGATTTATCATACTCTAACTGCGGCCTTCCATGCCAGCCTTGCTCTATAGCCTCCATTCATCTGCACACTACATCATTCCCTGCACACCTCATGCTTTTTCACAGTTCCAAGACTCTACCCACTCTGACTCCTTTGTCAAGAATGCCCTTCCCTCACTTCCCCTGAAACCCTACACCTCCCTTATGACTCAGTTCAGTGAGAAACTTTTCACAAAGTCTCCCCTTGCTTGTCTTCCAAAGAAATGTGTTCATGTCTCTATTACAGTGTTTAGATATATTTAAATAATTAATACATACATCTATCTCCTGAACTCCTTAAATATAGTACATTTATCTTTAGGTCACCAGCATCTACCATAGTGCCTGGCATAGGAGACAGATATCGAATTTTGAATGAATAAATGAATGAATTACCGATGGCAATAATAGAAGATGAAAGACTTCAAGCTTTGCTTGAAAAATGAAATATTTGGCATGGTGAAGAGTTAAGAAAAACTCAGACCTCATCAAAATGAACCACATTACAAGAAACTGTTCATGCAAAATATTTTTTATACACTAGCCTAAAATATCAGTGCTTTGCTGAGTTACTTATGGAAAATTTTTCTTTCTCTGTATAGTCTGTGTAACAGCCAATTGTGAGAAATGTAAAGATAAAATGGATAAGAAGAGAACTGAATTCTACATAGGTCATAGGTCACTGGGTCTGTTATCAAGTAGAAATTATCTTTCAATCACTCCAATTATCCCTATCAACTCTAGAAAGGAGCCACTGGAATTACCCAACTCCTCCCACAAAGCCAAATAATATAACTCTCAGGAATGCCAAGGAGTTCAGAGAGAACCTGAAGGAAGACAGGTGAATGCATGATATCTTTCTCATTTTCCTGTGAATTCAGAGCATACTATTTTACTCATTAATTTACTTCTGAACAATTGATTTGGTGTATTTGGCTTTAAAAATTGGGGGAAACTGTTATATAAAGCTAAATATCTGTTTAGCTCTATTTCGTTTCAGTTATATTTTACTTCAGCTGTTTTAGATATACAATGTTTGGGGGACTTGCGGGGGTAATATTTCATATTTAGACAAATGCAGTGAAGACTTGGGGGTGGCCTGCGGGCATCTGTTATAATGATATTTAACTGGAGTCACTAATCTTATGCAAGGCAAAAAATATTTGATTTCATTTTAATATTGTCCACTAGTTCCTTGGAAAATTTTGCTCTTGGTCATTGAATTTCCATCTCTTAAGTAAGCTTTGGAATTTAGGCCTGATTTGTATCTTTCCAAGTTCAAATCTCCTATTTTATCTGGATCAATGTTTCCCAATCTGGGGTCCAGAGACCTCTGGGGTTCCCAAGAATCTATCAGGGAGCCTGCCAAGTCAAAACTGCTTTCACATTAATTAGAATATCCATGTACATTGGAGTTTTCCAAAGTGATACTGCAACAGATTGGATGCAGAAGCAGATATGAGAATCCAGCTGTCTTTGTGCCAGACATTAGAGATTTGCAAAAATGTAAAATAATGCCACTTTTCTCATTAAATATTTTTGTTTTAGAAAATAGTTATTTTTCATTAAAAAATGTTATTTATGATAACATGTAATGGGTTTATTTTTGTTTTTAAATGAATTAATAAGTAAATATTTTTAAGTTTGTCAGCTTTAACTTCTAATATGGTAAATATTGATAGATATAATCTGCATAAACACAAGCTCTTCAGGGCCCTCAATAATTCTGAAGACTGTTTAAGTGTCTTAAAGCCAAAAAACTGAGAACTGCTGGTTTATATAAAGCATTGGGCTAAACAAAGGTAAAATTGGCACTTTTAGTACCCAAGCCAAATTACTCAAATTACTCTTGAAATACCTATCCCCAGCAGAGCTCTTAAAAGACCTAGTTTCAGGAATTCACTCTACCATTAACTTGCTGCATAATTTTGGCCATGTCAATTAGATGAGGGTCAAATTTTTTCATCTGTAAAATGAAGATGATGACAACAATAATGGCTAACACTTATTAACTGTTACTAAGTGACAGACATTGTTCTAAGTGCTTCATATGTATTAATTCATCTAAACCTCAATACTAACCCTATGAGGAAGGTACTCATCCCTATTTTACATAGAAGAAAACTGAAGCATAGAGAAATAAAGTAACTTATCCAAGGTCATAAACCTAAAAAGTAATAGAACTGGGATTTGAATCCATGCAATATGGTACACTCTATATAGTTGTCCCTTAGATCCCTTTAGCTTTATATAACAGTTCCCCAAATTTTTTAAAGTCAAATACACCAAATGAATTTCCCCAGGCATTCATTCACCTTTGGCTTTGTAAAACCCACCTCCACAGCCTCATTGTCTTTTAGCTTTGCCTTAAGTCCCTTCTATAATGTTATTTTCCAAATATGTGCCTTTGGTTGTATATAAATAAACTCATTACATTAGCTAAATCTTTATGTCAAATTTCCCAATTTGTAAAATTCTAAATAGACCAAATAAAACATAGGGATGAATTTGACCCTTAGAGGTTGTCAAAGTGCAAACTCTGATATAATGGAACCAACTCAATTTCACTTCATGGTATATTATAGGTCACAATTCATATGACATTAAACCAAAAATGTTAGGAACATTATGCATTTATTTTAAAAAGTAACAATATTACCACTACCACTTCATAGAATGAGGCTTCTTGAGTAGACAGAAACTCTCCAGAGAACATATTATTTGAGATAGTAACTTGGAAAATCTATGGAAAAATGGAACGTTACATGTGTAAGAACATGTGAAGAGAAAATGGCAGAAGGAAAGAAAAGCAGATCATATCACTACCCACCTCAAAGTACTCCAGTGGCTTCCACAATTCATTTAGAATAAAATCCAAACTCCAGCCTCAGCCTACAAGATACTACACAGTCTTCCCTTGTACTACTCTTACCATTTCTCACTGCACTCCAGCCAGACAGGTCTCCTCTCTGCTCCTTCAACACAAAGTCAGTTCCCATTTCAAGGCCTTTAGACTGTGGTTCCCTCTGCTATGGAAATCTCCAAAATCTTCAGCTAAAGCCACTTCCTTAAAGAGGCCTTCCCAGACTGCCTGATAAAATAAGCCCTGCCAACCCCACTCCATTTCATTATTTTTAAGGATTTACATGACATGTAATGCAAAGTATCTTTTTATGTATTGGTTTCCTTGTTTATTTTCTGTCTTCTCCCACTAAGAGGCATACAGAACATCAGGGAACTTGTCTGCTCTATCTCCAACAGTGCTTGCAATCTAGTAAGCATTTAATAAACGTTTATGGATGAAGTTGAATTAAATGAAGACTCTGAAATATGTGCTGGTTGTGAATAATAATGGACAGTAGCTTCCAATATGTATGGAACCATTGCAGAAGAATATTTTTCATCCCTCCAGGGCTAATTTCTTTCCCCCTGTTGTCCAAGTAAGGATGGTAATGCAGCCAAGATTTTCAGGAATGTTTGAATAATTAGCTATAAAGGCGAGATAGTGAGAGACAAGATCTAATAGATAGTCTGACCAAACTCAGTTGAAAGCCCCTAGATGCATTATTGATTATGCATGCATTCATCCCCTTGCTGTTTGTACATCAGCACTTGCAACAAAGAATAAACTCTGGGTGGATCTATCCAAAACCAACTCAAACAAAAGTCATTTATTCCAGCAATTAAAAATAAATATGGCAGGGAGCGGATGTAGCTCAGTGGTTGGGCGGCTCCTTCCCATGTACAAGGTATGGGCTTCAATCCTCAGTATCTCCAAATAAATAAATAAATAAATAAATAAATAAATATGGTCATGAGGTTACTGGGGGAAAAAAATGGATATTTATTTAGTACAGGATTTAAGAAGTTCTACTAAACTTTGTATACTCTTTAAGACCCCTAGATTTAACACATTAGATAATATCAGGCCATATTTTATTAGGAATTGATGTTTCTCTTGCATGTCAGTGCACAGTAGATAATTTGAACCAAAACATACTGGCTAAAGAAACAATAAGCTTAATAGTAGCTTTTAATCTGGGAAATTTGCCAATCTTGATGCATCAAATGTGCATACTATGTTAAGGAAAGTTGTTCTCTCTCTGTATTTAACCTCTTTGTTACAAACTTTCCCATACAATATGAAGAGAGATCTGAACAAAGAAATAAGATATCAAAATGCCTTTTCCACTCTTAAACTCACAAATAGACTTCCTACCTTCCAGGATTAACTCATTGTCCTAGTCATTTGATGATGCTTGATGTCCTTTGAAAACAATGTTTTTATGAACTAGAGTAGACTTACTGGTATTCTACTACAGAATTATTGTGATTCTAGCAATGTAAGAATTTATATCATTGATGATTACAGTGGCCACTGGAGGTTCTGAGATCAGAGAGGGAAAAACAGGTGTAATATGGGGGCACTTTCAGGACTTGGGAATTGTCCTGAATGACACTGCAATGACAGATACAAGCCATTATGTATGTTGCCATAACCTATAAAACTGTGTGGAAGAGAGTGTAAACTACAATGTAAACTATAATCCATGCTTAGTGGCAATGCTTCAAAATACGGTCATCAATTGTAAACGAATGTACCATACTAATGAAGGATTTTGTAAATGTGGGCAAGTATGGGAGGTGTAGGGAGCAGGGCATATGGGAATCCCATCTATTTTTTATGTAACATTTATGTAATCTAAGTATCTTGTTTTTAAAAAAATAAAAAATATATTAAAAAAAAAAAGGAAACACATTTCTGAGCTAATTCTACAGGTTATTAGTCCTAGAGTTTATTCTTCTAAAGTGTGCTTCTTGGAAACACAACCTTCAAGAAGATACTGTGTGACCTTGGATTTGCCCATACAAATGGAGTTCCACTACCACCAGTCTACAGAATCTGATCCATGCAAGTTCATCTGTTACTTCTTAATGACCAAATCCAGTACCCTTTCCTGCTTCCCCATCCTTGTGTTTCTAACCAATTCCCTCTTTTCTTTAAGTCTCTGGAATTCCACACATTCCAACTCTTCAATGACCCAGCAGAGCTCATTTCTGGCTACTATATCTGCTCTTTCATCCTTGTAACACTTTTTAGAATAGGATATGGCAAACAAATATCAATCACCAGCAGGAAAGCCTCTGTATCTATATCTGTGCTTGGGTTTTACATCTGTTTGGTGCAGTGAAGTTTATATGGCGCAGTTATATTCATTACTTGATTTTATCCTACTGTGATAATGACTAGACAGTTAATATTATCCTTTGTAAGGCTTATTTAACCAGTTACCAGCCAACCAACTCATGTTGGAACTGAGTCTAGAAACCATATCGTTTTATTCCTTATCACATGCATATTCCAATAGCTATACGGCCTCTTATATTATTACAGTAGATTTCAATTTCTCTGGGAGTAACTTTTATAATCTCTTGAATGAGAGACCCAGAATCCATGCTATATTTAGCTCTCACTTTATAGCCAAAACTATCTGCCCAATGTCAAGAGCATAGAACTCCCTTTGATGAGATGGGTACAGACACATATAATGTGAGCTTTCAAGGGTAAACTAAGCCATCAAGTTTGGAATGTTGCTCTAAAGAGTACTTCAGAACTCACAAAAGCTACTTCACCTTTCACTGTGAATTTCCAAAATCCAAAAGATTTTTCAGTGCACAGAACCAGACAGCACAAGAACATAAAACTTTGTATCAAAAATGAACCTTGGGGGGAGCAGATGTGGCTCAAGCTGTTGAGTACCCGCCTCCCACATGGGAGGTCTCAGGTTCAGTTCCCAGTGCCTCCTGAAAAAACAAACAAGTAAAACAAAAGAAAAAACCAACTCAAGGAAGCCTGTGTAACTCAGTGGCTGAGCACCAGTTTCCCACATATGAGGTCCCGGGTTCAATCCCCAGCCTCTGGTATCCAAAAAAAAAAAAAAAAAAAGAACCTTGGAATTTAAGAATAAAAGTGTGAACCATAAAAGACAACAAGGTTCTTTTTTTCATTAATAAGGAGACCTTGACTATGTCATTTAACTAATCTGTGTTCATCTGTGTATCTTTATGAACACTAGAGGAACAACAGAGTTAGCAGTTGGAAGTAGATGAGATAAAAGTGCCTGAAAAAGAACATTTTAGTAGTAATGTTTCCATAACTAGTTGACCTGCCTTTTTTTGTTTTTTATTTTTATAAATCTGAAATAAAGTTGTTTAAAAAAATGAAGGATACCCTGTGATTTCACAGAGAAATCCATATTAGATTTTAATACACTGTTAACACCAATTAAAGTTTATCATGTTTCTTAACTGAGAAAATGAAAAAAAAAAAAAAAAAAAAAAAAGACAACAAGGTATATAAATGTAAAGGAACACCTTAGAATGGTGAGTTGCAGTGAGTTGTATCAGAAAGCATGCTGATGTAAGTTAAGGTATCTGGGTTCTTATTCAAATATCACTCACTCACTAGGTGGCTTAACCTGGAAAAATTCCCTCAATCTCTCTGTGACTTGTCTAAATAGCTAATTAGCAACCTGACCAGAATCAGTTTTAGTTGCCTGTTTATATCTAAATGTCTACATGATATCTCTACTTAGATGTTGCAACAGTTCTTCAATTTGGCATGTCCAATCCCACAAGTGATCTTCTCCCTCCCTACCAAACTTGGCCTGTATCCAGTGTCGTCCCCCCACCCCCACCCCCCAGTGAATGGCACCATCATCCATCTCTCTTCTCAAGCCCTGAACTTCCAAATTAACCTTGACCCCTTCCTTTCTCTTCCACCTTGACACCATTTAACCAATCATCAGCTCCTGTCAATTTTACCTTCTTAAAAACTCTCACATTCTTCCTCTTCTCTCCATTTCCAATATTACCATCCTAGTCCAAACTGCCATCACATCTCACTGTTCCACCTGCATCCTTTCTGACTCCCCATTTAATATAGTCTATATTAAATAATCTTTTAAAATGCAAATATGAACAAGTCAAATATCACTTCCTAAAAGACCTTTCCAGGGTCATGAGAAGTTCTCATGGTGCTATCCCTCTTCTTCATAGTTCTTGTACAATTTTACATTTATTTCTATGAGTATTTTATTAATACTTTAATAAAATACATATCTGTTCTTTGATCACTATAGTACTCCCAATATATGTTTGTCATATAGTAGGACTCAACATATATTCATTAATGAATGAATGGACTCATATGTAAAATTAATGGAATGTGATACTTTAGACTTCTAAAAGCATTTTATTAATGCTGCATCTTGATTCCCCCAAAAAAGATGTAAAATTACTGAAAATGAAAGTCCAAATTATTTCTAAAATCTAAATATCTAAAGTAGTTTGTGTTTCTAAAAGCCTACTGTAAACAGCAAAGAAAATACCCCCTTACCATGTGCTGGGACAAGTGACATTGGGAAAGATTTGCATGAAAATCCTCAAGGGGAGACTAGGGGACACTTTGGCTGATGGTAAAGACACAGAGCTAGATGTATTTACAGAGGAGAGAGGAAAAGAAGGTGAAGACATGCAAACCATATCCCCTGAAGGAATCAAAGAAATCATAGTAAAATATGAACTAGGTTTGAGAGTAAACCAGGAAAATCTACCCACTCAGTGAGGAAGTGACTTTCTGGGGTTGTGACCAGGGAAGATCAAAACTTAGAACAACTTAGAATATTTACAATAAGAAAGCAAGCCACTATTTCAAGGAAGTCTACATGAAGGATTCCCCATATTTAAAGTCATTAAAAACTAGATTGGCAGACTTTCAAAGGATCAAAAATTTGGCAGGATGGGAGAAGGAAGATTTGCCAGATTAATATACCAACCACTGACAAGAAATCTGTCTATGTTAATTAAGTGTGTGTGTGTGTGTGTGTGTGTGTATGATAAGAGTCCCTGCCCCATATATCAAAAATCCCGGGACAGCTGGGAAAATATAAAAGTCCTACCATATTCCATAAAATGGTAACATTTGGATAGTACAGTAGCACACCAATATGAAGATTTCATTGCTATTCCAGTAAATGCTACATCATAAATAGCATCTTCCTTTCTAAGAGCCTATAGCCAAAAAGACTTGAAGATACAGCAAATATAGATGTTATCACATGAAAAAGGATCCTTTCATCAGTAAAACAAGATTGGATATTCCTCCTCAACAGGATTTTTCCTTTCTGAAAACTAAGGTACAGAGAAAGCTTCTTGGTGAAGATGTCCAAATGAGACCAGACACTTCCCCCTTCTCCTCTCCAAACCTGTTAAAATTATGGTGAAGCAATAATAAGGGTATAAATCTACATAGAAATGAACATGTTCAAGGGGGAAAGAATTTCAACAAATATCTAAGATAGAAAGAAATACGAGAATGTTAATACATGAAATAGAAAAAGAGAAAGCTGCAGGCTAGAATAGTTATGAAGGGGGTTTCAATGGTGGGGGGAGTACAATCTTGGAATTAATATGAAATACAAATTTGCTTATCAGTGTATGGGACTTGGAAGTGGGTCTGAAAATAAGGTTAATAAAAGGTTTCTATATATGAATGATCAATCCTTCACTCCTTCTCTTATACCTGCATACAGGAAAACAAGTTTCTCACTCACCCATGTTAGACCTAATCCTGCTGTTGACAAGTGTCCCCTGCTACACAGAGCTCTCAGAGGGCCTTCCTATTTCCTCATTCTAAAATATGAACAGATACTCAGGAATCAGGGGTCATTTGAAGAAGGCCAACTACATGAAAGAGAAAGACCAAAGTAAACAAATAAAAAAACTGATACTATAGGAAACAGAAATTTAAAAAAATAATAATCCCTACAGGTATGCACAGAAATAGTCAAGAAGATATTTAATCTATGAAATAAGAAAAGAATGCAATAAAAAAGGAAAAATAAGAAAATAAGAAAAACACTGTTAGAATTTAAAGTATGATTGAAAAACTTTAAAAAATTCAATCAGTAGTTTAAAAGATAAAGCCTGGAGCTGCAACTCCTACTCTATAGCTCAATGGACTCATCCAAGACACCTGGTGAGGAGATGATGCTGGACAACGGCCATCCCAGGGAATGGAGACAGTCTGCAGGTATAGGCAGGATAACCCCATCCATCTTATCCATGGGATATAAGCCCCCTCTCACCTGGAGGTGGAGTGGACATCACCAGCCCAGACTCCTCAGGTTTGGGGGAAGAGCTATGGGCTAGAGTGAACCCAGTGGTATTCTGTTGTAGACATATTGTGATTCAAGCAATGGAAGAAATTACAACATTGATGTGGAGCCAGTGGCCACTGGACACTTTCAGGGCAGGGAGAGGGAAAAGTAGTTGTAATACAAGGGCTTTTCTGGGACTTGGGAATTATCCTGAGTGACATTACAACAACAGATATAGGCCATTTTACATCAGCATATACCATGCAGAACTGTGTGGGAGAGAGTGTGGTCTACCATGTGAACTATGATCCATGCTTAGTGGCAAAGCCCCAGGATGTGTTATCCATTGCAGGTGATGTGCCACACTAATGAAAGATGTTTATGTGGGAAGTTGTGGGAGGTGGGGAACATGGAAATCCCTGTAATTTTTGTGTAATATTTATGTAATCTAAGCATCTTTTAAAATATTTAAAAAAAAAAAAAGTGTTGGTAGGGAGAAGATAAACTTGATTCTATAGGGAATTTTTGGTTTTCATAAAATAATGGAGAAAGTAGTTTCATTGTGCTGCTAAAATAAAATATCTCTTAATTAATATAATCATGGTTAAGGTGTTAAAGTGAAAAGTAAACTAATGAGATGGTTGAGTTCATATGATATAAGTTGAAAAAAAAATGTTTAGAAACTGTTATAAAATTAAAAAGGGATTTTTAAGCCCTCTGTTAATCAAAGTCGTATGAGTAAAATATTCATATGAATACTTTAAAAAATAAAATAAAAGATAAAGCTGAGGAAATATTCCAGAATGTGGAACCAAGAGAAAGAGAGGGAATTTTTTTAAAAAGAGAGAGAGAGAGAATCGATCTAAGAGGTCAAATATTTAACTAATAGGAATTTGAGAGAGAATAGAAATGATAGAGGGAAAATTATTCTCAAAGTAATAAAAAAGAAAATTTCCCAGAGCTTGAGAGATAGAAATTTAAACATAGAAAGGATCCAATAGATATTAACAGAAGATCCATAATTAAACATATCTTTGAAATTTCAGAACAATAAAGACAGAGAAACTTAACATCTGACAGAGAGAGAAAGAAAGAGAGAGAGAACACACAAAACACAAAACCTACAGAAGAAAAGAGAGTCAGGCTGCCATCAGATTTCACATTAGAAGTAGTAGAAGCTAGAAGACAGTTGTGCAAGATCTTCAAAATACTTTAGGAAAATATTTTGATCCTGGAATTCTATACTCAGACAAATCATCAGTGAAATGTAAAGGGAAAATAAAACCAGTTTTTAACACGTAAGGCCTCAGAAAGTTTACTCTTATTCTGCAGAAGATCTTGAAGATATCCTCCAGCAAAACAAGAGTGAAAACCAAGAAAGAAAATGTAAGATACAAAGAACAGTGCAACAAACCAAAAAACACGTGAAAAGAAACCCCAGAATAAGAGCCTACAAAGCAATCTGTGCAAACTATAACCAGAATCATTTGGATCCAGGAATATTTTCAAGGAAAAAAAAAAGGAATGGTTTATAAGGACTAAAGAAAATAAATTAAAAGATCTAAAATAGTATAGATATAGTAAAGCAAACATGCATTTCTCCTCAAAAGGAGCTATCATCATAAACCCCAGAAAAAAATGTAGAAGAAATAGCCTAATATGAAATAAATTAAAATAAAATATAATTTTGAACTATTGATGGGGTCTAAGAAAGACATCTTTTTTTCAAGTGTATGATTCTTGTTGAATCATGGCACTGAAACTGTAGAGAAGAAAAGTAATCATACTGTAGCGATGAAATGTAATCATAACACATATTGGCTCTGCAGTAAATAATACTTACATAATAGAAAGGCAGTATGTGCAATGGTCAAAGGAGTTGGGATACAATGTAAAAATGGCTATAATTCTCCACCTTCTTCTGTAACCACACCAAGTAATGTAACTTCCCAGCAACTCTCCCCAAGTGGTGTAGTCTATTTCCTTTTCCCTAGAATCTGGACTGATTTTATAACTTCTTTTGACCAACAGAATGCAGCAGAAGTGACAGTGTACCATTTCCAAACCTATGCCTCAAGAGGCCTGACCTGCTTCTGATCTCTTTCTAGGAATCCTGCCAGCAGCCAAGTAAAGACCCTGCCTAGTCTAGACTGCTGGGTAATGAGACACACATGGCCCAGTCTCCTTACCCAGACCCATCCAACATCCATCCAACCTGCAGAAGCAGGGCTGCCAAGCTCCCCACAAATCCTTGATAAACCCAACCAAGATCTGAAGAACTGCCCGGTTAAGGCCAGCACCACATTTTTGACCCACAGAATCATGAGGTAAAGAAATGGTGGTTGTTTTAAGGCACTGAAATTTTGAAGTGGTTTGTTATACAGCAAAAGCTAATTCAAGAAGAAATGCCCTCCAGAGGGAGAGTACCCCAACCCTTTTAGCTATGTGACTTTGAGCAAGTTACTTAACTTCTCAATGCTCTAGTTTTCACATCCATGAAATTTGAGTAAAATATACTACCTACCTCATAGTGTTGTTTAAGAATCAATATACATAAATATTTATCCAAAGAAATTTGAGTTAATATATGTACAGCAATTAGAATGGTGCCTGGCACATTGTAAACACTCAATAAATATCAGCCATTATTATTTAAAATGCAAACATGTTAAACTTTAATATTTTCTAAATTTTTTCTAGGGAGGGTAAGAAGTACTAAAATTTACTCTAAAATAGGTTCATGGGCAGAAATCTGCCTTAATTCTAGTATATTAAAATAATGGGCAATCATTTCAAATGCAGAAGCAGAGAAAACATTACTTGCACAACTTCTTTGGTATGTTTGTGAGCTGCCTAAGCAGAGACCCTCAGGTTCATAAAAAAGGGCTTTTTGGTGTCAACATCTCTATTTGCATCATTTTGTCGGGAAAATTCTGAAACTTTAGAATCACTAACATACCCACAAAAAAATAACACATACTTAATAGTATGCATATTGTCATTTGGAAACCTCCAAGGCCCACTTCCCAGAGCTGCTAGGTCGAACTAGGAGCTCTGAAGGCTATTTTGCAGGACCATGCTGTAAGGTCTTATAGAAGTTGTACACTCAAAATTAAATCAATATGTTTGCACTTTGAACACCATTCCTCAAAGGTCTATATTTTTTCCAAAGATTCTATCATGGACTGACCTCCAGAACCTGGCATACAGCCTATCTTCCCATGAATCATCCAATTTTTCAAATAATATCATCAATCTAATTTATCTTGTTTTCCCTAGTCATAACATGTTTTTGTTTTCTTTTATCTCAGATATCCCATTAAGGGGTATCATTTTATTTTTGTTTTTCACTCCTTTTAGGAAAAAATAATAATAAATTATCTCTCATAGAAGAGCATTATATCATCACTTGTCATTTAAAAGCAATCTGATGTTATTCAGGATCAAATGATGCAACGTGAGGGTAAATATTTAACTGTAGACTGTCCCTGTTTCCTCTCATAGAGACTAAGTACAATGCAGCTTTGGTCAACACACATGCCTACAGTGCACTCTTCCCTTCCCATAACCGGAACGAGAACTTAAACCCTTTGGTCTAGATGTGTCACAAACACATGAAAAAATAGGATAAAGAAAAATCACTGGCAATCCAAAAAGTAATGGTGAGTGAAACACAAAAGTATTATCATTTTGTCAGAACTACTCAAAATATTTTAACTTAAATGTGAACAGGGGAGGCAAGAATTCCAGAATGATGGAATAGGAACTTGGCAGGCCCTCTCCCCAGCAAAACAATTTAACTACTGAAAATTATATTTAAAAAAGCAATCATTTAAAGTCTCTGGAAATTGTCCTAAATGCATAAAGTAAATGGAAAAGTATTTATTCAAGAAAATCTACTAAATCTCAGTAAGAACAGTGAGAGTCTGTGGGATTTGAGCCAAGACTCGCTCTATTATGCATCACTCCCAGCAACCCCATGTTTCAAAACCTCCACCCCAGGCATGCGCAACCAAAAAGACAAGGCACTCCCTCTTCCCCAGCTTCCAGTCTGAGGCTACAGTTCCATCCTGGGAGGAGCAGGCTGCTAGCATTTCCACTTCAGAAAACAGTTGGTATTTCTTCAAAACGTCAAATAAAGAGTTACCCTAAGACCCAGCAACTCCACTCCTAGGTCTGTATATACCCAAGAGAAGTGAAAACACATGTTCACACAAAAACTTTTACACAAATGTTCATAGCAGCATTATTCACAATAACCAAAAAATAGAAACAACCCAATTGTCCATCAACAGATGAATGGATAAACAAAATGTGGTATACACATATAATGGGATACTATACAACCATAAAAGCAATGATGTTCTGATACATGCTATAATATGGATGAGCCTTGAAAACATTATGCTAAGTGAAAGAAAACAAACACAAAAGGTCATATATTACATGATTCAATTTCTGGGAAATGTCCAGAACAGGAAAATCTATGGAGACAGAAAGTAGGTTAGTGGTTGCTTAGTGATGGAGGAGGATATATGGGAGAATGGGATTGACTGCTAATGAGTTTGGGATTTCTTTTTAAGGGAGGATGAAAATATCCTAAAATTAGATTACGGTAATTGTTGTACAATCTTGTGAATACACTAAAAACCATTGAAATGTTCACTTTAAATGGGTGAATGTTAAGATATATGAATTATATTTCAATAAATGTGTTTAAAAAAAGAATTTATACTGACTTGACACATTCTCATAGTTAATTTTTAACTAATCTGAAATATCAAAATGTTCTTATAAATTGTTTCTTTCTTCTAAAAGAATAGATGATTTTTATGTAATTGATGATCCTGTTTACTAGAGTTTTTTTTAAGTATAAATAGATTCAAGATTATAAAAATGTGAATGGGGCAGGGGTGAGATGGGGTTTAGGCAGGAGGTAGATTTTCTTCCTAATAAGAGACTGAGAGATTCTACCTCACCTCACCCCCACTTCCACTGCTACCATGTTCTTAGTTGGTCTTGGGCCCCATTCTCAGCCCAAAAAGCAGAAATTAAGTCTGGCCCATAAAGAAGTACATAACTTTACGGAAATTTACTGTATCACGTCCCCCACAAAAGACATGTTCAGGTCCCAAGCCCCAGTCCTGTAGACGAGAACCCATCTCTTTTGTAAATAGGACCTTTGAAGACATTTTTAGTTAAGGCGTGAAATCATTTGTGAATAACATCTTCACAAATCCTATGTATGAGGCCAAACTGAATAAAGAGTGAGCCTTAATCCATACAACTAGGTTCATTATAAGCAAAGAAAATTCAGACACAGTCAGTCAGTAGAAGCCAGAAGTCAGTACAAACCAGGAGAGCAGACAAAAGGAGAGAGGTCGCAACATGACAGAGAATTGCCAGAATGCTATCCACTCCAGGAGAAAGCAAGCCCTGGCAATAACTTGACGTTGGACTGCTAGCCTTTAAAACCATGACACAATAAATTTCTGTTGTTTAAGCCAACCAACTTGTGGTATTTGTTATAGCAGCCCTAGCAAAGTAAGACACCTGCTGAGGCCCTAGCTGTCTAGTACACTTATGTCTTTACGTACCCTTACTATCGTGACACACTAACCTCTCTCAACTTCCCAGGAGCCATGTGCATACCCCCAGCAAGTCATCCATGTTTTGTAAAAAGGTCAGGTATGCTACTTTCCAGGCCAGTGGGATGTGGTTTCCCCACAATCACACCAGCCTCTGAATATAAAAGCATCATAACATAAACTCGTTAATCATGAATATTGACAATCATAGACATTTCAGAGCATTTATTTATATAATATTTTTACAATAAAAATTGGATATTAAATACCTGTGCTCTGTTTTGAACTTTAAGTATCCCATTTGCTTCTGCTGTCACAATGGCAGACTTTAGAAAGATTCCACTTACACCTTCCAAAACTTTTACTTGTCAAAAGCAGTTAGAAGTGCTCTCCCAAGAGTCTGATCATTCTACACATTAAGTACTGAATCTGAGAAAAATTAGTGTTCAATGTGTTTAAAACAAAATAGATGAATAAATGAAATATGTTAATATTTTAAAATCTATTAAGATCTACTAGGATGATGTGTATTTCACTAGAAATAATTTGTACAAGTATATTCCACCAAGGAATATTTCAATATTCCAGTCCTATATTCAACGAACTTTACCTATGACTATATTTTTTAATCACTTGAACTTACATCACCCAAAACACAGTTTGGCAAGAGTCTTCTGATAACCAAGTTGATTTTCCAGCACTTGGATTATCCTTATAAACAGGAAACCATTTTTTATCAAGAGCAAAAAATCTCCATATAGGAAGGCTGGTTTTGGTTTCTTGTGTCAAGTTCTCCGTCTCTGAATGACTTCCAAGCTTGGATATATAATTTTTTCTTTTTTTTTCATTCCTTCTAGTTAGTTTTACATCTCTTAAGGAACACATGATCTTAAGTTTGGAGAGACAGGATAAGGATTGGAAATGACCTTTAATAAAAACTTTTAAAGTAGGCATGCCAAGAGAGAGGAAAGAATGAAGTCTTGTCTAGACCCAGTCAGCTTTGCTTGACCCAGTTATAGTTAAGTGAAACATCAATGGGAAATTCAAGGTAAGCAAACTAGCCAAAGTTCTGCAGGAGGTGGCTCTGATGACTTAAGAAGAATGACATCTGATCCTTCTAAAGAAAACACATTTCTCATGGCTGTCAGCACACTACCAAGGAAGAGAGGGGAATAAGCTGAAGCATAAATATTACTATTCCTAGAGGATGTCCTTCAAGAAAGGAAGGCTTTGTCTTGGATGTGTTTATATAAATCTTTGGAATATTTCACCAAAAAATTTTTTCACATAAATGCAAGTCGCAGCCAATGAAGTAGAAACTAGTTCAGTGTATTCAAACACAAACTCCAGGCAACCACAAAAGAAATATAATGTTCTCTGGGAGCTTCCATAGTAAATATAAAATGAGATAGCAGTGCTCAGATTGTACAACAGTGGTCAGGCTTCAAATGTGACTTAGTTAATAGTCTGATTAAATAGGAACCCAGGAATGTGTTGGAAAAGAGCTGCTAAGAGATGGGTTTGAAAACAAATCAAGCACTTCTAGTAAGTGGAATTAAATATTCTAAATTGGGTTAAGTTAATAAAACTATGGAGTATACTGATACCATCGGTTTTTTATTAATGGTTCCAATTAAAGGAAGGAATTTAGGTAGATGTTAGAGACAATGGCCCTAACTCAGCTCAGTGGAACCACAGTGAAAATAGCCTCCTCTTCTCCAAACCCCAGTCATGCATAGAGGTTAGATATATGGCTTATCTTTCCAAACACTCCCAGAAATTAGAGAAAACTTCTTGGAGCACACATAGTTTATCTCTCTTACAGAGAACTAAACATTGACTATAGTGCAAGTCTACTAAACAGCAAGATTGCCAAACATATGTTCATATGTGTCTCTAAAAATAGTAGAAATAAAAGTACATCAAAATAGTGTGTGTGTATACTATAGATACATGTCTTTGATGTATCATAAAATTTATCTGAGAAATAAAAATGGGGCAATAATAACTTGCATTTATTTTAAGTACTTCCCTAAAAATATCTGCATCAATTCTTACAATATCTCCTTATCCTCATCTCAAATATATACTCCTTTGGTCTCCTCTGGCCAAAATATAAAAAGGAAAAGTAAAATCTCATGCAAATTAGCCCAACCAAATATCTTCTGGCATTCTGTCCCACCAGTTAGACATTCCCTGGACATATCTGAATTCCTACTTGGATTTATGTAAAGATCCAGCTACACAAGGAAACAAGATTACACAAATCCCACCTGGTCTCAGGTATAAAGAACTTCAAATCGGAAGCAGCTACAGGTCAAAGGATGCTGTGAAACAATTCTATGAAGAGCTCTCCATTCTAGAAGGATTTCCTGACTGGGGTTAAAAATGCTGACTTCTGACCAAAGGACAATAGGTAAGCAGTTGTTAGGGACATCTTAACACCAGTTGCTGGAGAAAGGAGCCAAAGGCCTTTTCTTTATTGACAAAATATGCTAAGTCCAAGGAAGAAAAACATGTGGTATGTTCTCCATCTATCTGCCATCAGAAACCAGATAATATTGTCATAGAACCTGAAAATGTTATGGGAAAAGAAGGAGGATAATAGAATAAATGCCTATCAGTCACCAAAATTACTGTTTTCATTCAATGATATATCTATAAAGGGCTTTTAGAATTGTTCTGGAAACAAGTATATGGTAAACACAATGCTGAAGGGTGTAAAAACAAGTATAACCACACAGTCTCATGGAACTCACATGTCCAAAATTTTGGTTAAATCATGGGAAAAAAAAGAGAGCACCATATTTTAGTCCCTACAACCCATGCCTAAAAGAGTTATAACTTATTTAAGTCCAACAAAGCCTTTGATAGAACATGGAAGGGTAGTTTGTTTCCTCCCATAGAAGCAAGCAAGGAAAATCTTTCTCCTACTGCCATCTGTTTCCACTGTCTGAAAGGATTAAAGCTCTGTAGAACCCACTGGAAGACTTGGCAGAGTTCAGAAAGGGTAAATATCAAGAGGAATAAATAAGATATTCCTTTGTAAGAAAGAGAGGTCATGTGATTGTTCTTCATAGTCCCATTCTTAGTTGGAGCACCATCAGATCAAGGAAGCATGCAAGTCTATCAGGTTTCTTTCTGTTTATATCAATTCAAGTTGCATTACTGCCACTTGCAACCAAAATAGCTCTGACAAATATACTAAGTAAGGAAGTAGAGAAAAGAATCCTGAAAAATGGAATGGGTACCCACAAAGTAAACCAACCAGCTAATTGCATATGATTAATTTTATGATATAATTGCAAATGCATTTCAGAAAATTAGTAAACAAGAATATAAGGATGATAGATTGTTAAGATAGGGTCATATAAAGTTTTGTGGGCTGGCATCTGAGGTGAAATTACAACTCAGAAATCCTATAGCTAACCATTTTCCCTGGCTATTATGCATTAACAATGAATCCTGATTCAAGAAGGGGGGAAAAAAGGGAAGCTGATTATGGACATTTACTCCCTTGACATGAAATATTTGAAACAGCCCACTGGTCCCTATTTTTAGATTAAAAACCAATCACTGGAAAAAGCCCATAACCCGCACAGTAATGAGCCCATGGCCATTTATTTATAGTTAGCTCTGGCTGATTCATGAGCTGCAACTCAATGTCTGGTAAGTGCTATGAGACTCCTAGACTTTATCCACTTATTTATGTGTGGCCAAGACTTCTCCCGCAGAGGATGTATATATGCAAACACACTGCTTGTGTGTGGGGATAGAGGAAGGAGAAAGAAATATATATTCAGTGGTGTACAACCTGACTACATTTTATGAATCTGTCCAATCATATTTAGCTTTCCCATAACTTAGTTGGACTATACACACTGAATTTACTGCAGGCTGCATGCTAAACTAGCAATACAGGCAAGATGGTAACAAGAGTCTAATAGAGACACATGCATTTTCATATATATTAATAGTTTATACGGAGGGAAAAACCAAAGGATAAAAGAGGAGCCAAATATTGCCAGAATAACAGATGAAATGCTGAAGTGATGAAATATTGAAATTACAGCCCTTTGAAGTAGGCTCTGGGTAAACCAGCTACACAGCACATGACTAGAAATGTGTGGCAAGAGTTGTGATGGAATTTGTCTTGATTAATGCTCCCTTGTGAAAATCTTGCTAAAGAAGGTACTGGAAGTTCAATGAATGGAAGCCCAATATTCATGTTACCATTTGAGTTCAAAAGAAGAGCCAAGCCTAACCTTGCATTTGCATCACCTACGATGTAATGTCTTAAGAAAATATGCACTGTGTGTTCTCTCTCTTCTCATGTTTCCTACAAATGACTGTTCTGAGTGTTGCTCACTCTATTCTTGAGATTAAAGCTTACAAATGTATATGTTTGATAACAATGTTTGATGTCTATTAGGTCTTAGAATGTGCTTATTATTATGATCAACTATAAAGGACATTTTCAGAAGATATGGCAAGAGAGAGGAAAAACAGTGGTTCTAGAGTGATGTTGACAGATTGCCAGTATATCTAGCAACAAAAAAGGCTTGGGTTTGCCGCAAGCCACTAAAGAATGTTATATTTAATACTTCTAATAAGGAATGTGTATGATAATAACTAAGACTCCATCATAATTAGACTGCTGTGGCAAAGAGATAACTGTAATTACTTTGAGGCCAGATCTTCTAAAACTGAGTCAGGCTGGAAAACCTTTTACTCACCAGGCAAGTTTCTTCTATTCAAAGATACACATTTGTCAATGCCTATAAAACTGTTCAGCACAAAGTGTAAAACATAATATAAACTATAAACTTTGGTTAGTAGCAATGTTTCGATATTGATTCATCAATTAAAACAAATGTACCACACCAATGTATGATGTTAATAACAGGGAAAACAGTGGGTGTGGGGTGGGGGTGGGGGTATTATATGGAAATTCCCTATACTTTTGGTGTAATTTTTCTGTAAATCTAAAACTTTTCTAAAAACAAAGTTTATTACTAAAAAATTTTAAAAAGGAAAAAAGTTAGAAACACAATCTCCTTTCTTAGTTCCTCACTGTGTTAAAAAGAACATATGAATAGCAGTAAATATTTCTCATTTGTATAAGGATGTAGAGTTTACAAAATCCGTTCTCATTAACTATTTTGTTCTATCCTCTCGACTGATCCCATTCTGCAGAAAACTGAATTTAAACAGGTCGAGTCACTTGTCCAGAATTATATACCTTATAAATGCAGAAGCAAAGCTTAGAACCCAGTCTTTCCCACACAATATCATCACTGGATATATATTATTCATATACTATTATTTAAGGCTACAATTGAAAAAGGGTAAAGTGCTTGTTGTATAATATACAGTATTCTAGTGGTTTCTCATCTATAAGCTACTTTAATGGTCATGAAAACCCTATGAGATAGGAATTATTATTCTCATTCACAGATGAGAAAACTGAGACTCAGAGCATTGTAAAACACCCAATGTCTGAGAACTATTTAAGTGTGGGGCTGGGGTATCAAAAAAGGTTCTTTCCACTACAAGCAGAGTCATACATGTATAGCATGTACATTTATTTTGCAGTGGCAGACAAGAACAAAACTAAGGAGAATGATTCACTTTCTTTTCAGAAAACCATTCCATTAGCAGGTACTTATTGAGAACCAATTAAGTGCTTAGCACTGTCCTCATAATTGTGGGAGAAAGGGAAGAAGCATAAAATGGGATTCCTTTTCCCAAGAAGATTTCAATACAGTTAGAACAACTTTAAAATGAGAAAAAAAAAAAAAAAAGTGTGCATATGTATAATATATATTAAGGAGTATTACATGCAAACTAATTGGGGGAAGGTATTAGTAAAATAAATAAAGCTACCACTCTCACTGGGATGGGGGAAGGAGGAAAAAACAAAAATATTATATTGGCTGGTATTTCTAATATAAACCATGACATGGTTTAATACAGGCTAAAGTTTGGTCCAAAATTTGAGGCTGGTACTATGTGAACTCTGCAATTAGTTTCCCACTGTAACTGTGGTTTCTTTTCTTATTGTATTCAAAAGGACAGAGTCAGGTAGCCAACAGTGGTGGTAGGGGAAATGGTGCTACCTCCTAGGAGTGTTTACTGGGACAAATGTAAAACTCCTATCACTATCACCTGTATTTTTCAGGTGCTTGTTTATTCTTCCCTTAAATGAGTGTCCTGAGTGTCTACCACATGCCAGGCATCAGACTAGGCAGTGTGGACACAATGGTGACCAAGAGAACCAAAGTCCCAGCCAGATCGCTCAGAGCAATGCAGTTTCACAGTAGAATTTGGGATCAAAAAACCTGAGATTAGTCTCTGACTCACTAGTTGCATGTCCTTTGGAAATTATATATGATTTTGAGGCTCAAAGTCATTATCTGTGAAATAGGATTAAAATAATACCTATGTACATGTCTTACATTAGAAAAAATAGAGGAAGCAGATGAATCAATTCTCAACACTAAAAGTCTACAAAAGTGTAATGAATTGTTACTTTTATACTCTGTGTCTAGTATCCTAATTCTGCTTCTTTCTCACTTGGGTGCCCTTTCTACTCAAATACATGCTCCTGTCTGAGTCAGAACTCAGTTTATCATGTGTATGAGCATATGAGTGGTATACCTTATGGTTGTTCACTCCTGTGATGGTTTGAAGCTGTATGGACCCTAGAAAATTACGTTCTTAAAGCTAGTCCATTCCTGTGGGTATAAACCTATTTTAGGTGGGGCCTTTTGATTAGGTTACTTCAGTTGGGGCATGGCCCAGGGTAAGTCTTAATTCTCTTACTGGTAAGTCTTAATCTCTCTCTGGAATTCAGAGAGAGAAGAGAGAAAACCATGGATTCCAGAAGCTGAAAGCAACAAAACTGGGACGAGAAGGGAGAGACCAGCAATTGCCACCATGTACCTTGCCACATGACGGAGGAATTGAGGATCACCTTACCAGCAGCCAGTCTTTGAAGAGAAAGCATTACCTGAAGATGCCTTGATTTGGACATTTTAATAGCCTCAGTAAGTGTAAACTTGTAAGCTAATAAATCCCCATTATAAAATCCAACCCATTGCTGGTATATTGTTTTCAGCAACCCAGCAGACAAAAACAACTCCTCTTCTATTACCCCCATTCACCCTATTCCAGGGCAATCAAGCTGCCATTACTACTTGCTTCTGTATATATACAAACTTCTTGTGCATAGCTTTCTTTAATATTTTCAAAACTTCCTGTCTTCCCTCAAGATCCCAACATAGGTGACCTCATAAATAAGTACCCATGGAAGTCTCACTCCAAAATATTTCAGGATTATTATTTGACCTGTAGTCAGTTCCCACATGCCCTACTGTGTTTCTAATCAGTTCCCACATATCCCATACTCTTCCTGACTTTCCCCTATTGTGCCTTTCCCTGGCTCATGCTGTCTTCTCTCCAGCAAACCAAGCCATGTGACTGCAGTGTTTCCAACCTTTTGCTGGAAGCTCACACTGACAGTTGCAGAGTAGAAGGAGGTGAGACTCTCTTTTGAGGATTGGTTGCCACACATGTCAAAGCCCCAGCACATTTTCCTGCAACATTTTCATGCAAGAGAAGAGGATAAACTCTAGGACTCAGCCAACTCAAGCTATTTTTTCCTGAAATGTGATGTCAACTAACATCTGCCTCATTTGATTATCTTGATTTGCTTAAGACGCTCTCCCCAGGGTTAGGATCTTTATCTAGAGTGATATAATTTCACCTTGTTGTCTAAAGCCTTAAGTATAAAACACAGAAACACTATCTTAAGGTGTTCCTCACAGTGTCACTGTGTAGTAAGATGATCAAAGGCAGTCTTAAAACCTCAGTTAAAGTCCCAGGCATGTTGCAAGACAACTGAGAGACCTTGAGTGATCTCCTTAATCTCTCTAGCCTCAGTAGAAAGGGAGGGAGAAATTTTACCAGTTGATTACTAAGACACTCTCAGCTCTAACATTCATTTTTAAGTGTTCAACTAAAGACAGTTGTGGGGTTTCCTGGCCACCTAACCATTAACAAATCAGTAGGGTAGATTTATATCCACTTTAAACCCAAATTTCCCTTACTCTTAATAAGTTACAGAATAATTGTTTCCCTTTCTCAGTACTTTAAAATATATAAAATTGAGTAATTCACCAGGAACTTCTTCAGTCATTCAATCAACAAAGTATTATTATTAAGTGACAGGAGCAGGGGCAGGATCTATCAGGAGAAACAAAACATAGTCTTTGCCTTCATAATATTTATAATCTTATAGGAATATATAGGAAGAGAAGCCCCTGGAGGTAAACAACTATACAAAATAAAACAGGTTCTCACTTTCATTTATAAATGTGTCTTCAGAACCCCTGGCATAGCGTATGCAACAATAACTATTTGATTGGTGAGAGATAGAATGAATGAACAAATGAAAATAATATCTGCATCATAGGAGCTCCAGAGTTTATTCCAGGGTACAGGGAAAACTCTAAGGAAAAACCCAACAATCTAGTTCTTTACTGCCATTAACACCCCAGTGAGAAATGGCATTGGGTATACAAACACTTTTGCTTAGTAGTGGCCTAAACTGATCACTGTAAAATAAGGCTTTGGACAAAAAAGAGCGGGAAGCAAATGTCGCAGAACATGATGCCCAGATGAATCAGAACATCTTGAGAAGAAAGCAGTAGGTTCCTAAAATGGAAAACGTGTACATGAGAGGGAGTGAGTGACAGGGACAGGATGCATCTCAAAAGTGTAAACGCCATTACATTGGGTATACCACTCCCAATATTAAGTTCCCAGAAGTATGATACTGTAGAAAAATATAGGCTTAATCTGGTTTGCATAAATATAATCCACAATCAACAGCTCATGGGGCTCTAGCCAAGTACAGTTGTGAGACTAATGCTGTAGTTTTTAAAAATATATATATCTGAAAATGGTTTAATATCCAGAATATGCAAAGAAATCCTTCAGCTTAATAACAAGAAGGGCAAGCAATCCAATTTTAAAATGGACAAAAGACTTGAATAGACATTTTTCCAAAGAAGATATACAAATGGCCAGAAAGCACATGAAAAGATGTTCAATATCAATAGCCATGAGGGAAATGGAAGTTAAAACCACAATGAGATACCATTGCACAACCCATTACAATGGCTGCTATTAAAAAATTAGAAAATAACAAGTGTTGAAGAGGATGTGGAGAAAGAGTAAGACTCATTCATTGCAGATGGCAATATAAAGTGGTACAGCCACTGTGGAAGACACTTTGGTGTGTCCTCAGAAAGCTAAGTACAGAGCTACCATATGACCCAGCAATCCTACTAAGTATATGCCCAAAAGAATTGAAAGTAGGAACTTGAACAGATATTTGCACACCAATGTTCACAGTGGTATTATTCACAATTGTGAAAGATAGAAGCAACCCAAGTGTCCATCAACCAATAAATGGATAAATGAAATGTGATATATACATACAATGGAATATTATTCAGCCATAAAAAGTAATGAAGTCCTGATATATGTGACAACATGGGTGAACCTAGAAGACACCATGTTAAGTGAAATAAACCAGACACAAAAGGACAAATATTGTATGCTCTCACTGATTTGAAACAATTAGAATAAGCAAGCGCATAGAGTCAGAATCTAGAATATACGTTACCATGGGATGGTGTGGGGATAAGGAATGGGAAGTTTAGACTTAAAATGTGCAGCATTCATATTTGGAAAGATAGAAATGTTTTGGTAATATATGGTAGGGATGGTAGCACAACATTGTGACTGTAATTAAAAGCACTGAAATATATATATCTGAATGTGACTAAAAGGTGAAATGTTAGATTGTACATATGGTCAGAGAATAAAAATTTTTGTAAAAATCCATGGAACTACACTACAAAATGAACCCTACGTTAAACCATGGACAATAGTTCAATTGTAAAAATGCGCTATCATCAATTGTAACAAATGTTCCACACTTGTGTGAGGTGTTAGTAACAGGGTGGTAGGTATATGGGGGTTCTGTATTTTATGCATTATTTTTCTGTAAACCCACAAACTCTCTACTAAAGAAAAAAATATGTATAGGGAGACAAATGTTTACTGAATATTTATTGAATTCATGAGTGCTATTTGAAACGTGTTTTCAAAGTCAAAATTGTTTTAGGTCATTTCTATAGTATATTTTTCATAACATCTGCAGCACATAATGACGAGATTCATTTGGGCACATTCTATTGGTCTGTTGTCCAAAGAATAGGCAAAGTCACTTTTGATAGCTCTTGGTATAAATCACATACAGCCAGTGTAAATCAAATGCATTTTATAAATGAGCTTAATCAGTTATAATTTTCACTGCAATTTGCTCATTTGAACAGGGACATAGAATATCTTCTGAGGTCTTAGATTTATTAGAAAATGAGATGATTATTAAAACCATGAAAGAGATTTGATTTCCTTTATGAAAAGGTATATTTTCCAAGTCCCAATGCATTTTCTAATCATATGCTCTTGAGGAGATTCTAAGAATTTTATATCTAGTGTTCTTTACTTAAATCATCACCACACATTTTAATCTCATTGTGTCCATGATACTACTAGGTGCTAAGGTATTCATGGGAAGTGAATAATACTCAGAACTAGACCTCAGTGTATTTATGGTCTGCAGGTTTTACTCACTAGTAATATCTATTTGAAATCTCTGTACAGCTGACAATGAAAAAACATCAGGAAACAATAGCATAAAAGTGTATTTAATGAAAGGGCAGTCATTTCCAATAAGGCAGCACTCAGAGAATGGCTGGAAAAGCTTGACATTTGGCTTATGATCAGGTAATTGGATCTTATTCTGATATTTTTTATTAGAAAAGAAGTATTTGATGTTCTCCTTCAGGACTGAGTTCCACCTTAACTGCCACACCAACACCACCATAGGTTTTCAAACAACAGATATTTTATCAAGCACCTGTTCATCTGGGCAGAATGGACTGGTGAAAAATCATATAAAATCGTATAACAAGAACTATATAGATAAAATAATAAAGACTTACTCTGGGTCAGGAACTGTTCCAAGTGCTTCACCCATATTAATACATTTAATCTTCTCAATAAGCCTGTGAAGTAAATACTAACAGCATCAACCCTATTTTATAGTTGAGGAAATTGACACCCAAAGTTAAACACCTTGCCTTCATATGACAGATAAGAAACTAGGGTTCAGAGAAGTCAAGGAACTTATCCAAGATCAATGGTGGCAGTAGATATGAGATTTAGAAACAGATGTGTTCAATTTTTAAAAACTGTGCTCTTAACCTCTGACGTAGGCTACCTTTTTTGTATAAGGTATTTATATAGTCAAATGTGATGAAAGAAAGCAAGGTCAACTACTAATTCCTTCGCCTTTTTATTCTTTTTTTTTTTTTTTTTTTTTGGTAAGGAAAGGACAATGGAAGGATCAAAGAATGCTCTATAGAGGAAGAACTGGGTCCTGAATGATACATAAGAACTCAACAATGAGGCTTGCAGTGGAAAGACACTTCTGGCAGAGGGAATAATTATATATAAGGGCACAGAGGTATGAAACAACACGGCATGTTTGAGAGACTAGAACTAGTTAAGAATGGATGGAACATGGAATTTAATAGTAGTTACTCTGAGATAATGGCCTGAATCAAAGTAGACATTATGAGGCAAGAAAAGGCAAAGAGCAAGCCAAAAATCCTGGCTAACCCATGGAAAGGAAAATTCTGCTTATAGCAACCCTTGCCTAGGAAATATCAAAACTGAATGTCATTTTTCATCATAACTTGTTCTAAACCAACTGAAGCTGATAAATAAGCAATATGGACTCTTTCCTAGCCAATGGATAAAAGGATCTGTTTTAAACAACCATGCACAGACCAAGGAATCACTCTATCCTATCCAGAATGCTAGTTTTCAATCATTAATGCACATAATCACCATGAAACCCCCATTTCAATACAGTTCCCCTTCTGTATCCACTCTGTGAATTTCTTCACTGGTCTAAGTTCCATGCCTGACAAACAAATAGACTCAGCTTTGTTTATTAAAGTTCTTTTGATCTTTGTTTTCTTCATTGCCATCCCTTACCCATGTTCTTGGTGCTCCTCTCCCTTTACTTCCTATCACATCTGGCCTCTCTTCTTCTACCTTCATTCTTTCCCTTCTTCCTACCTAGAATGCCTAGGTTTCCCAAATAATTGTTCTCAGAACTATTGCCATCATAAACCATAGCCCTCTTTCTTTTCACTTTAAATGAGTCTATTCCTATGTCTGGAATGCCCTGCTACCTCCCCTTGACACATTTCACCTGTTGAAATCCTTCCAGTTCTTAAGGGGCTGCTTAAAATTGCCTCATAGAGAAGCCTTCCCAACAACCTCAGCAAAAAGTGATCTGTTGCTTCTCTGAACTCTCAGAATCTTTGTTTATAATTTTCTCATGTCATTTGTCACATTCCATCTGGGATTTCAGTTATTTATGTTATCCTGTTAATTTTCCTTTAAGACAGCAAGCTCCTTGAGAGTTGAGGTATTTATGAGAACAAGGTACATTGTCCATAGCCATTCCAGAGAAAACATAGGCTGTGTAAATGCATGTGAATCCACCTTGTCATTTACTAGGTTTGGCCTTGGCCTTTGTGCTCTTCTACATAATGCATTTTCCCTCTGTATTCCTTGTACAACTGATATAGCTATAATGCTGTATATTTAAAAACGATTTGCAATATATTGCATCATTTAGTCCTCACAAGAATTCTAAGGTAAGTATCTTTATAAGCTCCATTTCACAGATAAAGGAACTTGGCATTAAAGAGTTAAGGGGCCTTATGAACGTCATACAATGGCAGTTAGTTGATTTAGTTTGCAAGACCCACTCAAGGCCTCCTGCTGATGGTACCAACAATAAAAACAGGGGATTCCTTACTAGATTCCTGACTAAAGTGGTAGTCAAAGCCACATAGTCTATATTTCTTCCTCACTGTGCTCCAGAATGAGATAATATTATAGCCTTTAATATCTTGAATTTCCTTATCTATTAACAAGCCACCCAGTGATACTCAGCACTATTGTCATATTAGACTAGCTCACCTTTCCTCTAATTGACATTTAGGATCTACATAATTCTAGTGATTTGTCTGATCTGTTGATGTTGTATCCTCTCAATGTCAAAGGATGTTAAAGACTCATAAAGAAGAGATATGAAACAATCCCCCAGAACAAACATCTCAGTTTCAGAGGCAAAGGTTATAAGTGCCAGGATGATATCACCTCAATAATATCCCATCTTATAATGATGGGAAGAGACAACTAGGAAGGCATTGTGAAACACTACAATGGCAGAACAGGTGTTTTCCTCTAATTTATAAAAGCCTATTCAAAATGTGTAATTTTGAGCTAGGTTGAAAACACATATAGCCCCATTTCTATGAGTCCAGCCAGGAATCATGAAATTAACAATCTCTGAATAGGCCTTTATCTTCTCATAAATTGCCCTTGGACCCTAAAGGAACTTAAGTTCCCATAAGTGGCGTCCTGGAAAGAACATTACCTCCCATTTAAGAAATCCTGTTCTCCTCTTAAGTTCCCTCTGGTCAGGGAACTTAGTGTACAAATCTTCTCTATCCCTTCTTAGCATCTCACTCCCTATAGCAGTTTTATACTATTTATGAATTCCTAAAAGAGATATTGATTATGTTTGTAAACTGGTCTGTTCCTCTGAGCATGATATCCTTTGATTTAAATTCAAAGGCTTTACGTTTACTTGATTATGTCAAGATTAGGCTTTGATTCGACCACATCATTAGGACGTGCAGGGTTAAGTCCCCATCCTCTTGGTGGGCGATATAAATGGACACTCAGTGCAAATATTCTTGTTGTCCTGATTTTGTGATAATCAGGGTAGGCTAAATAATCGCTATATTAGAAACCATTCATGTGTCCCCAGACCTAGTTTTTCTCAGGTCTGGTTTTTAGAATGCTGGTGATAAACTAAGCCTGATTTATTATATGACCATCCCGTATGGGAAACGACTGTAACTCTAGGTATCTTTGGTCAACCTTAAGAGATATAGCAGGGGGACGGATGTGGCTTAAATGGTTGGGCATCCGTCTCCTATATGGAGGGACCTGGGTTCAATGCCCAGTACCTCCCAGTAAAAATTAAAAAAAGAAAAATATAGAAGGTGCACGGGTCACCAGGCCCTGCACACAGGTGCGCGATCAGGCCCCGCGAGCCACGCAGCAAGATGATGACGTAACAGGAGAGTGACACAAGGGAGAGCCAAGATGATACGCGCCAAAAAAACAATAACCAAGGTGGCACAGGCGGTAGGACGCCTCTCTCCCACATTGGAGGTTCCGAGGATGGAAATCCAGTGAAGACAGAAGGAGAAGGATGAGAAGAGAGGGCAGGAAGCGGGCATAGAGAGTTACCCAGCAAATGGACACAACAACAGCAAAAACGGGGGGTGGGGGGTAAAAATGGATAAAAGTAAATCAATAATTTAATAAATCTTTTTAAAAAATATAGGGGAGTAAGATATGGACTATAGTTAGTAAACCTTTGACAATGCTCTTTCATAATTTGTTAACAAATGTTTCACAACAATGTAAAATATTTATGGTGGGGTGATGTGTTTGTGGAGCCCTATAGGATGTTATGCATGTTTGTTTTGTAAGTGCACAGTGTTTACTGAACACCTATTGTTTACGTATGTTCATGTACAAATTATATACTTCAATAAATTGTTTAATAAATAAATAAATAAATAAATAGACAGTCGAGAACACAGAAGAAATACACAGAGGAAGAGAGCTCCATAGACATCGCAGAGGAGAGAGCTTTGATCCTGCACCCTGGGGAGATAGATGAGCCATTAGCCGGATAGCTTACAGCTGATCTTGTGAAGACACCAGAGCAGCTGAGCCAGAAAAAAACGAGCCCTCCAACCTACAGCTGAGATAGGAAGAAGCTGCACCCACAGATCCTTAAGAGAAAGAGGAAGGCTGAATCCTCGCAGACATCACCCGCCATCTTGCTTCAACACGTGGTAAATGACTTTGGGTGAGAAAGTAACCTTGAGTTGGACTCTTTAGGGCCTTGTAACTATAAACTTTTACCCCAAATAAATACCCTTTATAAAAGTCAACAGATTTCTGGTACTTTGCATCAGTATCCCTTTTGGCTGACTAATACACTCCCTTTATGAGCAATGTCTAATGAATGTTCCTTGCCTTGACTCCCATTAATTCAAAGATATAAGTTGCCAGAGAAGACAATTCCTCATTCAGCACAGGCATAACAATGTGCTTATCAAGAAGCCAGTCCAAACAGTGCTCCGCATCAGAAAGCACTATTGTATTTGATTCTTGTTCTAGATCCCTTCAACTATTCCTGCCTATTCTGCAGGTAGCAGATCAACAGTAACTCCCTTTTTTACATATGCAAAAACTGAAACACATGCTTTAACTTCCCCAAAAAATTCACAGAGGAAGATTTAAGAGCTTATCCGATTAGTTATCCTATACACAATACATTTATTCTAACTCAATTAATTTGTGACAAAAACGTTTTTAACTAAGAATTATTCACATATACTAAAATAATATATTGTTCCCTCTAGGATATTCTTTTGAATTCTTTAATTTACTAAACAAGGAGATGCCCTAATGTTTTAAGCCAAATGCTGTTCTTTGGCTCCCAAATGTTTTCAGAAATAACTTTTTCCTTGTTAATTTCCAAACCTTGGCTGCATTTCCTGCTAATTTCAAACATATGTCATATATGAAATATGTTATTTTTTCCAAGCCTACTTCTGGCAGGAAGGGATTTTGGAACTGGCATAGAGAGATTTGGGGACAAACAGGACAGCTTGAAGCTGCCACAACTCAATCACAATTTTATCTTTTTCATCAATCTCTAGGTCCAAAAAGACAAGGACAATAAAAGGGGTGAGTGGGCTCTGATAAAAATTTCAATGTGAGATAAAAACATACCTTGAAGTTTCATATCTCATCCTATAACTTACTTTCCAAAAGAATCTCTCAAATATAGTAATAATTTTTGTAGTATACAGTGTATGAAATGAATTTAAGGCCCTGATAACTAGAGTAATATAATCCTGATATTATCACTATAGTTCTGAGACTTACCATCAAAAGAAATAAACAGATAAAGAAATGTAAAAATTCCTTCTTAACCGCAAAAGATTCTCTACTCTAATAGCATTTGGAAAACTCCAGACATTTCCAAGTGTATAAAATCTGTTGTTTTTTTTTTTCATATACTCTAAAAATGATTTTGTGAAGAACTACTATGTACTCAATAGATAAAAAGAATGTGAATTCATTCCAGCTTCTAGATCAGTACTTGAGGACCAAGACACACCCCCAAGACACCACTGTTTACCTTATAAACATTCAGATTCATGGTGTAGGTAGGTAGTAACAGCCAGTGCAATAAAAAGAAAGCTGGTCTGGAGAAAATAAAACAGTATCCTAGGCCCAATTCTATTCTTTCCTAGAATAGTGGATTTATTACAAAAATCTCTCTCTGTCTCCTCTGCCTTTACCAGGAGAATATACCTGGGCTAGCCTGCTGGAGGACAAAACAGGCAGAACAGAGTTGAGTCAATCAGTGTCCCAGACAAGGTCCCAGACATTTGAGAGTGCATAGCCAAGATCGTCAAAGCCACTTAGCCAATTCACAGCTAACCAAAGACACATGAGTGAGCCTCGACAAGCCTAGGCCAAATTAGCAGAAACCAGCTTAACTGGAGACTTGGGAAAATAATAAATGATTGTTGTTCTAACCTTCTAAGTTTGGGGTTTTTCTAATGCAGAAATAGTTAACTGATAACCTAGCTTACTCAAGTGACATTCCTGTTTACCTGACAGAAGAGCAAAGGCTATTGTATAAACAAATGCTTTTAGGAACTCTATCTGTGTAAATTACTATTTATAAGTAAATCTAAGTTTTAGGGAAGTATTAAAATAAAACTTTCAAAATGACTCTTTGCTTATAAAGATCTGCATGTTTCATCTATCAAAATTAAATATTAAATTTAGGCCCAAATGCAAAAACTGGCTCAGTTACAGATCAACAGATGGCACCTATTCAAGTACCAAGAAGAGCTTGATTCACAGATCTGAAAAGGTTTTTAAACCCAAACAATAAAATTATTTTTATCTATCATTGATTTTTTAAATGAAAAGCTTATTTTAGCAACTTAATTGTTCAATTCAATTTCCAAAATCTTGTTTTCACTTCAACATACTTTTAAATTTCCCTTAAGACTAGCTTAGTTTGAGAGATTCTAGTTTTAAATGCCACCTGGCTGGCTGCTGCTCCCTTCTCCTAAAATACCTATAAAGAAACAAAAAAAGATTAAAAGTAAAAATACTGAAAACTAACTATCACCTAAATCTAAGGGAACTCCCTTTAAGTATTAAATCCAAGTGAGGGAAGTAGTCAACGGCTGACCCATGTATCATCTCTGAAAATGAGAATGGCCCACTTGATGTGTGAATAATTTTCTTTCTCACCCATTCTCTACTCCTTTGGCTTAGGGAGACAGGCTTATGCCTATCCAGAAAAATATGATCAGTTATCCCTCAGCTGAGTGGAAGGTTATATGCAATAGCCAAAAAACTGTTTCCTCTTCCTCTCCTCTGACTCCCCAACATCTTTTCACATCCTGCAATTCTGAAAAAAATAAAAGGATAGAGGATGCAAAGTACATAAAGAGTAGAATTTGCATATTATATCCTGGGTGGTGTGATCCCATAGTTTTATGTGGTAGGGAGAAGAGATTAGAAGAACCTCAAAAATGGTTTATTTTAGGAGACTAATATATATACCACTACTCCAAATTGCCAGAGGATCAGACTTGGACCTAGGAGGTGACACCATTAAGGTTTAGATAGAAGAACCACCTTGATAAATGCCAGCTCTATAGATACTAAAATGTATGCTTGAACTGAGCAAGTATATTATTCGTCTGTCAGCTATAGATCTGAAAAATGGGTTTGATCAGCTCCCAAGTAGAAAATGAAAATGCCTATCTTCACATCTACCAAGTTAGTGAATACTAGGTCAAGGATGGATTTCATCTTTCAAGAAGGAGTAAAGAAAAGAAAAGAATTATCAAAATAGAGTCAGCAGACTTACACTTCCAGGAATGTGTAGAAATATTGCTCCTGATAAGTACAACCTAAAAACCCTGAATGTTATATATAAAACAAATATTCAAGGACTCTGAAAGGTGGTGAAAGGAAGGCAGGCTGGCTAGGGATCTCAGGACACATGGAACAATGTGTTGGTTGGTGACTTCTCATTGTTCACTTATTTCCTCATATATCCCAAATTTGGAGCTGAAGAATCCAAAACCCTGGAGATACCAAAGGGTACAGACAAAGAAAGCCCTTACAAGAACTTACTCTTTTGGGCTAAAGGTCCAGAAAAGGGACAATTTAGCAAGAGAGAAAACTTTTAGACATTAACAGCTTGGCTCCAGCCAAATACCACATGCCAAAAAACAGTAAGAATTCAAATTAAACTTAAAAGATAATCAATACATGTCAACACTGAGATGAAAAATATGACAGAATTATTTACCAAAAACTTTTAAAAAGCCATCATAAAAATGCCTCAACAAGTGAATACAAACACACTTGAAACAAAACAAAACAGAAGAAACAGGAAGTCTGAGCAAAGAGAAAACTTAAAGATATAAAGAACAGAATGGATTTATTAGAACTGAAAAATACAATGACCAAAATAAGAAACTCAATGTATGGGCCAAACAGCAGGATAGGGGTGACAGAGGAAAGAATCAGTGAGCATGAAGATAGTACAAAGTAAATTACCCAATCAGAACAGAGATAAAATAGACTTAAAAAAATAAATACAACTTAAGGGACTTATGGGACTGTAACAAAAGATCTAATATTTATATGATCAGAGTCCTGAAGGAAGGGAGGAAGAAAAGGGTGAGGCAGAAAAAGTGGTCAAAGAAATAATGGCAGAAAACATCCAAAATTTGGCAAGACACAAACCAACAGAATCAAGGTGATGAATGAACCCAAAAAAAGGATAAACTAAAAGCAATACACACCAAAATAAATCACTTTCAAATTACTGAAAACTGAAGAAAAAGAAAATATCTTCAAAGCAGCTAGAGACAAGCAACATCCTACAAATGGGGAAAAAAACAATTCAAATGACAGTCAGTTTCTCATCAAAAACAATGAGGCCAGAATGAAGTAGCACAGTATTTAAATATTAAAAATAAAGGAATTCTGAAATCAAAATCCTTTCTTAAGTGAACATATTCTTCAGAAATGAAAGGAAAATCAATATATTCTCAGATGAAGGAAAAATAAGAGAATTTGTCACTAGCAAATCTACCATTTAAAAATTACTAAAAGATTGTGGGAAACTACTGAAGTCAAGTTGTTGTCAAATCAAATATGATTGTTATATATTTATGATGTTAAATTTTCAACCTATGGTAACCACAAGGAAAACAAATAATATATCTAGAGAGAAATGAGAAGGGAGTCAATATGGTACACTACCAAAAAAAATCAAATAAATAAGAAAGTAGGCATTAATGGAAGAATTAAGGGACAAAAAAAGTAAAAGACTTATAAAGACTAAAGAGCAAAATGGCAGAGGAAAGTGCTGCATTATCAGTAGAGACCTTAAATGTAAGTGGATTAAACTCTCCAGACAAAAGAGATTGGCAAAATCCTTACATTTATGGCCAATTGGTTTTTGACAAGAAGTCTAAGACCACTCAATTAGGAAAGAATAGTCTTTTTAACAAATGGTGTTGTGAAAACTGGATCTCTATTTGCAAAAGAATAAAGATAGACTCTTACCTCACACCATGTACATATATATATAAGAGTTATAACCATTGAGCAAGGATATAAAACAATATCTAACAAAGTTATTAGGTGCCAGGAATTAATTGTCTTGTGTACATTAAATCATTTAATCCTTAAAACAACTCTATGATGTAGATTATCCTCATTTTACAGGTAAGGCAAGGAAAATATAAGGAACTTAAGGGCAGGAAGCTGGAATTTGCAACCAGGCAGAATGGTTTTAGAGACCACTGTCTTAATATTGTACAATCTCTTTCATAATTTGCATATGAAAAAATTATTTACTTAAAATGCACACAAACATACAAGATAATCAATTCTAAAATTCTTAGGATTACACAGAATATTTACTAAAAATTCTAGTTAACCAGATTAACAACAAGTTCCTTTCTTCTAGCCTCATGGATGCTTAACTAACTCAAGGAATTGTTAGGAATATATCTACAATGGTTCCAAGATAAACAAAAATTTCCAGCCAAGGATTTGTACTGGACCAAGGACACATACCTCATTGTTGAAATTATTTATCAAGTAACGAGGAATCTATATTGATATTATGTAGCTACACTAGACAATGGAAGCTAGTCCTTTATACCTGAAGCGGTTACTTGATAAGCTATAAAAAAAGTTGAAGGGCTCCTGGAACTGATGACTTCTCTAATCTAAGTTGAAATGTGGTCTACCCACCCAGCCTCATCTCTCATGATCATGCAAGTATCAAATGTGAAATGATTGGGAGATTGGAATGTGTATCTGAAAATCACAAAACCCCTTCCATGCTGTTGGTGTGTATGTTGTTTTCTTGCCAGTCCTGGGTATTTCCTAAAGCTAAGTTAACTAAAGCTGGATATACCTATTGTGTCTTATGAGTTAGTTTGATTGTTGCTCTAAACCCCAGACCACTGCAGCAATATGGGCATTGCATAAGAAAATATCAGTTTATTTCCTACACACCTGAAATAACCTGTTAGAAGGTTTACTGCAGAATAACATCCTTTAACAAAAGCAAAAAAAATAAAACAATATGAAGCAAGGAATGTGCATCAATATTTAATGATGGCAAAGGTGAAGTAAGATAAGCATTTCTAACTCTGCTTTGGCAGGAATCTAATATAATATACTCTTTCTGGGGGAAAAATGATATTTATTAAAAAGAGCCTTTAAAATGTTCTTGTCTTTTTAACCATTTCATTTCTTAGAATATATCTTAAAGAAATAATCAGAGATCTGAACAAATATTTGTGGACAAAACTACTCCTCACAGTGTTATAATAAAAAAGGTAAATAAATATAACCATTTTTGCAGAATGTTAAATGGCTTAAGGTAAAAGCAGAATCCAAAACTGTATAGAGAACGTGATTCCAAGTATATTGCATACACACATGCACACACGTACACACACACACACAGCCCTCAAACATAAAGTGGAAGGAAATGCACTGAAATATTAACTGTGTTGTTTCAGAGAGTTGGTATTGTGGCTGATTTTTGTTTTCTTTTCACACCACTAGAATTCCATTTCCATGAGAACAAAGAATGTATCTCATTCACTGCTATATTTTGAGCATGCTTTAGAAATAACAGATGCTCAGTAATGCATTTTGAATGAACAAATGATTTTTTAAATTTTCTCCATTTTCTAAGATGAGTATTTACTGTATTCTAGTAGAAAAAAAATCAATAATCATTATTTTAAAGTGTGTGTGTGTCTATCTAACTTGTATTCAAGTAAATCCTACCTACAGATTTGCAAATTTCTGTATATGGCAATTAGTATACCATATATATATATATATACGGTATATAGGAGGAATTGGGAATTGAAACTGGGACCTCGACTTCATACATTTTGGGAAGCAGGCACTCAACCACTGAGCTACACCCACTCCCCAATATCATATAATTCTAATCCAATTTTTTTTGCTCCCAAACTCAAGTCTGTGCACCCAGAACATCAAACTATGAGTTATCTCCTTTGTTCAAAAAAGAATATTTAGGAAACATATCTATTTCCAGGATCTTTTTAACTTTACATTTAGCCCCCCCACCCTCACCTTACTCTCAATTTCCACACCGAAAAAATATAGTTAGATAGATAATATAACTCAGGAGAACAAACCTGGGCACTCATTAATGAAATATTTTCAAAAAGATAAGGTTTTAGCTTCTTAAATAAAAGTTTAAAGCATATTTGAAATGAGGTTCTGAGAGATTATCAGAACTACATGAAATTAAGACAGAGATTCTTGATCAAAATTTCACTCAATAATAAAAGTGAAGCTTTGTGATCCTCCAGGAGAATATGGGGCCGCAAAGAACAGATATTTGACAGAAGGACAGAACTCCTCGACTTCAATGATAAAGGCCAGGTCAGATTAGTTTAAGCAAGAAGGAAATTTAATGGTTTACTGAATCAGGAAGCCATGAATACACATGGTTTCTGGCACAGGGAGATCAAGAGGGTCAAACAATGTTATCAGGGCTCTCTTTTGCTCTCAGTTTAATGACCCTACTAGTCTACCTAGCTGCATTCTGCAGGTAGGCTATTACCACATGGTAGTCACGATGACCATGAGCAACCCAGACAGAGCTTGCAAGCTTAAATCTTCAGCTTAACATTTCCAGAAATAGAATTTCTCTCTCCAGGTCCACACATCCATACATTGATCCCATATGAGACTCTTCTTAGCCCTGCTTGCCCATTCCTTTAAAAAATGATCACTGAGTCTTAGTGAATGTCATAAACTGTTTGGCCAGGCTCGATCAAGTTTACATGCCAGTGGCTGGAGATTAAGGTACTGGAAAGGAAGTTCCCTGAAAGAAAAGTAAGGAGAAAACTAGGATAATACAGATAAGGGAGAGATATAACCTTTAGCTACAACAGTCCACTACAATTGGTCACAAATATTAATTGCATTATCCAAATATATTGAGACATTAAAAACTACTTGGAGGGGGATGGATGTGGCTCAAATGGTTGGGTGTCCGTCTCCCATATGGAGGGACCGGGTTCGGTCCCTGGGACCTCCCGGTAAAAAAAAAAAAAAAACACTACTTGGACTCAGGGAGGGTAGGAAGAAATGATTCTAAAACCTCTTTGATTAGAAACTACTCATATGCATATACATATTAGAAAGCTACTTAAAAAGCATAGTTTCAGTAAAGATTTTTCTATAAAGTTTAAAATTAGGAATAAATCTTTCCTTTTCTCCTTGCTTTAGACTGTAATGCCTAATAAATATAACTTTTTATTTATGAAATAAAAACATCATTATAAGCCTGAGTTTTCTTATTTGCAAAATGATGTTATTACTTACCACATAGGATTATTAAGAGGATTAGAAAAAATATTTTAAAGTATCATGCTCAATGCCTGGCATCTAAGATATTATCCAACTGATTGCTGCTGCTGCTGCTGCTACTAGTCCAAATAAAAAGCCACAGTTCACATATAGCAAGAGCAGTGATCAAATTCGAATGAAAAATATATGACTATGTTTTGCTTTGTCCATATAAAGAAATGTTATGCAATTAAAGCAAAAATATGTTAACTTTGATTGCTTGCTTAATAATTGTGTCAAGAGAGAAAAGTAACTGTTTTTATTACTAAGAAAATATGAGCCCCGCGAGTGGATGAGCTGCCAGGCCCCACACGCAGGTGTGCTGCCAGGCCCTGCCAGCCACGCAGCAAGATGATGACATAACAGGAGAGTGACACAAGGGACAGCCAAGATGAGACGCCCTGAAAAACCAGGAACTAAGGTGGCGCAGGTGGTAGGACACCTCTTTCCCACATCAGAGGTTCCAAGGATTGAATCCCAGTGAAGACAGGAGGAGAAGGATGAAAAGAGAGGGCAGGAAATGGACACAGAGAGTTGCCCAGTGAATGGACACAAAAACAGCAAAAACGGGGGAGGGGCAGTAAAAATGGATAAAAGTAAATCAATAAATCCTTTTAAAAAATGTATGGGGAGTAAGATACAGACTATAGTTAGTAGTAAAACTTTGACGATGCTCTTTCAGAATTTGTTAACAAATGTTTCACAACAATGCAAAATATTTATGGTGCGGTATAACCGTTGGGGAATTTGATATAATTATGAATTCCAAAAATATAATTGAATCATGCTTGTAAACTGATCTGTTAATCTGGGCATGATTAGGTTAGGATTAGGGCGTTGAGCCCCACCCCTTGGTAGGTGGGGAATTGAATATAAAAGGTAAGGCAAAGGACAGTTGAAGCAGTCTTTTGAGAAGAAGTTTTGATGTTGGAAAGAAGGCCCCAGGAGAAGAGAAGCAAGCCGTTTGCCTGATCGTCTACAGCTGACCTTGTGGAGGAAATAGGAGCTAAGCCCAGAGAGAAACGCAGCCCCGGGAAGAGAGGAACCCAAAAGCCTAAACCCTGGCAAAAGCCGGCAGCTGTCTTGCTCTAACACGTGGCAATGGACTGTGGTGAGAGAAGAAACTCAACGCTTTATGGCCTGGTATCTGTGAACTTCTACCCCAAATAAATACCCTTTATAAAGACCGACCCATTTTTGGTATTTCACATTAGCACCCCTCTGGCTGACTAATACATGGGGTGATGTGTGAGAACCCTATATGATGTTATGCATGTTTGGTTTGTAAGTTCACAATGTTTACTGAACACTTATTGTTTATGTTAGTTCATGTATGAATGATATACTTCAAGAAATTGTTTTAAAAAAAATATATGAGAAACATCTTACCACATTAAAAAATCATAAAATGTTAAAGATATGTCTAGTAATATATATTATCTTAAGGGTTAAAATTTATAACTAAGAACACAAAATAGAAGGTTATAAACTTGTATATTTAGCAATGTTAATAGGAGAACTAACCAATGCCAACTCCTTTAACTGGAATACTGACACTAACACAGTACGACAGAATTAAGAACACCATCCTTTCAATACTCAAGCTCCAAGTTCCTTGGGAACAAATTTCTCAGGCCACATAAGATATCTTTAGTTCTATTATATTAGGGACCATATGATTTAAACAGTCAGTTTTAGCCTGAAAGAGTTAATAGGATGTCTGATTCATGACCAAAGAATAATCTAGGACCTAAAAAAGTCTTCCTCATTAATAATAAGCATCTTCCCTTTTCCAAATGAAAATGTCAAAGGGCTACACTGATAGAATTTTCCATATAGTCTCAGCACCACAGTACTTCAAAGAACACTGCATCAAAGCCAGACTCCCAGCTTGTAAATTTTCAAGTCATCTTTAACTCCTCCATCCTTCAAGCCCACACATTCAATCAGTTAAGTCTCCTGGGTTTTTCCTTAAAATATGCCTCAAATTTGTTCCTTTCTCTCCATTTTCTCTGCCACTATCCTAGTCCGAGTCATCACCTTTTGCCAAAACTCCACTGTCTGCTCCAGCTTTTTCTCCCTTCAATAAAGGCCTATAAATCCCTACCCCATTTATCTCCCTAAAATACTGCTTACATCCTGCCACATCCATGCCCACAAACCCATAATCCAGTCAATCCTTTGATTCCTTTGGAGGCGCTTTTAAGAAATATTGATGCTCAGGCTCTACCCGAAGTGGTTCTGATTAAATTCGTCTGGGATGGAGCCCAGTCATTAACTTTTTTTTAAAGCTCCTCAGGTGTTTCTAATGTGCAGCCAGATTTGGGAACTACTGTGATGAATTTCTATTGCCTAGAATGTCACCCTAGAGCTCCGGTAGCTGATGTTGCCTGTGCTCTGCAGATTCCCTCAGATCCCTTTGACCATTCTGGGCGCCCATCCCCTGGCTTCAGTGTGCTTTTCTTCTAAAGGCTAACACCCAGGACTGCAGAAAAAAACAGGAAAGGCCTGGGAGTTTACATCCCCTGAGGTAGCTTTTAGTCAATGGCTGACTGATGTAAGAATGTGAAAGCCCAGTTCTCTTGCCTAGACATGGACATATTCTGAGGTATAATTTACACTTCAGAGCTCCCTAGCAGTATCCGGCTGGGACTGTGACTTACCCAGCTGAGACTGGGACTTACCCACCTGAAAACACACCTTGCTTTGCTTCTTTCCCTTCTCTTCATGCCCTGGGAGCACTTCCTTAAGAAACCACTTGCATGTGAATCCTCACTACAGGTTCTGCTGATGAAGAACTCAACCTGAGACGAAGTCTTTATCAAAACTGTTCCTAACTTGGTCCCAACCACGTTTTCTACAATTATCCATCATTCACAGGGCGAAAGGAAGTTTTCTCATCCATTGTGCTTATTTCACACCACTCTTTAAGCCTGCTATTTCCCCTGCCCAAAATGCCTCTTCCTTGCCATTGTAACTCTCCTACCTTTCAAAGACAAGCTCAAGATACCCCCACGCCCATTCCCTGCACAATCCAAGGCTTTGCCCATGGGAGGTGCTCAATAAGTGTGAGCTGAATTGGTGTCACCTCTTCCATGAAACTTACCCTGACAACTGTCTTCATCTAATGCCAAATCCACACCCTTAGACAGTCAGTCAGTCAGTCAACCAATATTTATGTGATTATAAGAGCCAAGAACCATGCTCATCACAGGGAATGAAATGGTATGAGAGGATATTTCTGCCCCCATGGAGCTTACAGTCAAGTCAAGGGAACAGGAATTAAGCAAATAATCCCACAAATAAATATTCATTTATAACCACGAAAACTTCTAAGAAGGAAATACCCATGGTGCTGTGAGAGAACATAAGGGTAGTAAATGTACTTATCTAGGATTTCTCTGAATAAATAATGAAGACATGATGACCTAAAATTACTGTCTGATCCTATTCTATACTTTAGGCATTCTTCTTGGACCTCACCCTCACCCCAAAATTGCATACAAATAGTATAACTGTGTATTATTCTTTTAATAGATTTTCAAGGAGTCCATGAATCCAAATTTTACATAATGCCAATCCTGTAGATAATAGACTATATTTCTTATTAATATCCTACTTGTGCCTTGTCTGCCCCTGTCTAAAGAAATGTTAGCATTTTTCTTTTGTATCTATCATTTAATACAGGTTAAACACATACTCATCACCTAATAAATATTTGTCTTCCTCCCCCTGTTTGCAGCCTGAGTATTTCTACAGAACTTGGGCTCTCAAAAACAAATAAGAAAAGTGCTTTTATTTTCTTCATTGAATAAGAGCCCATTTTGAGCAGTTGTGGGTGTGGTAAAAATAATTATCTTGGTTTGGTTAGGTACCAGGAAAACAAGGGCAACAAAACAGGATTTGCATGTTAAAACCTGCTTATGTTAAGATAGTGTCAAAAAAGGGGGGGGGCGGATGTGGCTCAACTGGTTGGACGTCCGTCTCCCATATGGAGGGACCTGGGTTCGATCCCCGGGACCTCCCGGTAAAAAAAAAAAAAAAAAAAAAAGATAGTTCACACAACTGACACAACATTGCTTTGGAGTTATGTTTCTTCAGGAAGTTAACACTTTCATTCTGGGACCTCCCTCCTGAGTCCCTCAAACTCTAACCACCTTAAAAGGACTTTGTCAGGTAAAAGCAAAAATCACTCATTTCATATTCAAAAAGATGAAAGCTAATTGTTTAATTCATTATACTGATCAATTTAAAAGAAAAACAGAAGAACAGAATGAAGAGTTAAATTTTCATTCCAGATGCCAATGGAAGAAAAAAGTTTTGTATGCTGAAAATAAAATTCTACATGTATAAACTAGAAAATATGAATTTCTATATTCTAGAAATAAATATGCTTTCAATATGTATATGTATAAATGCATTTATATGTTTCATATAAAGAAATGCATACATAAGCCATAATTTCTGACATCAATAAATGAGAACATAAATTAATAAGATTATGCCAGATTCCAATATATTTCCAAGACATTGTTAAAAAATATAACAAGTTAAGCAACTTGTGCCTGACTCAGGCCCAGCAGTTCTGAAATACAATGACGTGAAATAATGATGTAAAATGTGTAAAACACAGAAGCCAAAGAAAAATTTAAAACATCTAATACAGTAATTAAATTGAATAGTCAAAAAAAAAAAGCTTCAAGTGTATTATACACACCCATCAAAGATCTAGACAGGAAAAAAGATGTGTATTCTCATTTAATGCTTTTCTTAAACTTCAAGCTCACTGAATCTCAAAGACAGGCTGTTAGTAGAGTATCCTGAACAGATGATACCATATGCACACATCAATATTTTAATAGACAGCCACTCTTGAATGGTCCAGACACCAAACACCAGTTTTTAAAAATGTATTTCCTCTTCCCGTAGGTTACCAACACCAATGCCCCTGTATCCCTTTTTAGCCCTTCCATCATAGGTGTGCAGATAACGAGAGAAAAAGATAGTTGCAAATAATGCTGGCACTTAATACCAAGTCAGGTGTAAAGTCCGACAGAGTGGAAAGCCATAGTTCATTCTCAAAGTAAGATATGATTTATGGTTTCTTACTGATGGTTTTCTGTTCCTCTTAGCATACATGATTGAATGTATGCTAAGTATTCAAATATTAGAAGCCAAGTCTCAAAGAAAACTTTAAGAAGAAAACATCAGGTACGAAATTACTTTTCCATACAGGGAATCACTGAGTATAGATCATCTAATATTGCCACCTATGATTTTATTCTTTAGGGCCTTGGAGCCTAGATCAAAGGTTCTGCACACTTTGTCCTTCCAGGAATATCACACTCCCACAGACATAGTCAGTAATTCTCCAGCTAACGCCATCATTTCTTTGGCTGCTTCAACACAAGTGAATGAAAATTCTATTACTGTAAAAATCACTTTGATTTAGCTCTAATTTTTAAAGTCATTTATTTTAAACGTTAGCATTTTAATTATTAATGGCAAATTATCTGCTAAACACTTCATGAATGATAAAGATTCATCAGTATGTTAATATTCTAAAGGGGACGGTTGCTGGCATCAAACAATCAATTGCCTATTCAAACCAAAAAACTGCAAGGTATCTTGCAATACATCATAGAACTGAAAGAAATTATACTAACTAGTATTTTGCAACTAGTCTTTCTAGGACACTCATATGTATTGAAAGACCATCAAAATGTCTCTATACTGATAGTTTAAGCCTGGGTAAGGGGAATGAAAGCGATGGTAAGACCAGAGCAGAAAGGAAAGGAGCAGGCTGACAAATATAGATGGAGGAAGTTTCACTTGTGTAACATATATATAATGTAACTGTGGATGAAACAATGTCTAGAGGCCAGGAAAACGGCACCCTCACTGAGCCCCAAGATGACTCATAGGGCTGTTACTGAAGAAAGACTCACTCAAGGCAGTAAAATAGGCCCTAAGTGTTTTCACTTCACTTCACTGCAGCCCAAAGCGGCTCTGCTCAAATAGGATTCATACTTGAGTTGTTTTCACTATGCAAATAAAGCAAACCAAGAATTTTTTAATAACAATAGATTTTTTTAATTGGCATATTAAATCCCCGCCCCACCCCACCCAAGCCAAGGCACTCCTCCAGTGACTTTGATTAAGCCTTTTGTAAAATTATGAACTTGGAGAGCTTTTTAAAGGAGAAAGAGATTGAACGCCAGGTGGGATTTAGCCAAAGCTGTCACAGCTCTGGTTGTTACCCCTCATAATCCATCTTGCTGAATCAAAACAGCAAACTGTGAACAAACAGCTTAGGCAGTTTGTTTGAAGATACACTCCTGTCTTTCTAGGAGGGATTAAGTCATGGCAACAGTTTGTTTGGAAAATGATTATCCACATGAAAATTATTAAATTCATGTGGCATCTCTTTGAGCCAAAATGTTTTATAACTTTTCATCTCTGAATCACAATGATAATAATACTGTACTGAAACACAGGCCTCTCCACAGTCCTTCAAAGATATTGTCAATTTTTTTGCATTTGCCACAGGAATACAGAAGATGTTGACTTTCAAACTTTTAAATAATAAGGATTCGGAATCTGCCTTTAAAGAGGAATCACAGCAATACCAGATATGGAAAGAAGGGGATTATTTTTAGCATTTATTCCAAACACTGGGCTCCAAAGCCATATTCATACCCCGCTGTAACAGGCAAGAAAGACTAAGTGGCTGAGAGATTGAGTAAAAAGAAGAGAATAAAGCCAAGCCTGTGATACATTTCAGAAGTAAAGTGTTTTCTGATGGAAGGGAGTGGTGTTAAATTTTCATCATGGTAAATTAATCTAAATCTTGGAATACAATATCTTCTGTTTAAATATATAAGCAATCAACCTCCTCTGTATCTCCAAATACTACATTATTGATACTCAAGGTACTTTTGGTATTCAATTAATCCTTGAATTGAGATGGGGTGATGGGGATTATTCAGTAAACATTAAGTAAAGACCTACCATGTTGGGCACCATGGTAGGTCTTGGATAAACAAGAATTAAAACACTGCCCTGTTCTCCTTGAGCTCACAGTATAGAAAGGGATAGAGACTCATAAAGAAATAGATTACTAAGCATTGTAATAAAAACCACAATAGAAGGTTGAATAAGCAGAACACCATAGGACGCAGGCAAAAAACAACTTCATTCTTACCCCTCATAAGCCCTTTATAACCAATCTCCAGGCTTGCCCTTTGAATGAAAGGTGAGATGAGGGAAGGTCCCATAATTTTCTTAGACACTCTATTTTCTTGTAGTGCCAAGAAAAATCTAGTTCCGTAATTAAAACGTACAGTCCAATTTATTAATCAAAACACCAACTTCATTTAAAGTTAAAACTTCTCCCCTTTTCCAAAGTGGTGGTGCTTTCAGGCTGGGAGACCTAGAGTGGGGAGGACAGTATGGCCTTCTTTATTTCCTCACCTTGAACTTTCTTACCCACCCAACCTTCATTCCCACACACAAGGTTGCCTCTGCCTCTATCAGGTATGGAGTTGGGGGGAGGGAGGAGAAGGAAAGGAGAGGGAGAGGGAAAAGTCAAGGAATCTCTTTACTTGACTGGTACTACTGGGATCTGAACAAAACTGATTCCTTCTCTCATAAGATGAATTTATTTACTTATTCACTCATTTATTCTACAAATACTTATGGAACACCAGTTTCATTCTAGGTACTGTTTTAGACACCAACAACATATTTAAAAAAATAAAAAAAAAGACTCTCATTTTATGGAGTTTATAGTCTGGTGTGGGCAGATAGCAAAAAACAAAACAAAACAAAAATATATACATGTATGTAAAATATATATAATTACATATTATATGTAAAATATAATGCATAGTGCATATTATACGAAATTTTATATAAATTACAAATATTATATGTAAGCAATGTTAGATGGTGGCAAGTATTACATAGGAAAATTAAACAAGATAAGGGAGATAGGGAGCTTGAGGAGAGAGGTACTCTTTTACTTAAAGCAGTCAAGAAAGCCTTCTCTGATAAAGTTAATACTTGAGCAGTGATCTGAAAAAGCTGAAGGACTTAAGCCAAGCAGATATCAGAGAAAAGAACATTCCAGCCTGTAGGAAGAGCAACTGCAAAGGCGCTGGGGTAGGCAAAGGCTTGGTATGTTCAAAGAAAAGCAACAAGGCCAGTATGGCTTGAATGGAAGAAACAGAAAAAAGGCATGGTGGAGATAAGGCCACAGAAATGGAGGGAAGTTAGATCATACAGAAAATAATCAGAGGCTATTGGGCTTTTTTCTAAGTTAAAAAATTATGCTTTAAAAAGATCACTCTGGCTTCTTGGTAAAGAGGCTGTAAGGTAACAACAGAAGCAGGAAGGCCAACTGGAAGTCTACTTCAAGAATTCAAGCACTAGATGATGGAGCTCTGTGATAAGAGGGGGAGGAGGTAGAGAGAACTGGTCAGATCTAGATATACTACAAAGGATTTAAAGATGGATTGATTATGGGGTATAAAAGTGTAAAAGAAGGCAAAACTGACTCCAAAGATTGGGCCTGAGAAATCTGAAGAAGAGTGTTGTCATTTACTGATACAGTGAAAAATGTGGAAAGGTAAGGTTTGAGTAAAAAAACAAACAAACAAAAATCCAGTGGTTTTGTTTTGGACATAAGAAGTTTAAGCTTCCTACTTGACATCTAAAATGAATACAGAAATAGGTCATTGGATATCCAAAGTCAGAGCACAGAATTCAGCCTGTTCACATATATATAGTATATAAAGACATGAAAGAAGAAGAGTGCAAGTAGAAAAGTAATCTCAGGCCAAATATATGAAAGAAAATGGTTGATATTATATTGAAATACTTGCCATTATCAGGAACAAATGTATGATAATTAATGAATCAAGTACCATCTTTAATTAAAGATTCCTTAATTTAAAAACACGTAAATGAGAAAAAGTATAACATTTTATATCTGACTCTAATGCTAACCAAAAAGCTTAGAAAGTGAAATGGTAGCTTACACAATTATCAAAAAAGACTTTCCAGTTGATGAGAAAAAATTTTAAATAGATGTTTAAAACCCACTCATGTAAAGTTTCTCATATTTGTAACTTGGAATCGATTGCTATTATAGTATAGCCATTAAAGATGTAAAGTTTCAAATAATTCATTTCCCTCATTTGAAGTCAACAATATGATTATCCCCTGAGATACCAAATTAAGATTTTGTTTCTCTTGGCAGTAATAACATGGTATAAATATGTACAAATGTGAAATTAAAGATGTACTCCATTTAACTTTTTAGAATACATGAAGATTAAACTGTCAAATAGAGCTTTATTATCCTTGCTTTCATGTTGCATGATCACTGCCCCTGGTATACTCCAAGTCATAGAACGGAAGAATTAAGACTGTTCTACCAAAGACCACCCAGCGTTCCCTGTTTTAATAACAATAGGAGCCATATTTCTCACTATTGGAGAAGGGAATTACAAATATGGAAAGGGAGAAAACTAAAATGAACCCATGGTGGTTTGATTGGAATGGATTATTAGTATTAGTGCAAACTCATGATTTTCAATGTATTTATATAGATATATAAGTAAATATGGGTGTATATTATATGTATAACTGTAGCTCTATTCCCTGAGAAGGCATGGGAGCAGTGGCATTCCTATAAACAATGAACACACTTAGGATACTTAGCACCTAGATCTTGGCTTCTAAATACCATTCATTACAAATGGAACCAGAGCATCTGGGAGAAATGACTGATTCTATGACTGGTTCAGGGAAAATACAAGATGACCTTGGCACATGTTGTTATATAAGAAAGAAAGAAAATGTTCAAAGAATTATGGAGTTATGTTGAAAGGAACCAGATGTCAGGTCGAAGGGACTCTCACTGTCCAAACCCATGACAATATGAACATCAAAATAAATATCGATAGCAATAGACTATAACTAAATAAAGCAGAAAGCCATCAGTCCATATGAATATAAATGAAAGAATGAATGAATGAAAAGTTTGATGAATAACAAGATATTACATAGTTTCAAAAGATCTAACCATAAAATTAAAATTACGAAGGAAAAAAGAGAACTTTGCAATATAAAAGTCTGGCAGAAAAAATAAAAAATAATAAAATAAAATAAAATAAAAATAAATAAAGAAAAAAGAAAAAAAGAAACAAAAAGTCTGGCAGACAAGTGATGGAGTTTCAATTAAAGGCCATGGCAACTGAAAGAATAGAAGGTCACCCTGGAATGTAGGAAACAAGCCCTCCAGTCTCATGCTAATAGGAGCTGGGTTGGGAAACATCCTGAGCTTGTAAGATTTACAATGTCTGTGAATTTCAGGAAGAAAAAGAGGAACTGAGCCATCAACTTTTAAGACTTGCTCATTTTAGTAAAATGTAAACTGTCAAGTATCTATTGACTTTGTATATGTACATACATATTTTCTTTGTTCTAAAGCCAAAATAAAAGCCACACCTTATGAGGTGGCAGGGCTCTTCTCTCCAGTTCGGACGGAGAGTCCCCTGATACCAGTTCTTCTTCTCTTTGTCTTATTCTTTCTTTCTCATCCGCGGCACCGTTTTCACGGACCCAGAGCCTGACCGGCAACAGACAAGATCTTAATCAAGTGATTAAATTGAACATCGTCAGTAATGGGATTAATAAAAATCATGCATCATGTGACAGAATGAAATGAGAAAATGTCAGCCTTGTTTGTGTGCTATTCCTGCCAAAAATGTGTGACCTGAAACCAAACATGAGAAGACATCAAGCATGTTGAAAATTTGTGAACAGTCTGACCCAAAAATTCCATATCTAGGTATATACTCTAGAGAAGTACTTGAAAATAAGCACAATGAGGCATACAGAAGGATGGTCATTATAGCATTATTTATGATAATGAAAATAGGAAATAAATTCCATCAACCTAAAAATAGCCATGGAATAACTATTTAAAGAAATACTATGCAACAATTAAATGGAATAAGATATATTTATATGCATTATTATAGGTAGGTTGGCAAGATAACTTGTTGAATGAAAGAACCAAGCTGTAAAAGAATATGCACACTGTGGTGATCTGAAACTGTGCGTGCCCCAGAAAATCATATTCATAAAGCTAATTCATTCCTGCGGGTGTAAACCTATTGTAAATAGGACCTTTTGAATAGGTTACTTCAGTTAAAACATGGCCCAGAGTGGATCTTAATTTTCTTACTAGAGTCCTTTATAAAAAGGATGAATGCAATAAGAGAGAAAGAGAAAGCCCTGGAAACAAGAAGCTGAAAGCAAGGAAACCCAGAAGTGAAGGGAGAGACCTGCAGATGCTGCCACGTGCCTTGCCATGTGACCAAGAAGCCCAGGATTGCCAGCAGCCAGTCTTCAGGAAGAAAGAATGCCTTGATGATGCCTTGATTTGGGCATTTTTCTCAGCCTCAAAATGAAAGCTTGTAAGCTAAAAAATCCCATTGTTAAAAGTCAATCCATTTTATGGTACCTGCTTTGTGAAGCTTAGCAGACTAAAACATACACTGACACTTTTCTATGTAAAATAAATACACTATACATATTCTAGGCCAATGCATACCACAGAAAGCACACCAAACTTGATAACAATGTTTCTCTCAAGGAAGAGGTGATCAATAAGGGTCTTTAGATTTATGGAAATGGATTTGATTTTTGACTCAGATCATTTAATCATGCATTACTTATGTAATTAAAAAAATAATGTAAAAAATTATAACCCCTCACCTGAAGGAGACTTCAGTCTATTTCAGGAGCGTAGCGTACAATGAGAACTCTAGTGTGTCTATGCCAAGCATACTTTTCCATCCAATTCACCTGATCTTAGAGGAAATATATTGCCACTTTGTATTACCTTGGTGGGCTATCAACCTAATATTCTTCTAATCACAAAGTTGGGTACATGACCCAGTCTGACCCATCAACACCTCCATCCCTAGGTCCAAAAATTTTGATTCAGTGAATAGCAAATTATTCATAAAAGGCCAATCAGAGAATTATCTTTCATTAAGCCACTTTGGGATGGATTCTTATCCACTTGCATCCAAACAGTTCTGACTACTATAGGGAAACATACCCTGAAACAGATATTTTCCATAGAATAAGGCAAGGAAAAAAGAGAGAGAGAAAGTGAAAGAGAGCAAGTGATGTGGCATATTACTTTAGACTGTTATAAAGATGTATACTATGAACCCCAAAGCAACCACTAAAAAATAACATGAGAGTTACAGCTCATAAGCCTAGAAAAGAAAGAAAAATGGTATCTTAAAAAATACTCAACCCAAAGGAAATCAGAGAAAGAAAAAAATAAAAATAAATAACAAATGGAACAAAGAGAAATGAATGAATAGCAGATTTCAAACTCAACTATCTCAATAATCACATTAGACCTAGTTTTCTATTGCTGTCATAACAAAAACTTAGTGGCTTAAAGCAACACTGAAGTTTTATAAGTCAGAAATTTGGTACATATCACTGAGCTAAATTCCAGATTTGGGCAGGGCTGCATTTGTTTCTGGAGGCTCTAGGGGAAAATCTATTTCCTTGTCCACTCAGGATTTTTTAAGAATTCAATTCCTTGCAGTTATAGGAATGAGGTCTCCATTTCCTTGTCATCCATCAGCTGAGGGCTATTCCCTCATCACAATGACTTCTCCTGCAAAACGTTCTCTGATTTTAAGGACTCTTGAGATTAGAACTGGCCACTTAGATGATCCAGGATCTCACCATTTTAAGGTCAGCTGATTAATAACCCTAATTCCATCTGAAAATTTAATTGCCTTATACCATGGAAAGTAACATATTAGTAGGTTCCAGGGATTAGGATGTGGACACCTTAAATAGGCTATTATTCTGCCTACCACACAGTCTGAACACTCACATCAAAAGGCAAAGACAAGGCATGCATGTGGCTCAAGTGGTTGAGCTTCTGCTTCCCTCATGGGAGGTCCTGGGTTTGGTTCCTAGTGCCTCCTAAAAACAAAAAAAACAAGCAAGCAAACAAACAAAAAAAACAACTCAGGGGAGCTGATGTGGCTCAGTGGTTGACTGCCAGCTTCCCACATACGAAGCCCTGGGTTCAATCTCCAGTCCCGGTACCTCAAAAAAATATATAAGGCAAGGACTATCAGATTGGATTAAAAAAGCAAGGCCCATACCAGGGTGCAAGTGGAGTGGGGAATGGGAGTTACTGCTTAAGGAGTATAGAATTTCCGTTTTGGGTAATAAAAAAGTTTTGGTAATGTATGGTGGTAAGAATAGCTCAAAATTGTAAATGTAATTAATGCCACATAAACATGGTTGAAATAACAAATTTTATGGTATATATGTTACCAAAATTATATTTTTAAAAGGTCATGTGAACAACAAAGCAAGACCCAAATATGTGATTCTACAAGAAACTATTTTTTTAAAACTATTTTTTCTTAATTTTTAAAGAAGTTATGGACCACATAAAAGTTACATTGAAAATATAGGGGATTCCCATATATACTACCCCATCCCTCTCTCACACTTTCCATTAATATCTTTCATTAGTGTGGTTCATTTGTTACAACTGAAGAGCAAATACTGAAGCACTGCTACTCACCATGGTCTACAATTTACATTATGGTTTACACTTTGCACAGCACAACTTTACAGGTTTTATCAAAGTGTATAATGACCTGTAATCGTCATTGCAATATCATTCAGAACAATTCCAATATTCCAAAAATGCCCCATGTTACACCTATTCTTCCCTCTCCCTCCATTCAGAATCTCTGGTAACCATTCTTTTTACATCAATGTTCCAAGTTCTTCCATTACTGGAAAAACAATAAATCTACTTTGGTCCATAGTTGCATTTCCCCCTTATGATTGTTTATTCCTCAATCTTGAGGATTTTGAGATGGTGATGCCCACTCTGTTTCCTATTGAGAGGGGCCTTAGATCCCACGGAGCAGATAGATGGATCTGTCTTGCTTGCAGTTGTAGATACTCTCTGATTTTTGGGATGGGTGTTGTCCATCATCATCCTTTTGTTAGCTGTCCTGGACAAGTCCAGTAAACTGGAGTGTAGGTGTTAGCTGCAACTCTGCTGAAATTCAGGGCTCAACTGGCATATGAACAGACTGAAGATTTAAGTCTCTGGGACATATATTTAATGGGTATAGTGCTAACTGTAGGTTCAAATAAAAGGGGCAGAAGAACCATGTGTAGGAAAATTATAAATGAGTTTCACTCTGTTACATTGGGGAAATAGGTTATCATATATTTTCCAAGGTAAGGCAATCACCCGGGTGCTACTTTCCTAGGGTTGTCTGCCCTCCCTACGTGCCCAGATGTCTCTAGAGCCCTCAGGAACACCGCTGCCTGAGGCAGTGTTTACTGTGGCAGTCAGTGAGATCTTCCTGAGATGCGCATAAGCGTAATCTCTGGAATGGAACTCCCAACTCACTTTGAAATCTCTTAGCTATAAAAACTCATTGTATTAATATTTCCCCCTTTTGGTCAAGGTCTTTTTCCAAATGCATTGCTAGTTGGTGCATAGTAATAATTCCTCAGTGCCAGAGAAGCTCATCCCCAGGATTCATGTGACACATGGCGGCGGTGTGGGGGTGGGGTAGCAATGAGTTTATATGCTGCGTTTGGCTTAGTGAGAAGCCACATTTGAGTAACAAGGAGGTTTTCAGGAGGTAACGTTTAGGCAATAAATATTACTAGGCTAAGTTTCAATTTTACAAGACTACGGTTCTTAAGTACAAGCATTAATATCAATGGCCTAGTGTATTGGTCTGTCCTCTTTCACTAAGCATTGCCTATGTTCTCTAGGGATTCTTGCCACTCTATTAGAGAATGTAGCAGGACTCCCTAGGATGAGATAACATCCCATGACCACATTAACACATTCATATTCCATAGAGGGATGCCCCAGGTGCATCCTTCCCCACATATTCCCCCACCACTGACACCCTGCACCAGTGATCCTTCCATGCCATATTTGTAACTTTTCTGTAATTCAAAACCTCCCCAAAAACAAAGCCAAAAAAATTATTTTTGCATTGTGCCTTTTATCTTTTATGTATATTGACAATATCTTCTGTATGTTCCCCCAGTGTCTTTTGTTTTTGTTTTTGTTTTCATTTTATTTTTAAAGGAGCTTTAGGTTACAGAAAAGTCACATTGAAAATATAGGGGATTCCCATATACCCCACCCCTTCCCCCTCTCACATTTTCCCCTATTTATAACATCTCACATGAATATAGCACATTTGTTACAATTGATGAACAAATATTGAAGCATTGCTACTAACTATGGGCAATGGTTTACATTATGGTTTATACTCTGCACCATACATTTTATGTTTTAACAAAATGTATAATGGCCTGTATCTGTCATTGCAAAGTCATGCAGAATAAATGCCCTATGTTCAATTTATCCTTCTCTCCCCACCCCTCAGAACCTATGGTAAACACTAAGTTTCAATTTTTCAAGAATAAGTTTCATAGTTACATGTATTAATATTGAGGGCTTGACATATTGTTCTGTTTTCTTTTATTAGGCACTGCCTATGTACTTGAGAGATTCTTGCCCCTCTATTTGAGAATGTAGCAGGACTCCCCAGGATGGGAGTTTCCTATTTTCTTGTTTATTGTATGGGTCTCCACCCACTGAGATAACACCCTTCCGCACAGTTTCCAGATGAGGAGTGCAGCCTGCCATTCCCTACTCTGCCATCTTGGATCCAAGAAACTCACTTTAAATTTAAAAATCAAATTGTTTAAAACAAAAGAATAGAAAAAGATAAGCCATTCTAATTAAAAGAAAGCTGGACAGAGGAGAGTGATTTCAGCAAAAATAGCAGAGTATAGAATTACCATATGATCCAGCCATCATGCTACTAGGTATATGCCCAGAAGAACTGAAAGCAGGGACTTGAACAGATATTTGCACACCAGTGTTCATAGCAGCATTATTCACAATTGCCCAAAGATGGAAGCAACCCAAGTGTCCATCAACCAGCAAACGGATAAACAAAATGGAATATATACATACAGATGGAATATTATTCAGCTGTAAAAAGGAATGTAG